>CAAE01014724.1:509046-521682 GCA_000180735.1 Tetraodon nigroviridis
TAGGTGCCCACTTAATCTAGACAGCCCTTGCCACCTGCCCCCACAACAAGCCACAATATGAGAAATTGCATATATACAAACACACACACACACACACACACACACACACACACAGAGCCCACCACTTATAATAGAAGCACTTGGACTGCTTTAAATGTCCTGCCGTGCTGCAGGTTTGCATTCATGTATCTCTGCAGAGGGAGAAATTGGTCCCGTAGGGGCCTGTCAGGGACACGGGCGTCAAACTACACACTTATAATGAGTAATAGGAGAGCTGGTCCATAAATGCCGTCGCTGACCTTTAGGGATTCACGCCAAGTGTGAATTCCAAATAAGGAAAACAACTCGCTGGCGTTAATTGCTCCAAAACAGACAATTTTGCAGCTGTCAATGAAAACATGAGACTCGTTTGAATCACTGTGAGCGGATGAACCCAGAGGAGGACAGGTGGAAGTTGCAGAGTGTCTGGTCCACAGGGTCACTGATGAGGGGTCACCCTCAGCTGGGAAAAACGCTGCTTTTTAATCTGCGCTGAGATTTCTGCGGCTGACACCATCAGACCTGCCAGAACTCTGACAAGGTCAGGCTCCATCACCTGTGACGAGATCACTTTCCATTTGATTTCCACGGCAACGCTGTGCATCTAAAGAAGCTTCTGTAAATCCTGTCTACACCCCTGTGTTTCTGCCTCAACAGCGTTCTTCCCGCCCGCCACGGGGAAACGGGCAGCCCGGGCTTTAGCCGTGACGCTCCAGCCCTGCTGTCACTCCGCAGTTGGAGATCAAAGCGGCGATGGCGCACAGCGACAGTGATCTGCTCCCACCTCGCAGAAGCTTCAAGAGCCCCTGAAGAGGCCCGGCGCCACACACTCCGTCATCCGGTTGACCCAGTTCTCCTCCGCTCTGCTGGTAATGCATCCTGAGAGCCAAATTCTCTCCTGATCGATGGAGCCATCAACACACAAGTTCACAGTTGCAACCTCTGCTCTCGCCATCTAGAACGCAGCCGGTTTGTCCTCTGCTAATTGGCACATTTCACTTCATAAATCACTTTTTTTAAAAAAGGAATCTTTATTCTCTGCGGTTTAACTAACTGCACTCAGAGTGACCAGAGGCGTCTTATTAGAGAGCGAAAACGCTGGTCTGCTGTAAACCGCCTGACCTGAAATATCAAAACAGGAAGTTTAAAGGTCTGGGCCTGACCAGATGGATCCCGCTGTCAAATCCTGCTGTATGTCCCTCCGTCGTCTCTCTCTCTTCAGAGATCAGGAAGGATCACAAGCAGGAAATGAGTGAGACCTGCAGACACGGAGCGATGAACCAGCGCCGGTGGAGCTTCACATAGAAAAACAATCTTGGCGCCTTCGCAGGCCACCAATGCAAATGGAGCATGACTAAAAAAACTAACCTGCAAGTGTCTGTAAATGTGTCGTAGCATAACTGACAATCTTCATTAAAACGCAGCTCTGATTGGAATTTAAATCCCAATTAGCCGCTTTGGAAAACGCTGCCTGAGTTTAACAGCAGATAATCAATTCATCATGCGGCCGAATGTCTGTATGCTCCCTGTTTACCATCGCCTGCATTGGTGCACTCCCAAAATTCAACCAGCATTTCTGCTTTCCTCTGTACTACACAAACATAACTCTCATTTCCATTTTACAACTGTAAAAGAGTAATAAAAAACAAATGATAGAGACTGGATTGAAGTGATCAACAGGATTTTTTAAACCTTTAAACACAATTCAAACAGTGCAAAGGTGTGATACTGCAACATGCAAACTCGGCTCCGAGTAAACATACTCTTTAACCTATCAGCAGATTTACACAACTACCCATGATTCCTGCTGCCGTAGATAGAAAAGAGACCTTCATTTACTGCTAGACAACCAGAGGAAATGATTAAGAATGGTTACTGAGGAGTAAAGACAGGGGAATTAACCAAAAGTCTTTAATTACATGTGGCTGACGTTAATCACGCTGAAAAATGAGGTTCATTTTCCTCTCATCTTACTCTTTATCATGCAGGGGACAGCGGCGGATCCGTCACCGGGCCCTGAGCGCCGTGCCGACTTGTGTTCTGCAGGCATGTTCAGTCCAGGAGAGCAGCTCCCAGCGTGAGCTCAAAATAAACCCAGCTCACTCTTCTGTCTCTCTGACTGGGATTACACACGTCTAACCTGCATCTGCACGGCGTCACAATGGAGGACAGCATGAAGCGAGGTCCAGCCTGAGAGCCAGAACATCCAATACGTGCATGAAGCTTGGGATCCATTCAGATACATATTTCTGCTGCCAGTCACATTGACTCTGCGCCTCGAGTATAATTGAAGCTCAAAAGCCAGAGCAGGAGATTGAATTGCAGATTGAATTGCATCCCAAGGTCACTGAGCACTAAAAAAAAAAGCCGAACTGCAACAGCGCTGTTCCCTGTGGCAGTAAAGGCTACTTCACTCCACTCAGAAGTTATACACATTTATAGCTTTTAGTTTTCTTCACCACTGGCCAATATAATGTTGTGTTTTAGCCATATTCAGCGATATTATGGATAATAGATCTGAGAGGTAAGGGATTCAAAAGGTTTCAGAACCTTTCACTATGTGAAGCAAAGTTTGAGTTTCAAAATGAGGAACGGCAGTGTAAAAGCATTTAAATAAAGCATCCAAGCGATTCCTGCCCCCCCACCTTGGACAGAGACATTAAAAATGATGACACGCTGGTGCCACAACACACCTATTAAAAGGTGTTTTCAGCAGGTGGAATGTTCAACTCAGCATTACAGAGCATGGCTTCGTTCCCCGCAATCACTAATGAGCAATCATAGCCGCAGCAGACGGCCGCTAACGAGCCAGAGGGAGAGCCACCGCTCAGCTGCAAGCCCGCGATGAAATATTGCGCATGTCAGTGCGTACAGCACGTCTGCTTTAAAGGGCACAAAGCTGGTTTCATCTTTACAACCTCCTTTATCGACAGGAAGGTAGGATGTGATCGCAACGTCAGTAGTGTGGCTGAACGACTGCAGGATCAGTGTGGGAAGGGTTTTCTCTGGATGTTGTGGGTTGATGCGGTTGTGTGGAGTGTTAGGGGTCACATCAAACCAGATCCAACTGGCTGGTTAGAAAAGATGAATTACACAAACTCTGGCTCCAGCTCGACAAGAGTATGACATTTTATGAAAGAGTTCTAGTTGGAATGAGCCGAAATTTCCCCCTTCCTCAGGTTGTGTGTCTGTGTGTGTGTGTGTGTGTGTGTTTGAGGCGTGTGAGGGCAGAAGAAGCAGAGGGCCGTGTATCTATTAACTTACATCCTGTTCCTGTTTTGCCAGATTAAATGAATAAATTGAGGCGATGTAGCCGCTTGACCTTTGACGGCGAGGCTCGTCCCTGAGGCTGGAGCCTGCAGATCGACCTCACGTCAGCTCTGCGGATGTCTGATGGCTGCAGATAGGAGCCGTCTGATAGGAGCTAGCCACTCAGAAACCTCACTGTTTATGTTTACCTCAGAGATGATTTGTCTTTTACATTTTTTTAACATGTGAATATACATATTCCAGTTATAGGACAGTAGAAATTTCTACTTGTGTTAAACTACCATACGATAAAAGTTAGAAATAGTGTGTTTGGTGAAGAAACAGGCTGCATGCAAGATTTATAAGCAATGCAATAGATGTTTCTTAATGGAGAAAGGAGATGAAGGAGCTTTACGTGAAGAATAGCCCTAATTGAATAAAAGTGCATCAGGTAACATTTAAACTCAAACCCATGAAGACGGGTTACAGTGGTAGAGCTGCAGCTTCTAGAATGAGGGATGTGCATCCCAGCAGCAAATGAGATGACATTAGCTGCTCCAAAGGTCAGTGAAGACCGTGACCGGAGTGTGTGATTAATAAATTCTCCCATTAACACGAGCTGAACATAAGCTCAGATGCCAACACCCAGTTCCTGTTTGTGTTTTTACTGTCCAACGCTAGAAAAATCTGTTTTTTATGACAATACTCCTTCACATAGGAGGAAAACTCAATTTTGTGGCATTTAGACATTTGAAGGACAATTAAGAAATCTAAAAAAGATTTCAAGAAGATTGATGTAATGTAATGCCATTGTGCAAAAATATGGCAGTGTGCATGAAGAGGGTGTTGGGATGCGTGGTCTTGTTGGGGATCCTTGAGTGAAGCGAGGCCTCAGAAAGATCCTCCAGAGAGCAGGTCTGCGTGTTTAGAACATGACGTTCAGTTAAATCATGGCAGTTTAGCCCTCAACGACCCATTTCCTATTTTAGCAGTAACATCAGAGGCACATCACCCTGCTTTTAATACTCCTTCCAGAGATTGTTGGTGTTTGAAAAGGATAACGGCGGACTGCTGAAGAGACTGAAGCCGATACCAGGGGGAGAGAGAATCTGGAATCTGACTGAGATCTGACAAGAGCTGAAGCTGAGCGAGACAGGCCAGAGTGCAAAACGCAAAAATAAATCCAAAATAGGAAAACAAAATCACACCATTGCGAGGGGCAAAATAATGTTAATAATGTCAAACAGCTTTACTTTATATTGTTAGACAGTATGCCAGTCTCACTCTGAGTTTTGACGATCCATTGTGAGAGCCTGCTCACTCAAATGTAGTTCCACACTTTGTGGCCTATCTTCACGTCGTCTGTTAGCCTCACAAATCTGTCTGCCTTCGTGCACAAATTTCATTGTGCTCCTCTAAACCACCGTGTTTGTGTTCTCCCGAAGGCTGGCTTGCAGACAAAGTCCTGTTTAAATCAGTTTGTGTTTTTTCTCTAGTTTGTGTGTTTTCTCTCCCTGTTGTTCTGAGAACATTTCCATGCTGGTTTAAAGAAGATTCCCAGTTCTGAGTGCCATCAACGCAAGTGCAGCCCTGGCCTGTGCCCGCGGTTAATCTAGGTTGGAGGACCGTGGTGGTTTATTGCTGCTGGTTCTCTTCAGCCGGGCTGATTTAAGGTCTGTTGAAGTGCTGCATCCAAACTCCCCTTAGACTCTCATCGGTGAGGTCTGGCAACATTTCCACAAACATCACCTCTCTTATCGGGTTAAACTGCAACAACTGAAGTTATTTAAAAATGAATATATCATTAACTCAGGTATTCAAGTGAGGAGGTACTGACATTGGAATAGTGTTTTTAATAAAGAAGTCCAAAGTTATCGGCCTCCCGGTATTATTGGTTGATAAAGGCATTAAAAATAAATATCAGGAAAATTTTGGTATCTGACAAAAATGTTATAAAAATGACTTTTTAATTATATTTCTCCTGAATATGATTAGTGTCTTTTTTGTCGCTTTCCAAAGAGCAGCTTCAGTTTAACTTGGTTGTAGTGGGTAATGCCATGATTATCTCAGGGAGAGGGTGATCCCAACTAAAGTAATGATTGTTTTGACTGGCATGTTAAAAAAAAGGTACTTGTGTATACAATATTAATTGGCACTTTTTTCCAAACCTAAACTGAAGTTGTTGTGTTATTTTGATTCAAATGTTTATATTTATTTGAAAAACTTTGAAGTTGTTACATTAATCATTATGTATGCATCCAGCGGGACATCACAAGACAAATTAGCTGTAATGTGTTAATTCAACGACCGCATATATCAGTATCAGTTTATATCGGTATCAGAAATGAGAAGGAGGGAAATAACAGGATATCAGATAGTGGTAAAAAAAATGCTTGCAAAAGACTAAAAGTTTCATGAGCAGAACTTCTGGTAGGTGGCAGCAACTGTGGTCAACACTATAAAAAAGTCAATCCTCATTTATCGCAGATATAATGTGAGGAAGACACTAAACTTGAGGCTGAAATCCAACCTATCTGCCCTATTTCTTCTTTTCCACCTGAGTCCACTCATCAGCTGTGATTCATGACCTCTTGCAGATGATACGGAGCTTTAATTCATCAAGTGTGATCAGCCTGCTCCCGGCACGGTGACACCCGGAGTGGATGGGACACAACATCCCTGCTCAGTGCGGCGCGTCCTGCTGAGCTAGCAACCCAATCAGTCAGTATTAACAACCCTGCTGCGCACGGATGCCTGGCTCTGAGGGGATCATCAAAATGTACCAATTACAGAAGTAATACAAAAGGCAGAAAAGCCTCAGTCTAATTATTTCTGATATAATTTGGAGGATTTCCTTTGCACTGAGAAACACATACGACAGGGGGTTGAGCTCTTATCTGGTGTGTTCATTAATCCAGATTATCCTCACTCTAAAATAGAAAGTTTGAAACTTTTTTTGTTTGTTTATTGTTTTTTTCAGATCCTTATCAAGCCTAATATTGTGACAGTGATGCTTACTAACAGGATTAAACATTAAATGTAAACGGATAACAGTGAAAACCTAAATCCCTTCCCCTCTGTGTATCCCATAGCAACACTCAGACACTGATGGCGACATGAGCAGCATCAGCCTCCCATTTGTACACTTTGCACGCTATCGTGTGGAAACCAGCGTCATTTATAAGTGGATGTAATTAGTGGGAAAAGGCTGTGCTGTGAGTCTGCCACTTCAACATGGGCTCATTTAGAATCCAGCAGTTCCATCTGGAAAAGAAGAGCATTCTTCTTCTCCTTTTTCCTGCTGCTGAGGCTAAATTATAACACATATCACATTTAAATGGAGCAGAGACCACGGGGAGGCAGGAAGGATGCATGCTGAACGTGGTTTTTGTCCTTAGAAATGCTAATGGAGCACCTTTGTATAAATAGATAGTGGCATTTAAGAGAAATACCAGAATAAAATGTGACGCTCATTATTGGCACTTAGGTTGAACAAAAGACATATGTGGGGAAGAGAAAAGTGCCAGACTTTGTTAACGCACAGCACAGCAAAGAGGGACAAATCGGGGACACTGCGGAGGCACTTTAACAAAGCCAGGCATCAATGTCACAAAGTTCTTCTCGAATCTTCGTCATACTGCATTCCAACCACTGACTCGTGTATTTGCTACAGCCTCTTTCAGATGGAAAATGGAGATTGCGCCAACCTTCCACAGGTGATCCTTACAATAAATCACAAGGGAGGCTCATCTGCATACACTTAGCTGATGACTCTCTGCCGTTTGTCAGGATCTTGTTGTTATTAGTGTATTGGAAGTCAAGCCGAGGCTTGTCCCGGAGGCTTCTGCTTGTCACAACCTTGTTCAGTACGCTGGACGGAAAATGGGCGTGTCCCGCAAGGCTTTTAAATGGGGCTGCTGCTAGTTGATGAAATTCACCAGTCAGGTATTTAAAGTCTACAATCATTTTAAGGTTAAAGACGGTGTCAGTTCCATGTTACGTGGTTGCAAGGTTGCAGACATTGCGTCTGTAGCTCAGCCCTGATGAACTCCAGTCTGTAAACTCACCACTTCGCTCTTCTCTGGCGTGACTCCTGTTAATGAAGTTATTCAGACAAATACAAGAGACAAAACTCCCCTCTGCACATGTCATTACTTATCCCCCAACATGTGCCCACCAACTTATACTGGAAAATTACCTGGAAAATTTGTGAATCGATCATTGAAATGATTTTGTTGCTATTGTCGTTTTTGTGATCAATCGTTTATTTAAGAGACAATAATACATTCACTAAAAGTTCAGGAAAACCACATTCAATTTACAATGTGAGCCTCAAAAAAAAGAGACCTCTTTACTAACCGCAGTAGAGTGACTAAGACAGGGTAGAGCTTCATAGCCTAAATGGATATGTATCAGAGTATTAAGACAAGTATATAAGACAATGCAACAGAAAAAAATGATGAAAATAAAAAAACAAAGTAGAATAAAAAACGAGAAAAAAGATAAATAAAGAAATAAATAGGAACAACCAAGAAACAATTAGGAAACATATAGTTGTGAAATATTTTGAAAATGCTACTACAAAAAAAAAAATCTCATGTCACTTACTACAAATGTTATTGTCTGAGTAAACGTCACGATGTGAATCATCTCCAACTTTATTTGATAGTAGACAAGTAGGATCGATAAAGAAAATTATGGTTTATATTTGATGGTTTGGATAGAAGACAATGTTACTATTTAGCCAGAAAGTATGCCAACCAATATCTGGAGGACAGATAGTCTTTTTTCCACATATTATCAAATAAAACAGGCTGGTAGAAAGCCTTTGTTATGTATTTGTAAAGGGCAGAGATGATGCCTCTTTATTTTTTTTTCTTGACCAGTACATCATGATGCGGGTTTTTTTGTTTTTTTATTTATTTATTTATTTATTTTTAGAAAAATGCCTAACGGTACACACATGGCCGCACATATCTGCAAATGTAAAAAAAAGAGGTGCCCCTAAGTAGATTTTTGTAAATCCTGAAACTCATGGAGACCTTGTGGCCCCATAATGTCTTGAATAGAATGGACACCGTTATTTAACCCCTGTAGGAAAATAATTGGTTTCCCATCTATTGGGCAATAATTGTACAAAACGTGAGACTGGAAAAAGAATTTTTCTGTTTTAGCGAGTTTATGGACCATACAGTAATAGATGACATTATAACAATGCTATAATTGGACCAAAATCACGTTTTACTATCTTCTCCGGTATGTTTTATCAAAGGAGATTTGTAAGGTTACATAGATGTTGATCTCGGTTTTGTGCCAGTACGCTTGCTGATGACTTCTTGACCTTTGTCCTAAAGTTCAATGTGAAGATTTTTAACCCCAACAAAACAACCTTACTAAAAGTCCTCACATGTGTTCAGGGACAATTTCTATTTTGATATGAAACTTTTCAGGCATGTGAACAGAGGGAGGCCGTCTGTCACAATTTAAAACCGACTCTTTGAGCATCAAGTGCTTTGATTCTCACTGCGGGTACAAGTGAAGCTTAAACACATGCTGGGCTGCAGCAGAATGATGCTGGGACAGGATGGCAAGGACGCCTGCAGGCCGTCTGTCACTTCAGCAAAAACACTGTTGTTTTAGTTTTAATTCAAAGCGAAGGCTGATGAGGTTTTAGTAAATATGGTAAATAAAGCAGGAGCGTAGGAAAGTTCTGAACTGCCCATGGAAACAGGTTCTCAGCTTTCTCACTGTGACCCTTGTGGGGAGGGGCTCAAATATTAGTAGATTCAACCTGGAAGAGGAGTATGAGCTATGCAAACTTTTTTTTTTTTTTTAACAAATAGGACGTGTCCTTGGTGAGGCGCCTGTAATTAGTGCTGATGTTGATAAACAGACCTTTGCCCTGGTGGCATAAATTCAACATTAAAGTCTGAAACTGGCTTTCTGTAAAATTCTGCTCTAAAGTACAGATAGGTTTCTCTGTGGAATTATCAGTTTTGGCAGGAAAATGTCAAAATAAATGAGGCTGTCAGGGCAGAAATGTCTCAGACTGGCAGCAGACGTCGACTTAAAGGCTCCTTAATTATCCTACATTCAGTTTTATTTGGTTGGTTTACAAGCTAGGATGATGCAAATAGGAACTATTAAAGTGCTCAGCTCAGGGTGCTGCACTCATGGCAGCAGTGCAGCACCCTTTTTTTATGTTTTATAAGTTTGATTTATATGAAACAAAAATGCGGTACTGCTCAGACTGATTTAGTTATTAATCCATAATTTCATATTTTAGATGCAACCGATCCTGTTAGTTCATCGGTTGTGGCATTGGCGTAGGCAGCGTGCTACTGCCTGGATGAAGCTATGGCTTGGTTGGTCCCCAAATGCATCTTATCATCTACAATCAAGCTCCTACGTAAAGTCTGGCTCAGCTCCCTCCCTCTGCAGGATGGGCCCACTTATCTCACAGCACAGCTTTTAATGCACCAGGTGTCAGGTTTTTTTGATTTTTATTTTTTTCGTCAAGGTCCACGGAGGTTCTTCGGATTCCCCAGCCTTGCAGCTGCCATCAAATCACGATAACGGCTTAAGCTCAGTGGTTCTCTGCCTTCTGCATCCTGCATTTGAGCTGGTTCTCCAGAAAACTCCAAAATGCTGGACAAGACGGATGACTGATGTTTAGTTTTTTCCCTGATTTTCCACACTTTCTGCAGCCTGCAAACATTGCAGATAATGAATATTGCATTCACTGTCCTCACAGGAAGAACTATGACTGCACTGACTGCAGAACCCGTCAGGAGCAGCTGCTTTTTCGAATCCTTGTTTTAGGATCTACTTTACATCAGTGTAACAATGTTCATTCTACATCTTCCGGCATGACTCGTGTTTTATGCTTGAAGTCAGTGGCCTTGCCTGCATAAACAGTTAACGATGGCAGACTCACTTTATTAGCCTCCAGCTCACATTCAATGCAAACCCAGCAGGATAACATCAAATAAAGCAGCTGGACTCAGGGGAAAGTTCGGGCACAGTTAATTTTTCCAGTAGAACTATTTTAGGTCACAGAATGGAGGGCGCGGGGCTTGTGGTGATTTATGGACAAAGTAACAGCCTTGTTAAAGTTCTTCCAATTACAGACCCACTCTACCTGGTCTGGCTGAGAACGCACAATACCTGTGGGTCAGAGAAGCCTCCGATGGCCACACATTCCTATCAGCAGCCAGAAAAAGCCTCCTTGGAACCTCGTTTTTAATGTTCCCCCATGAAACCCACAAGAGGTCACATCTCGCACTTAACTACTGATACCAACCCCGAGTCTTTCCTGTGTAGATTTTAAAGTGTTCAGGAACTTCTGCCCATCATAGAAACAAAGGTTTTCAATGGGGGTGACACAAAACAACTAATCAGGCCTAAAGGTCTGACCGAGAGAACCACGTCACGAAGCAGCCTTGGACTGCCGTCAATATGCAGAGAACCTTTGCTTTGAAATGTATTTACTGTCGCTAAAGAGAAATGAGAATTGGCTTCGTTCAAACATCCTTGAATGTTCTTCAATGAGTTTTGAAGGTGAGAGCATCATCATGTCTGCCTATTTTTAATGACTATGTTTATGATCTTATGCCACCAATATAAGGTTTTACATCTTTCCCTTGTAATATAACTATTCATTACTAATTAATGTGAAATGCAATAACTGAGATGATGGAATAATCCTCAATTCCTGAAATCAGGCAGAGCACCAGAAATTTTCAAACATATTTGAATTTTTATGATCAATCTATGCTTTTATTACAATTACCATGGAGCCAGAACCAACATGATAACAAACTAGGACTGTTGGCCTTTTTTGGTACCAACATCTAGTTTCTTTGCAGACATTGTCCCGGGTCCTCAGCAGGGAATCATCCATCTTATAGGGTATACAGTACATTTGGCAACTTTCATCAGGCGGCAGCACTTGTCAAGATAAAGAGTTCTGTTCCTTCATACTCAGCTGGAGATGTACATCAAGCCGGCCGACATTTAGTAATACTTTTCTAAAAATAGGGCCCTTTACAGGGGTTCGTTGGACATGGCTACGCAATAACTCATATTAAACGCTTGCCTCATACAGGGGACGACAGCCTTTACCGCTAAGGGCTTATTCTGTGGCCCATAGTTTTATTTTTGTGTGATAACACACTCCTTGTAACCTCCTTATAAACATTCCGGGGAATAATGTGCCACTCCTTATCAGTTCTAACTGGAGGAAGTCAAACGCGCTTGCACAGAGGAGACAAGACACCTTGCAGTAAGTCAGAGGCTCTGAAGAGAAAAGTTCTGCTGCTCAGAAATTTTACACAGATATGTGAGCGCGGTTCATAAATATTTCATATGAATGCTGCTACTGTGTGTGAATGAGCTTGTACACGTCTAAACCAAGCATAGTACACCTGATTTCTGTCCATACTTGAAAAAGTGTGAATAACAAAAGACAACTTATTCTTTCTTGCTCTCTCCTCCTGACCTGATTTACCTGTGGTCAGCACGAGTTTTCTCGATTTAAAGGATCCGTTTTACACACAAAGAACAGACTCATCGGGGGATATGCCAGATTAAAGAAATTCCAAAAAAGTGAGAGTGCATGGCGGGTATGTGAAAATGAAACACCTCTCAAAACGGTGCCGTCTGTGGGCGTGGATTTGTGGACTTGTGGATTTGTGGTGCCCTCTACCCCTCACAGTCTCGCTTCCCGAGGCCTCCTGCAGCATCCTTCACCTGCTATCTTGATCAGCATGATGATAATAACGCGTACTCTCGCGGTGTCAAGATGCTGTCAGAAGGACGGCGGCAGCTTAACAACTTAGCTGAAGGTGCAAAATGTGCCAGGAGTGGATGTCATATCATGACTTCTACTTATAACCCTGAGCATTGAATTCCTCTTGTGCGCCAAACCAATCTGTCCCTCCTGGAAGCTGCACTCCACTGCTGCTCCTCTGCAAAATCAACCCAAGCTAACAAGTTTACTGCCTTTATAAACAATTAGCTGTTTACTTTAAAGATGAAGACACACGCACAGCATCACATTTACCAAGTGATATTATGGCTGAAGTTAGTTTTCTGATGTGTTAGATATATGAAGTGGTAAAAAGGGCTAATCTAAACTAATCTAACTAAGCTAAGATGGTGGTAAACTGATTTCATATCATGCTATTTGCCTTCGAACTGTGGTTGATGCCAGAATCCAAAAGTAAGACAAATTCTGGAATTGCTATGATATTGATCTCTTTTTCAGTAAACTAATGTACAACACTGAAAACATTTTAACACTTTTCATTAAAAATGGCAACATGCATTGCAATTTTCCCAAAAAAG
>CAAE01014724.1:526293-542120 GCA_000180735.1 Tetraodon nigroviridis
AAAAGGGGGGTTTTTTATTCAAAAAAATTTTCACCAAAAAAAATTTTTAAAAAAAAAAAAAAAAAAAAAAAAAAAAAAAAAAAAAAAAAAAATAGAAGAACAGCTAAAAGTTATAATTGAATATTAATGAAATTGGGAAATGTTGATATCAGGCAGAACACATGATTAGGTTTTGTTGATGTTCCAGAGGGACTTTGGCCCTTGATCCTCCAAGGGCTTTGATCATCATTATCTCCGGTATACAACAAGTTAAATACAGCTGAGGTTTCTGAATGTTCTAGTTAAAAAAAAAAAAGCAACATGCACAAAATACTCATTTAGCTGTGTTAATGAAACTGCAAACATCACGCTCTCATTCATCCTTTTGAGTATGTAGGCATTTAATTAAAGTCAGCAAGACAAAGTAGATGGTCGACTTCAGCAAGACAGTGTCTAAACTGAATACATATCTGTTCTTATCAAAAGCAGGCTGACCAGCATGAACAGAGGTAAAAAAAAAAAGCACAAATCCCCATCCAAACTCCATTTGATACCGGTGGCATTGTTGTCTTTGTTTAAGTGTTGTTGGTTTCTCGTTCCTGCACAGCGTACACGCCGCTGCAGTGCCCCTTTCTGGGGTAACACAGTACTGCCAAAGAGGAAACACTTAATCTATGTATGCCTCTGTAAACCTTGTACCACACAAAATAGCCAATATTCTATTTTAGGTCTTTCACAGCTGCTCTAAAGCTTCAGATGAGACAAATTTGAAGCTGCCATCTATTTTTAACAAGTTCTGTTCCCCTGAATTCTCATCCTACAATGTCCTTTTTGTTGCACTGCTCATCTGGGTGAGTACATCATGCTAAATCAGTTTTACTCATCTATTATTTACTTTCTGGGTGCTCAGTGGAGAAACATCTGGCCACATCGCTGCTTATTTTTCATCTGGACACTTATTAGGCAGCGCACTAGCTAGCATCATCAGCTAATCCCAGCAAGTGCAAACTGCCTGACTAATTGAAAGTGTGTTAAACAATTAATTAACAGAATAAACAGGTGTTTGTTGACAAAAATAGACATGACACCTGTCCAGGAGTATTCATTTGCACTCATTCTGAATGCAAAGCACATTGGTGTGGCCTTCTGAGCACATGCAGAATCTTACACACACGCGCTCAGAATCACATTCCCGTTACCTTAAAAGCCTAAACCTGTTTGGCTGCATGCTAATCTCAGCGCAGACTCCTAAAAGCCTCACAGTCATTGTACAAGGATGAAAACTATCAGACTGGCAGATCAACTGTGATTAGTTATTTACTAATAATACTGCAGAAACGAACTCGGTGCACTGACAACATTGTTTCCCTGTTTTGACTCTGACCGTGGGGGTGAGAACGAGCTAAGACAAAGTACTGTTGTAAAGGGAGTGGCCGAGCCTGGGCACTTTTGGCGAGATCGAGGCGCTCCATTCATCTAAAGTTGGCTTCGTGTTGATCCGCCCTTGAACAGAGCAGAAGGTGTAATCAGCACAGCCCACCATGGTTATTATTATCTTCGATATGCAATGTAATTAATGGACGAGCTTTGCCATGACCTTCCAGGGCTTGTAATGAAAGTCTGTCTACGTGGGGTCCAAGATGTGAAGGTTTTACTGGGAGATTAAACTCATTTTGATGTCATGGCTGCTAATGAGGGCAGCTCTGACTGGCTGGCCCCAACCCTTTAATGGGAAGCCAACAGACACGCTAGTCTTATCCCTAAAATGACTATTGATCCTCTGATCTCCTGCCTTGTATTCAATCAGACCAAATTAATTTGCAACACTTGAACATTCCAAAACAGATATTATTGCTTTCACACATTTGCAAATGTGTTCATCTTTGCTCTGAAACCAGTTCCAGGAATCAGTTTGGAAGCAACTAAAGCAAAGCTATAAAATGCGCTTTGTTTAATTTGACCTTCATAGGTCCCAATCAATTGAGAAGAATTTCACAACAGGGTTTAGAAATCACTGGGGAAAAGGTCCCACATGACAGCAGGCGCAGGGAGATGCGTGATCGATTAGCTGGAGGCTGGAGAAGATGTTGTAGCACAAAGGGTGTCAAAGCCATGCACTGATAACCTGCTGCTGCGGCCGCAAGTTCCTCCAGCATGGGGGGAACAGCAGAGGCAGGCCCTCTGGGTTAGCATGAGCGCAACAAGGGTTCAAAATTTAGAAACGTTTGGATTTTCTTTCAGAGATACTTGACCAGGTCGGGTTGGCTTCTTTTGTTTCTGTGGTAACAGACTTGTGAATATCAGTATACCCGTGTCAAATGTTCCACCGTGCGATTTCTTTAATCTCCCTCATAAAAGAGAATTCTATCATAATTTTTACCAAATCATGCCAAAAGGCATTAAAATGAATCTGATATTTGACTTGTGTTGACTAATAATTTGACAAATTGAAATTCAAAACTGTGCTGTAAGAAATCAAATTTATTCACACACACTTTTACAATGAAGAAAGGACAGAAATGGAGAGATTGACTGAGTAATACAGTGAGAGAGAAAGTGTGTGTGTGTGTGTGTGTGTGTGTGTGTGTAAGACTGATAGAGTGAGGTTGACATGAGTAATGGAGTGATAAAGGGATAAAGGAGAGGTAGATGTGCATGTGGTAATAAAACACACAACCAAAAACAAAGAAAAAAAGAAGAGAAGAAATGCCCCCCTCTGGTTTGAACACTTGCGGTTCCTCAGATGGAGGCCAACACGCTGCTCCACATGTGCGAAATCAGACCTCTGCATCTTTCCGTCTGCAGCTGACCTGGCTCTCAACCAGCACACGACACCAAAGCTCCTTTCTCTCGTAAATCTGTCCTTTTTCATTTAACACCCATGTAAATTCAATCAAGTACCACTTTTACAATCAAATATAATCAATTATGGTTTTCATTCCTCTGAATTAGACCTGTTATAAAATTATACAGCCTACATTAGAGTTCACTATAGGAGCTATTTTCATTTGGCCTGACGGTGGCGCTGTTGGTTTAACATTTAGGAACTGAAATCCAGCGTCTCAATTCCAAATGCTGCTTACAAAAGAGTTCAGGGGCGTGCGTCTATTTCTAAGGTGCTAACTCTCTAAATACCACTAACATCTAAAAGCACCACCACATATTTAGAAGGAAGGGTGGGGTCAGGTCACAATTCTGCTCTTTTACCGTCCTAAATTGAAAGCATCGTGGATATTTGAAGGGGGATTCGTCTGAGGAAGCGCTGCAGCAGGCTCGCAGCAGGGGGCAAACCAGTGCTGTCCACCAGTTCTGCACCAGAGAACCAGAGATTCACATCCAGCATTGGGTGTGAGTTTGCATTCATTTCTGCTATTTGATGAGTGACTGGGTATAATACGCACTCAGAGCTGCCCCACTGTAAACCAGTCAGCTCTGCTTTTCCCCGGAATTGATCCACCTCTTTAAGAGGCTATTTATGGTCAATATTCATCGGCTCCCTCATTTACAACCTCCAGTGAGCTTCCACTCAGACATCAGGAGGTCTGTATGTGCATCACTGCATCACTTAGACATAACAGCTGTCCCACAATTCATACCCCCGCTCCCCCTACACACACACACACACACACACACACACACACACCCCTTTTGGGAGACTTCTAAAACTATTTTCTCTCTGGCTGTGTGGAAATCCTACAAAATATGACCATCTCAACTTCTTTAAAGATGAATAAAATGTTCCATTATAAAGCTTATGTAACTTGAAGGGTGAAGGAGAGTTGGTGGTAAGGGAGATGGACAGTGAAGACTTTTTTCAAAGACATTTAATTAAAAAGATATCATCTGCCTTCATGTCTTACCAGAAAGACCAGAGTGAGTCTAAATCCTTGCGAGTGATGACCTGAAATCATTAGAACAAAACAGGAGGAAATATTTAAGCTGTGTATAAAAGTGAGGAATGATGAAGGAGGAACAGTCGGTAAATCCAGGCTTTTTGTTGACCTTACGGCCTGCCGAACCAAGCTTTAACTCCGACTGGCGAAGCACCAAGCCCCTGATCCCACCTGCCTCAGCCCATATGTGCTTCCCTCTAAAGTCTGATTCCATAGCAGACGACACAGGTGTCAAAGATTTTCACATTTATTCATGTATTTGTTTCCTACAACTTTAACGGATGGTTTTAAAAGTGGAATTTCAAAGGGCTTGACTGGAGCAGCTGTATTAAGTCAAAAGTGGAAGCTGAGCGCCGCTTTCTTTCTTTCAGGGCCGTGCTTCCCAACCACCCTTCAGCTCGACGGCGGCCTTCCTGCAGCTCTCCTGACTGTCAGCTCACAGGGGCTCTTTGATGTGTCCTGTAGAAATCAGCTCACACTTTCGGTACCAGAGAGCTGGGCCAGAGGTTTCGGGCCTTTTTTTTTTCCCCCTGCCGTCTCCTCTGTGATAAATTCACGGGTCCAAAACAGTAGCTTCCTCTGACACTAATTTCCTGTGAAACATGACATTTCAGTGGTTGGCAGGGCAGGTAAGTCAGAAGATGCCTGAATGCTGAGTTCTTTCCTGTAATAAATCATCAGCCATTAGAGACCTGTGACTTAAACAAATGAGTGTGAGTGCTTAAATAAGAGCCTCCCTTACCCCAACGGCTGCTGTTATATCACAAAAAGAAGGCCAGTGGAGACAGATTAACCCCCAAATCTCCAAATAATTTCCAGCAAACCCTTTAGGATTTCACAAGGTTATAATTACAACGAATGCACTTTAAACAATCAAGGCAAGATTTGATAATGCTGCTATTTTGTGCCAAACGTGTTTAGCAAAGATCCTTAGCTCCGTGTTACCTTCCACAGTTCATAGTGTTTGTTTGTTGATTGGTGGCTGTAAACGTGTGCTCCACCTAAACGTCATTAAATATCTCCAAGTCTAAGTAAGAAATGATAATAATTTGCTTTAAAAAATGGTTAATAACACTAGTGTTGATAAATCAAAACAATAGTAAACAATCGATAGGTCAGCTTACATTAGCTATGAAGTGCTAAGCTATCCTAATGCTAATGATGTTGACTGCATGCACCACTGGAATAATATCTACAGTATCTTTTGGTCCAAATTTAAGAAATTATCTTAAAAAAAATATAGATTCATAATAAATGAATAAACAAAGCCAGAGTATACTCTTGGAACAATTTCTGTCTGCTTACTTTTAGCTTTAAAGGTGCGGTGGCTCCGAAGGGGGTTATCATGCTCTGCATTGTAATGAAATTAAATATTCAAGAATATCTGTTACTACAATAAGGATGCTCCAGAAAATAGGGAGAGAGATAAACTACCTCAAACTATTGCTCAAAAGTTAATGAGCAGTTGCTTTTACGGCTCCAGATAACTAAACCTTGAGGAATTGTTCACCCTGAGGGAGCGATAACCACTGCCACATTTTAACAAATAAGCAAGCATACAGTATATTTATGGTAACGTTGTGGGAACTCATTAATGCAACTGTACTCTGGCGCACATGCTGCCAAATCACACACAAAGTGACAATTAAGAGAGGTGACACTTCTATTCTTTTGTTTAAAATAAGAATTATATGCACTGAAAGTTGATGGAGACGGAACTCAACAGCGTCTTCCTTCCATAACATCGGCGTTGCTGAAATACATGTACAATCAGGAGGAACACTGTCTAGAACTGGTTATGGAATACTAAACTGAATCTGGTAATGTTTCATCAGTGAAGGGAATCTATCTCAACTCAGGCAAAAAAAAACCAAAAAGAAAGAAATTGTAATCGAGCGCGTCTTTACATGGGCTTAAATGATATCTGAAGCTGAATGCTGCTTAATGTTGCAGTCATAAAGATCCAGCCTGATTTAATCAGCCGATCCCATTCACATTCAGGAAAACTTTGCTGCACAAAAAAAAAAAAAAAAATCTGCAGAGATGGACACACTCTGAATTTGACAGCAGAGATACTGATGATGCGGCAAAACTTTTTTTTTTTTTTAAACTTGCTGCAGGGCAAAATGTAAGCCGAACATGGAGATATGGAGACGGTGTCGTTGGTGCAGAGTGTGAAAAGATGCGAAATGCCCTGTGGCAAGAAATCAGTCATCAGCAGAGGGGAACACTTCAGCTAGCAGGACTGGGGTCCCGTCCATCTTGCTGTGTAGAGACAGTTGCTATGTAAAGCTCATATGAGAGCTCCAGTGAGTCTCGGATATTATACATCCTGTGTAATTTGACAAGAATATCCCCTTTAGCTTTCTGCAAATGCCTGGTTTCAGTATGTCTTAATGTCATGGAGCTACGAATGCACAGACACTTTTAAAGGACTTGTTCAAAAGCAGCTAAACCTGCAGGGGCTGATTACTATCAGACATAATTAAACAGATAATCACGATTACATGAAACATCATTAATTACAAGATAAAAACACTGGCCTTGCCCTCACTGAAATATAAGGAATTTGTGTTCTTTTATTATTTTCTTTTTTTCCCATTTGGTTTTGGATGTTAATAAAGAGAAAAATGGAGAAGAAGGATTAAACATTCTCTACATTACACAAAAGAAATGAAAATCCTAAAGGCAAACAGGAATCATTATTTCTTCTGAATAATCATATTAGTTGTTGTCATGTTGTTATTCGGAGGTTTTCGTTGTTGACTGTGAGTACTTCAAGTGGAGGCAGTTTCAGGAACAGCAACACTTTTTCTAAATTAAATAAGGATTAACTTTCACAACAGGTCATCCACTGGACCGTTCTGAACATCATGACACACGCGTGGCACTTTATCAGCCACATCTTGGTTTTACTGGGTTGGACTCAAAAAGGGGCCAAAAACACCCTTGGAGTTTGAGACAGAACCGTCAGCTGCGGCTCTGAGATGCAGCCCTCCAGCTCTATGCGCCATCCATGGGCGGCTATCTGAAGACGCCCCGCGGCCACCAGAGGCCATAAACCATGGCAGCAATCTTTCAAAATATCTCAGATCCACAACTATCTAATTGAAGCCCGTCAGTGTTTTGTGTCACACTGTCACAAAACCCTGAAATTTTCTGACCTTTCCCTCATGGAGGTGGTCAGATTAGATTTCCAATTTAGGCCGTTAGCTTTGCCCAAATGTCACCAAGGCTCTTTAACTGTTCTGAGGTCTGTTTTGTGATTGGCTTGGACACGATCTGAGAGGGTTTTTTTTTTTTGTTGTTGCTAATGGCTCTGAGCACATTTAAAATATTTGTTGTATGTCTGAGAAACTTGTCAGCCACATCCAAACTGCACTGAAGGCAGCAACTTTTGATGAAAGCAGAAATACAAAAGAAAGCAGACAGTTATTTCCTCCAAGCATGAAGGTTCCCTTCAGTGTGAAAAAGAAAAGTCTCTCATAAATGAAAATCTGTCAAAGAAACCCCTCAAACCACCTCTTGCTGGGGATAAACCAGGTTTGACATGATGTATAGCACTGTGAGGGGAGAAAGTGAGAGGTGAGAATCAAACAGGTACATAAATGCACACGGCTGGATGGAAAATCAAGTGCTAGTGCTGCTGCACAAAGTCGGCAGAAGCAATGAAGAGCAGCAGGAATAACAACTGCAATTGACTGCAAACACACACAGTCTTAACTTTCATTATATACAGACAGATCTATAGAAACTCGGAAATAACTTTATTAGGGTCTACCGCGCAGTCCGCTTAACAGCAAAAGACAAATAGTCAAGGTTACAAAAAATCAAATATAAAACAGGCTTCACCTTGGCTTGCACAAGGAGATGAAAGCTGGACTACATTTAAAATTCAAATGGGCTCAAAACTCGACAGACCTGGCTTAACACCAGCTTCTTCGAATATGTCAGTTGAGCCAATGCAGCCAAACAATCGCCCAAAGGCCCTGAAATGACCTCTCTCTTTTCCACTTCAGCGCTAACACGTCTGAGCAGAGACTGGTCGACATGTGGCTGTTCCTGAGAGAATGAGTCCTTTGACCCTGGAGGAAAGGTGAACGCTCAGCCTCAATTCATCCGCAACACTTTCCAGCCTTATTACACTGTAATCTCCACAAGTTCCTCCCTGCTGGGACTGACCACGCAGCCAGTATTAGTGCCCAGCTCGGGCAGAGGAGAGGACGTTGGACTTTGTGATTTACGACTCGGCACTCTGACACCCGCACACACACACTCACACAGACCCACATTCACCTGAGCTCTGCTGTTTAGTTGCACTTGTTTGTATTTCCTGTGTTCTGTCTTCTTTGTTTTGTCTCCTTTGGGTTGGTAATCTTTATCCATTTGAAGCTGTGGCAGACGTACAGGTGTGTGTGTGTGTGTGTGTGTGTGTGTGTGTGTGTGTGTGTGTGTGTGTGTGTGTGTGTGTGTGTTGAGGATCGAGACTGAAAGACAGAGAGTTCAAATTCTGCCTTCTCAAGATGGCTGCTTTCCAAATGCAGAATGCACAGCAGGACAATTGTTCTCTGTCAAAGAGACAAACATGGAAAATGCATCTCGAATATCTGATTATCTCTATTGCAGCAGCGCAAAGAAAAGGCATCGGAAGAAATCTCTCATGAATGCTAATTTAACGCTCTTTTCATGGTGGCCCACCTTCACAAATGGAGCAGACTATCTGCTCAAACCAGCGTGTTTGTGGGAAATTAGGAAGGATCTGGAATTCTAGCAGGTGCCAGAAGCATTAGTCCAACCTGAACCCCAGCGCACGTAAATGAGTATTAACTGCTGTAGATACTGGGGACAAAACAGGAAGAATATAAATATAATATCCATAAATATCCCACACTTTGACTATTTCAGCACTGTTTACCTGTTTATGTTCTTTTTCATGGTCTTTTTTACAGCAGCTCTGGGAAAAAGAATCACTCTCCAATCTTTGGGAGCCAACAACAACCCATCTGTGCAGCTGACATTCAGGCTCCAGCCCAGTATACGCTTCCCCATCTGCATTGCTTACGGGTGGGGTTGCGTAGAGGTGGCGTCATCTATGGGCCCTCTGAGAGCGCCGCAGCATTGTACCGCACACCAGCTGTCAATCGAAGCAGCGTGAGCCCTGGAGGACGTGGCTGAGGCTGACTTTATTGTACTCATCATAGCAACACATCACCGCATATAAGGAGTGGAATTATCCACTGATCTATTTATACTATTCATGCAAATTAAATTATGGTGATTTAGCTGTACGTGTGTGTGTGTGTGACCTGTTACTTCAGGTATAGCATATGACTTCCTTAGCCTAACATGAGATTGTAGTGCAGTGGATGCTAAGCAACCAACGACCAATTTATACCTTTTAACCAAACAGAAGTAACAAACACTTGTCTCAAAAGTGGAAAACAGTCTTTAGGGAGTGCAATTCTACCATTTGATGGGATAAATAATGTTAAACCAGAGTTGGGCAAAAGAAGTTTTCATGTTAGGCAATAATAAAGTTTTGGAGCATCGGTGCAAAGAAAAACAGGAGCTTTTGATAACATCCCGCAGGCTGTGAAAGATAGCTGACAACCACGGATGAGAACGCATCATTAAATCTCATCAAAACAAGGCGAAGGAAACTGCACTTCCAGTTAGAAGTCTCTTGCTCTCTCTCCGTCTCTTTCTGAAGCTTCCCAATTGAAATATGTGCAACTGTGGAGTCTGACCCTCTGCTCTGGGTCATTTGGATTCTCTATCAAGGGCACACCAGCGTCAGTGAGCTAGCTGGCCATGCTCCACCTTTGTGAGCAAAAAATGACACTTGTCAGCATGATGAATTTTGACCATGATGAACAGTCGGGACTTCAGCGACTCACTTGGAAAAAAAACTTTCATCATTCTCCTCAGAGGCCCGATGACCTCTGCAGTTCACACCAGAACCCTGTCTGGCTTATACAGGCAACAAGTGTAATGTCGCCCCCCCACCCCTTCACACCCTTTGAGAAGACATGTTAGCATGCAAGGTGAACGGGAGATCCGAACCTTTTTCTAACCAATCAAGCTGATGACTTTCCAAATTTGGCTTTTGGAGGAATTATTATGAAGGCTCTGTGGGCCAGAAAATTTAGTTCATTGGGCCAAATGTGGCCCCTGGGTCTTAGTTTGGCCACCCTCCCACACACACACACACACACACGCACACACACACACACACACGCACACATACACGTACACATAGTTAGTGCTCTGAAAGGCAACATGTTGGTGCTGTAGGCTGGATCTCCCCTTCAGCCTAATAACATGTTCTAAGTATTCAGGGACAACAATACCTGATCTTGCACCTTATCAGGCTGAAGGTTGTAGCGTGTAAAGTGGAGAAAGGAGTAGGGTGGGTGTAAGAACTGCACCTACCTCGCCCAGCCTTGGAGGGTGAGGTCACTCTTCTGCTTCATGAAGTAATTCCTCCTAGAGCCAATGAACTAAACCTGACAGCCGTCGACAACCAAAAGCGGTCCAACCAAAGCGTTGGAATGCAGCAGTGGTTGTTTCCACAGTTGATCTTCACCTTTGTGTGAGGTTCTGCCACTTTCCTGTTGGCTGCAAATTCCAAATTTCCAGGTTAGCATTTTTGAAATTCGCCTGCACTATCAGAATCCACCAACCTGATGCAGAAATCTCAGAGGTATTACACAGCAGTCTGCTGCAGCCTCAGGGACAGCGTGATGGCCTGTGACTCAGTGCTGTTCCGTGGTGGCTCCATCAGTCCCACCCACCGTAGAGAGAAGCATGGTGCCCCGCTCCGCTGTTTGTCACAGCTAGTGATGACTGTTTATGAAGCTTCCACAGCAAGATTTCAGCTGAGAGCTGAGCCGCTGCCTCGCATTTTGACTCTGTTCCCAAACAGCGTGTACCGCTGGAGTATGCATGGCTGATAAAGAGCCTTTAACAGCTAAATGGATTATTGCATCAAGGACATTGTAACCTCAGTGAAGGAGCAGGAGGAAACTGCCACTGTTTTCTGTATTCAGTCAGGATTAATGCACCAACCTTGTTCTTCAGGAGCCTTTATTTTTTTTTCTCTCGGGCTTTTTAAAGATCGTTATTCTAAGGCTGATCGTTATTATTCGTGATTATGATTCTAAATGCCTCACAACCCTAAAATACCATTTTTTCCCAACTGGGACCCTGACTGCGTCTTGTGTATCAGTGAAAAGGACATGCGTTATTGTGCAGCAAAATGGCGTTTGCTTGTTAATGTTGTCTGTCAGACCTAATTAAAGTGATTAAACAATAAGCTGTCCTAATCGTGCGTGCAGTGGGCGATGTCCATCAGCAACAAGTTGTCGCATTCATGGTTATTTAGAAAGCAACGCAATCATGAAATGCAATGAGATTTGTCAGTATTTTTTGGAGGAGGAGCACACTGCACATCCCCAAACCGCCGCCACATTGCTTTGCAGCATGATACACATCTCTTCTGTCACATGCATAGCTCTGGGTGTGACGGGGAATTCATCTGTGCATATTATCGCCGCCTCCCACTGACAATGCCGTGTCACGCGGGCGCAATTCACAAGGGTCACCTTACTGGGCTCTTGGAGTTATTGCCTGGGGTCATATAGCATGCATGGCTGCCTTAAAGCATGTCAACCAAAGGGGCAAATTATTAAATTTATGTGGCGGGGTTAGGAAAATGCTTTTTAAAAAACACGGCTTTGCTTTTAGTGTAATGTCTGGAGTCAGGAGCTTTAGAGCCAGAATCCGAAGAACAAATCAGAGAAAACAAGTCGGGGTTCTGGAAAAATAGGCTGGGCATAGAAACCAAAGTTTTAAAAAACCGGTTAATCTTGCAGCTGTGGTAAAAAACATTATCACAAAAACTGAAAAGTGGTTCAGACCCTGAAAGTGGTTCAGACCCAAATATAAGGAAGGCATGTACACAAAGGCATATTTAGGTCATCCAGTTTGGTATAATAAAAGGAAATGAAATGTGGAAATTACGTTTCCTGATTCCTCCCACTCAGTTAAAAAAGATGACTGGAACCTGGTGAAGCTCTCAATGAGGTTTCAACCATAATTAGAAAAGAGTCCGCAAGAGACAAAGCTTTTGATGGAATTAGTCCAGGAAGGATAAATGACTGAGGGCGTGCCAGGATGTCGTCTGCTTTTCATAAATATTGACATGAACATTGTGACATACAACTATTTATATCATTTACAATCAAAAATACGCAAAATAACAATAGCAGTTTCAAGCTGCTTCACTACTCATCACATGGTGCGCAAGATTACAACCTTTGGATGCACTGACAGAGATAAACGCTAAAGTCTGCTCGCAGAACCTTCATCTCTGTCGTTTTCAGATGTCGTCTCTGTCTACCCTACGGTGTGTGTGTGTGTGTGTGTGTGTGTGTGTGTGTGGCCTCTGTGTGAGCTGCTCTCTGCTGGATTACTCTTGCTTCCCCATTAGCATACTGGCAATTTGTAACTGAGCGCAATATAGCAGAGTAGCACTAGGCAGAATGAGGAGATTATGGCATGAGGCATCAGTCGGCTTCCACAGGCATGAAATCAGCCTGGTTACATGGAAACTGGGGAAGAATAGGACGAGTGTCGAGGGTTGCTTACTAAAGCAGTCATCTACGAGTGGAGAGATGGTCCGGAGAAAAACTGGGATAGACAGAAACCAGTTTCCATCATGCAGAATTGTAAAATTCTTTTATCAGCATAAAATAAAATGACAGTTTTGAATTGAGGTTGTTTGTTTTGTTTTCCTGTTATTTTTGGCTCTAATCCACAGGAGATTAGGAGGTAAAACTGCTCCAAAAACACAAGTAAACAAGTTTGGGTTTTTTTCTTCTTCTTCTTTGGTGAATAATCACTATTGTTTGTATTTACCCCGTGAACCTGACAAGTCATTTGTTGTGTAAAGCTGGGTTTATCAGTGTGTGTCAGCTGTATGCACTTAGCATGTGCCTCAGGAGGAATGCTCCCTCACACGCTCCCTTTCAGAGCACCAGGAACACATTCCCTCCTGGAAAAGAGCTCCCATCATGTTTGTGATTATTGTTTCCCCCAAATTAAAGATAAGTGTATCAGGCAGTGTTTTGACATTAAACCCAAGCAGCATGTCATTATCTGCTTCAACGGCTGAACCTTATCAGTAATCCATACATCATTTTCCTCGATGGAACTGTTGCATCTAAATTGTGATCTCCTTCCAAAACCTGCACATCTCGCGCTCTCGAAGACCTTTTGCACGCTGGCAGCAGATAATAGTGTTGGAGGCTTTGAAGGTGACTCGTTTAACTCCTAGTCGGAGCTAATCTGCCTGGATTTTGTTCGACTCTGGAACAGCCTGTATCCTCAGATAAGGTCTAGTCAGAGCAGGAAGTGACTCCAGCAGGCTTCTTTCAGAGGATTTGGGGATGAGCCACTGTGGTTAGGAGACGAGTTTCACACACAGCAGCTGGGAAAGTATAGCCAAAATCAAAACTCCATCTAGAGCCTCCAAATACAATCGCGTAACAGGAAATACACTTTTTTTTTTTTTTTTTTAGGGCTTCCATTGTGGTCTTGTCTTGTGGAGAACCCACTGACTTTTATTCTGCTGTAATTGCACTTTCGAGTTTCAAGTTGTGTCTTTTAGGGGGGGAACTCGTGTTCTGCCGTTATCAGAAAATTAGGAGCCAAGAACCGTGTGGGAGTCAAAGATAAATCCACAAAGCAATTCCTACTTTTCACCAGCATAATATTAATGCTGGATGAATGCAAAACCACCCTGCATCAATAGATTAGACTTTGTAAAGTTGATATAAACTAGAAGCAAAGAAGAATTCAATCGCCAGGGGATAAAAAGGAAGCTTCTCCTTTATTAAGTTTCGTGGCAAATAATGAGGAAAATGAAGAGCTTTTCCATCTGAACATGCTTTCTGGACTGTGTGGCCTGAATACACGTCTACTAATGTTCATGTGGATGCATGTAAAAATGTAGGCACTCATTATCTTAATAAATGTGCCGTCTCAGTCCTTTACTACATGCAGTTGACGGCTAATTATGATTTTTGGATGCTGTAGATCTAAAAATGTTCTTCAGTTCTGCAAAGCACTTTCTACACGTCACATCCTGGCTTTCAGCCAAAAAAAAAAAAAAAAAAAACCCAAAACTTTTCTGAAGGCTCCCTTGGCTTATTTCAGGTCTTTGGTGGCTGCGCAATCCCGTTGCTGGAGCTTGCTCTTCTTCGCTCTTCTTCTATCTGTTTCATGTTGAGATGATGTAAACATGTCCCAGGAGAGCAGACAAGGTTTCGCTTGCACGGATGTCCTAATTCCCAGGTAACAAAGCTGTTCCTCGAATGCTTACAGCCTCTGCTGGAAGAGGGAAAAAAAAAACCCACTCATCCTGCGTTCAATTCAGGGTGTAATGAATAAATGACAAGCGGAAACAGAGAGTTTTTATTCTGAGGGCAATACCAGAGTGTGTTAATGTGTGCTTCATTACACACCATCAGTCCGACATCATCAGAAATAAGAGTGATGGCTGAAAGGTTCAAAGGGAGACTAAAGTGGACCAACAGTTTTTCCACCATAAATTGGAATTAACCCTGTATGTATTATTACATTTGAGCTACCAAAAGGCCCCCAGAGGCTTGTAAGGTCTTTATGTCGTGTTTTCAACACTGAATTATTTAACTTTGACATCTTTGTTCAATATGATGCCAGATTTCGGCAAAAGCCCGACTAAAACAGCCTTTAATATGTAGCGGAATAACACCCAATCTGCTAACACCAGCCAGCAGTGTCGCGCCACCAAATGCATCACCAAAACAGGAAGCAGCATGGAGGAGGTGACAGCAGCACATGTAGTCCAAGACAAAACTTAATTAGACAGGGCAGCAAAGATGAGTTGTATAATCGAACGTTGGTCACATCTACGGCAAACCGGAAACGGCACATTGAAATGAAGCATAAATTTAAAAAATCAAATGACAATCAGCCAATTCTCATTAACTGCGTACAGCAGCAGCTGCTGGACAACCTGGTGGTGCTGGATATTGTCAGAGTCACTGAGTGAAGTGGAAAGACCAGCTGATTTAAGGGTTCGAATCAATCAAATCAAAATTGACTTGTATAGCACTTTTCATACATAAAATGCAACGTAAAGTGCTTTACATGTTAAAAACAAAATCAAATTGACACATATAGATTGCAGCCTTCCAAAAAAATGCTATCCACACAGACATTCTTTAACAATAAACAACAATTTGAACGAAAAGAAGAAGCAATTTAAGACTGAACTGTCTAAGATTAAGGATATAAAATTGGATAAAAAGATAAATACTTGTTTCAGTGATAAAATAATCACTATGTGTGAACTGAACCGGATTAATTTAAAATTTGTGAACTGAACTTTAAACTAGTTAATGTAAAAATGAACTTTCCCAACACTGGAAATTAAAGCGTGATCAGTGATGTGATCAAGAGTGGAACGGCTTCATCCCTCATTAACGCGCACCGCTCCATCTTTTTAAAAAGCCGTTTAGGGTGTTTGAGCCCTACCTGGGATGCTCACTCATACATGGCAGACATTGTGCACATTGTGTGATTATATTGTTATATTTTAGTAGAATCATCAGAAGCATTTCAAATTGGAAATGACATGTTTGCCATTGATGGATGAAAACGCGCACACGCTGCTATTGTTGTCATGGAGCATTAGACCCCGGCGTCATCTCAGCTCTTACCACATTTTCCCTCAGTCACAAGCAAGTTTCACTTTGTTCCAGACCTGAAAAGTCTGGAGAATAGAGAGAGTCTAATTACTCTTCACCAGCTCACATTCCCTCTGCCTTCCCGCGGGGAGCAGAAAGCCGCATTGATTCAGACAGATAAGCTCTTTGACAGAGAGGAAGAAAGACATAATTCCATTTGTCT
>CAAE01014724.1:560323-572346 GCA_000180735.1 Tetraodon nigroviridis
AGCATTTGGGTAGAGGTTGAAAAGAGAAAAGTCACACTAAAGACATAAAGTAACCTTAGAAGTCTGTGGCTACTGTAAATGCAACAACATCTGTTAGCCTTGTACGTATGTGTGTATGTGTGTGTGTGTGTGTGTGTGTGTGTGTGCCACTTGCGAAGGTTTAGAAGTTTCCTGACAATCCAAATGTCCAGCTGAGAAAATCTAATCTCCATGTTCTTGAGAAAAACAGGTTATAAATAAATAAATATTAAAAAATAATAAAATGACCAGGACACAGATAAAACACAAATGTTGTAACTGCTGCAGACACAGCACCAAGCTGGTTCCAAGGGGGAGGAGAGTGGCTTTAAATACCTGGCGGAGGAGGAGAGAGTCAACACAGGTAAGAAGACACGAAGGTAAACAGGTCAGACAAAGTGAGAGGAAGGATGGGGAGGAGAAGCACCAACAATGTAAACAGAGATAAAACACATACGGTACCTAATACACCCTGAGAGAAAGAGACCGTGTAAATGTGTGTGTGCTTTGTTGTAATTATCAAACGAAGGCTTATTTGTGCTGCTTGTGCCAACTAATATTTACCTGCATATCTGACAAAAACATTTAATTCAATTCAATTCAATTCAATTCAATTATTTATATAGCACCTTTTACAATAAAAATTGTGTCTAGGTGCTTTATATAGGCAGAAACCCAAGCCTGAATTCCCAGGGTAAGCACAGTGGCAGGGGAAAAAAACTCCCATTTAACAGGAAAAAAGCAGGACCAGGCTTATAAGGAAGAACCTGGCTGGGTAAAGGAGAAGGAGAGGAAGACTGAAAATGAGAGAGAGAGAAAGAGAAAAAGGGAGAGAGAGAGAGAGAGAAAGAGAGAGAGAAACAAACACCAACCAGAGGCTTTTGCAAACTTTCGCATGTTATGCACGAAAAATATGTTTGCATGTTATGCAACACGTAAGATCTGCAACTGTTGCTCTCAAACATATGGAAACCCCTGTTTGCATGGAGCTTTGCTGCAGTCGCTCAAACTGCCAGGGTTCCCCAACAATGAGGAGCAGCTATTGTAGCATCTTTGACAGGGGGTGTGGTGGGAAATCCATACAAAACCCATTGGCTTCTGCATCAAGTGTGTGAATTGCATCTGGCACTGGTGTAGTTCCAGTGTTGGGTTTGATTAAATAGCCGGACCTCCTGGTGGACACAGTTGGGTTGGCAGCGCTAGTCCCAGCTCTCCTGGGCAGCTTCTCTCCCTCCCATCTGGCATCGTCGTCACTGCCAGAAATCTTTTAGCACCATTTCACTTCGATGCTGCAGTTTGTCTTAAACTGGGTGATGGATGCTCAGGCGGAATGGATCCACTTCTGATCAGTGGCCACACAGCGCTGCTCCCACACATGACCACGTGTTGTTGGGAAGTTCTGGCTCTTTCTGATCCCCCTGAAGAGATGGATTCACTTCTTTCTTTTTTGCAAATGCTCATTGATGACTGCAGGTAATTTCAACAATCCCCGAAAGGAGCGTCATTGTGCTCAAATAATACGTAATGACAGACATTACGCTGACAGACAAACGCAAGGTCTGAGCAGAAGCGCTAGGCGAGAAACAAAAGCATGTATTCAAGGCGTTCATCTGTCTTGTTCAGTTTGTTGTCAGCCACATTCTTATTTTGGATTCTGGATTCTCAGAAGCTGAGCTACTGTACTTTCCAAACAGCACCAGCAAATAATAAGCCAACACCTGATGGACCAAAGACGTGTTTTGAATATCGAACTTTAATAATTTCAAACTTTTGACAATTATCAATGAGAGGCTATTGGCTGGGGCAATTAGGCAACAATTAGCAGAAAAGGATCAAAGGTAGGATCCATTAAAGTTTAGAAAAGAGTGAGGTTTGGTGCTGGACACATCTTTATAGCTGCTTTGCTTCTTCTTCACGATGCTGTGCAATTACCAGAGCTGGAATAACAGAGTCAGATTAGACCTCTCCACAGTTACAGAGCTAGCAAATCTTTTCCTTTGCAACTGTTCTTAAAGCATCACTTGTGGGACAGTCTCTTCAATAAGGGACAGGGACATTTCCATGTTGACCGAGACATTAGGGTTTAGGAAGTTTTAAACGTAAATAACAGGGCACAGAAGAGTCACTGAGCGATTATTCCTCTTTAAAGTAGCATAGATGTGCGGAACACCATCCAGAAGCAGCTTGATTACCTCTAACATGGCTTGGAAACAACGTCTTCAGTCAGAACAGTTAAATCCTAGAAACTTCCCTCCTGAGGCAGACACCCTGCACTCTGTCTGCTGCACACCTTTAGCACTCGGCTGTCAGTGGAACCCTGCTACTGGATCAAAAATATAACAAGTAACTCCAGCTAAAATCTGTGCACAGCACAACAATCGGAACTCGAGGTGAGTGTCAATCATGTCAGCTGTCCTGTGTGCAAGAGAGATTTAAAAAAAAAAAAAAAAAGTCCTCTAACTTATCACAGATGCTGACAGGCAGCTATAATCTTAGCTCTGTGCTCTGAGTGTGTGTGTATGTGTGTGTCAGGGATAAGGGGAAATTGGGGGGTGTGGTAGATGGACAGAATAATAGATGGACATAGGGGACAAATGACAAAGGAAGGGGCTGGAGCAGCGGACTGTGTTCCAATGTTCTGATTTGAGATAACTATGGGCTGTGTTAGCAGAGGCAAGCACAAACACACATGCCAAAGCCCTACACACACACACACACACAGTTGTCAGATAAGACAGCTTTGCATCAGGGATCACGGCTTGCGAGCCTGAGACCAGCAAAATTCTGTTCAGAAATCCTGCAGCCACTGATGCCAGCAGGGAGCCCTGCGAGAAGCGCGCTGCGCGCTCTGTGGGATAGAAGAAGCGAGGACTGTCATGGTCGATAAGGACGCACACTTTATCTCTGGATCAAGCCTGATCCCGATGAAAACCAGTTGTCTCCAATGGTGTGGTGGCATTTCACAGGCAGCTTTGACTGTTTGTTGTATGAGGCAGGTCTTTTCAGACCTTTTTTAGAGCCTTTATTCTGTGACACTGATGGCACCAAATGATTTTTTGGATGTCGGGTTGACAAGCACTTTGAATTGCACATATGAGCTTTTGCTCAACTCAGCTTCTTCTATAGTGTAACGTGTTCTTTTTTTCTTTTGCTGCTACGTTACGGCAGCCCTACAGACTATTCTCAGTCTGGTCACAACTAGCCACCGTCACCAGCTCTCCTGCAGATTCCACTAGATCATTAATCATTCTGCTCTTTAGGGCTGGTGACACCTGAGCGAGCAACAAATCTCCCAGATCACATTTTAAGTTGGAAGCTGGTTCGTATGCAGCTTTAGTACAAACGCTGCTGCCAGTGGATACATGTTCATGCAAGTTCCTTCAATTCCACCTTTTGCGTTTTAAGGTGGAATAGTGGCTGGTTGGTGGAGTCAAACGCAGCTTTCGAGCTATAGTGTCCCAATGAAAGTAGACTGGGGTGATTGTGGTGGGGGCTCTTAGCCGCAGAAGTTAACCGGAGTTAGTGTCATGCACAACCGAGCATCCCCACACTGTTTTGTTGATTTTGCATGCCAGACTGAAAGGGCTCACGCTGAGCTGCAGGAGAACTGAGAACTGTTTCGCTCTAAGATCCCTGTGCTGCAGTCACACTCACATATCTTTCCCAGATAGCACCACAGGAATGTGTTTGTTGCCCAGCGAGAGCTCCAGGCTCATGGTCACGCCGTCCCCCTGCTCGGATCAACTGGGATCCTGTCGCATTGCCTTCCACACTCATTGCCTCCAGCACTGCAGACTCAACTCAGCCTAGTTGTGTTTTGAAAGTCTTTTTTGTGTATGTGACAGAGATAAACAGTAAATTTAGAATAAAATAAATATATATATTTAGAAAAGCATTATAGCTGTAAATGAGGCTTAACTCCCCTGATTACAATACCGGGTTTATCATTCTGTTTTCAGAGCTGCAGATAAATACCCTTGCATTCCCTCTATTGAATAAATTACCTTGCATTAAATACTTATACCTTAAAAAGTGAGATGGGAATAAGTAGAATCAGGTGAACTGAAAGGAATGTTCTTAACCGGTAGCCTTCGCTCCCTTGATGAATTACCACGCACAGCTGTGGCAGTCAGCAGAGTTTAAAAATGTAATTTCTGTAAATAATGAACCAATTAAAGCTGAATACAACCCATAAACACAGACTAATCTCCTCCTTATTTGCATTTTGTAATTCATTGTTTCAAAGGGCTCATTTTAGCGTGACTGATTGGTTCTTGTGCTTCGTATTGAAGGGGACCTCATGTGAGCGCTCTATCTGCAGTCCATCTGCTCACCACTGCACATTAACAAGCACAAACAGTCATTACAGGGTCAAAAACCTCACGCAGGCAGCGCAACAGTCGTTACACTGAAAGTGCCTTCAAATGGAGTGCCCCATCATTCAACTTAGAAATTGAAATAAAGCATTAGCATAACATCAGAAAAGTAAAGGACTTGTTGTCCTTCATCTTGATGAATTCCTGGCTCATCTTTGAAAGAGTTGGAATGACGGGCACTAATTAGAGCATTAATAAACTCCCTGTAAGATCACAGATATGCTGAACAGCTGACACTGACAAACTCAAGGACAACCAATGTTTCACCACTTAACCAAATCTTTGAAACAGAGTCAACAAATGAGTGAAATAACTCGCTAATTAGGCAGGAGCGTGAAAGAAGACTTCCTAACCAGGAGGGAGGTTGAACAGCAACACTTTACAAATAAAAAGCTTTCCAGTTTTTGACCGACTGCTTACTGGCCAAACAAAAACCAAACAGCCAAAGCATCTGTTTACAAGTGACAGAGTAAAGGAAACATTTCTTATCCTAAATCCTAATTCTTATCCTAATCAGTAAATATTACAACATTATGTTGCCAGATGTTTTATTTTATGTAAATAAACATTTGTAACAATAAAGTGTTAAATTGTTATTTTACATGCTGGTTTCAGTCCTGGTTATGTTTCATAAATCAACCTATTCTGGGCTCAGACCGTCTGAGTCAGACTGCTGGAATCAACACATCACAGTATTCTTCCTCTTCCCAGCTGTGATGCTTGAAAGGCACCACAGCTGGAACTCTGATGTTGAGCTATAATACAACATCACACTTGAACCTCCACGGGTAGCGCTACCTTGGCAGTAAAACGTTTTAATCAGTCAAAATTCTTTTCTGGATGCCCACTAACGGAAGTAGAAAACCATTGGTAGACGCCCATCCCTCCCTCCTGCTGACCCTCTCTTCCAAGCCCTGAGGCCCCACCTGTTCTGGACCAAACACCAACGAAACTCATCCAAACAGGGTTGAGGGCTGTCTTTGATTCCCAGCTCCAAGTGACCTGGGAGCTGCAGCCTTTTCCCATTCTCCGGTCAATATCCTCCTCATCATTAGTTCAGACACTTATTAGCTGGTGTTAACTGAGCTAATTAATCTAATAAGGAGTCAAATCATTTTCCCAGTAGATTGAAAAGGTTCTAATTTCCTTTTAAAACCAGTCAAGATGAGCTCGGCTAGCATTTAACATGAGGAGCTGGTGCGTTTTATAATGTTCTCATCTCTACATCCTGTTAGTAGAGTCAAATTTAGTCAATATAACAATAATCTGAGCATGTTTTTCTTAACTTGCAATAATCTGGAGTTGTAAATGCTACAAGATGAGAAAAGTCTCTTTGACTGTGTAACTAGCAGATATTTTGTGAGTTTTGAAACTTTCTCATCAAGGAGGGATGAAGGGAGTTATGAGTCCGGCCTGCCAGATGTTGCAGTCCTCCAGACAAGGTGTGAGACAAGAAACAATGACTGGATTAAAGATAGAACCTTACAGGCTGATTTGGCTTCCAGCAGCCTGGCTGCCAACTCACAGGTGCACAGAGCCTTGTGTCTGAATTTAGAAGCACTCCTGGTCATGCATATGCAAAAACTGCTGCTTGGAGAATGAGATTAGGAGCAGATCTCAGGGCATGTGTGGCTGGTAGCACAGCTGTGTACTATTTAAAATATGAAGCAATTTGCATTCATGTTTGCATGTGTAACATCATGATTAGTTCACTTGGTCTGGTAAACTGAGGTATTGTTTCCCTGTGCAGACAACACACAATCTCTCTTTTTTGGAGTGCAGTTTTGCTGAGGAATGACATTTGAGTTATTGCGAATGTGAGATTTACTCTTCCTTGACCCATTCTCTTAATTTTAAAGTTGGGCTGGTGGCACCGAAGGTCAGAAGCTTTTCACTCCACTTCCTGACACCTGAAATCTCCCTCAGCATCATCGCTGTTAGTTCTCAGGTGATTTTCCAGTGATCATCATCGCCATGCGTCTATAGTTGGATGAATGTCTCATTGTTTGGGCTCCAAAAGTGAGTCCAGATGTCTGCTTTTTTCTCATCGTGCGACTCTTGAGTAGCATCAGCATCAGCATCAGTTGTGGCTTTAACATCATTACTGATGTTGAAGCCAGTGTGTAATGAAGGACAGCAAGCTGCATATAGAAATCTTTTGAAACGTCTGGGATTTGTGAGACTTAAGGTGACTGTGTTCCGTTCTCTTATCCTAATGCATCTGTTCCTGTTTTTAGCGTATCAGAACAGCTCGCTCTGTCTCGCTTTTCTTTCCACCTCTGTAAACAAGGAAGATAATAACTGCAGATTTGCTTTGCCTGTCTGATTAGCAACCACCTCATTAGTTCGGCTCACTGTTGTCAGTGACAAGTTTGATGCCAGGAGCTTTTCAGAGGAACCTGTTTACGACTGCTGATTTTAGAGTGTGGTTGTGTGAATCTGACCACGCTTCTGTGACGGTGTGGCAGCGCAAGTGGAGCCTGACTGTGTTTGCTGCACACCTCTGTGTTTTCTAGCGGATGGGATCCCTGCTGTGATAATGCAGCACAGAAACGGACAGACAGGCTCTATCTGCTCACGCAGAGCTAATGATGTCTCACCATGGTCCTGCAAGCACACTTGGAGTGATGGAGGAGTGATGGATTTTTCTAACTCACCCTTCCTGCTTTGTCTTCAGGGCAGGTAGATTGAAACTGGTACAGAACAAGAAACTGGTTTTGCAAATGTGTCTTGGTAAGGATGTTGGAGGAAGTACATGATACAATAATGTCCATTCTTATAATTTGGTAACACACATGCTATTCGTCAAGTTGGATGGTCCAGCTTTCTGACCTGCCATTAACACCAACTTTTCCTCAGTCTTCATGGTTCATCTGCTTTAGTAAGATGTGCCAGAAAACTGTAAGTGCCGTGGTGGTGTTCAAATACAGGTGCTGCTGATGAGCCACACTTATCTGCCTGTGCTTGACCTTCATCTACCAGGGGATCAGACTCTGAAGGATTTCCAGTTCTAAATTTTCTGCCATGTAATGACTGCATACCCTGGAAAAAAAACAGACCTGTGACATTTTCTCTAAAATCAACAGTGTAACATTGACCTTATGCATTTGGAAATATCCAGGGAAACTACATGCTTCCAGTGCCTTTATAGCCATTAAGTGTAAATGGGTTGGAGCAATTGCAGGGACTAATTCATCGTTTAGCCTCATCACCATGTGAGTCAGACAAACTAATAACCTTTACTGACAGAAGGTCACAAAATACTCACACAAGATAAAACTGGCATATTTGAGGTTCTTGCTGACAAACTCAACCACGTGGTTGCTGCGACTCAACGCAGGGTTAATGTTTTGTACCTAAACATGAGCAGGACACGATTCAGAGGCTGCAGGCCTTTTTGTATCACCCTGAGACGGGAAGTAAGGGTGAGTTTTAATGCTCTGTGATGACCTGGAATGGTACTAGCCTGGGTGTTGAGATGTTTTGTGTGTATGTAGAATACAGATGGAACCTGGGAAGTGTGATAGCAAACACTTGCGCTCCCTGCTGGCCTTCAGCAACACATATGACCTTTAATCAATATGGCAACCTCCTTCCTTCTGTTCTGAAGACAGCTGAGGCCATCTGTATTTCATGTCCGTTTAGTCACATGTCTAATGTTCTCCCTGGTTGGGGTGCTCTCTGATGTTGTTGCCTGTGATTTGATACACTTCGTAAGCTTGCGCGCACGTTAGTTTATGGTCAGTCGAACACATCAAAACATTTCCGAAACTGAATTAATTTGCCATCCTGAAAATGCTTTTAGATTTCCTGTATCCAGGCTACACGTGTGTTGTGTGGGCTCTGCTAGCAGCACACTGGGACTGTGCACTGCAGCTGTTCCATCTGCTGCAGATCTATTAAACAGACCAGATTAATCGCACAGATTCAACAGCAATTTGACCACACTCGAGAATGTGCCACATTTGATTTGGGTATGACCACCCTGAGACACACAAGCTTCTACAGAACATCTGCCCTTTTTACCCGGGCTCCACCTCCTGGAGAGCGGCTCAGTCACAGGGCCTTCACCTTTCTGTAGACAGGCCCAATCTTGCCCTACATTGTTTGTTTTTAACACCCTTTCTCCACAACCTCTGTATGCCACTCAAGGGAAGAGGCTTTACCACAGGGTTGGGATCAATGAACCGCTGTGTTGTTCTCAGCCAGCGTACGATCTTATTTAGAAGCCCCCAGGTGGGTATGATCAGTGGCACACAGAGAAGAGGCAAGCAGAGCCGCATCCATAATTTATTCCATCATTTAACACCAGCAGTGGGTTCCTCACCTACTTTCATTTGCTCAAAGACTGCCGGCGTGTGGGGTTAATTCTCTAAAGGAGTTAATATTGGGAACATAATTGGATTCCTGCACTAAGGTTGTGGACTGGACGGCCCAACAGGGGGTAGAAAAGATAAGGGATGTGTTGTAAACACACAAAGCCTTGTAACTGACTGAAGATCTATTTGTGCCGCTCGATCATGTGGCCCGGTAAAGCTCATTGATCTGCCCTGACTTCTTCAATTAGACAAATTAAGAACTGTTTCTCACAGATAAAACATAACTTGAACTTGTTCCCAGCCCATCGATCTGTTATTTGCTCTTTTTATGTATTTTTTTATGGAGCAGCTTGACAAAGAACAAGCGCAATCATAGGAAAGGTTACACAAATATCAGACAATTGCTAATTCGGAGTGTTGGGCCCTGTGAGATTATCAAAAGACATAGGACATATTGGTAATAAAAGTTACATCCCTGAAGCTGGCTGAGTAGCAAAACATGGAAACTATCATCTTTGGTAAATGTGCTCTGAGAAGACCTCATACAGCATTTATTCGCTTTACACAGTTGGGTCTTGCCGAAGCATTTAAATAATCATTTTATAGCTCAAATATCTGCTTTTTAATATTGGGAATTTCTTTAAACATTCAAGCGTTTGCACTGCAGAGGATGAAGACTCAACAAGTCCCTGAACAGGGATTTTGAGGAAAAAAATGTAAAAAAAAGTTAAATGATGTGTTATTAAAATACTTTGCCTGTGATAATCACCTCCAATGCCCTTAAAGCTAGAGCAGTTAGTATTAAACTTTTAAGCTCTAATTAAAAAAAGGAGAAGAAAAAGAAGGAGAAATGCATGGAGCAGAGGTACCTCCAGGGATGAGATCTGTCTTCTATTCTGTTGTAATTTACACACACCTAGCAGCTCACTGCTGAATAATCAGGAATTAGGGGATAAATGCAGCAACTGCGAAGAGTAATACCAGCCTGCATTGCGGTACTACTCGGAGTTTATAAAGCTCTCGCTCCACTCTGAGCTGCTGGGTATGCGTCTATGTTTGAATGAGGGATGTAAAAGTCCCTGGAGAAGCACAGTGGGTGAGTAAGAAGTGTTTTATGTCACGCATTAAGCTTCCACTCAAGATAGGTTCAGCTTTTTTTAGACACTCCCCCCCCCCCATCCCTGAATACATGTTTATTGTGCTTTAAAATAACTGAGTCAGTAAAAAGTTGGGATGGCTGCATAAAGGAGACGTTCGCAGTGCTGCGTCCGTTGACAGGTAATTAAATGCAGCAGCATCACAGCAGGCATTTAATAATGCTGGACAAACTCAGGCAGCTCTCTTCAAAAACAGTTCATTTCAGCAACCACTGCTTGCTTTTTTCTGGCTTACAACAAAGACTGGAAATGATGCATTGCCATATCCCACTGACGGTCAAGTGCTGCTACAGGAGGCAGGACTATTTACAGCCTTTCTCCACAACAAATACACATAGTGATTGTTGGGTTCTGCTGCAAAGCTGAAGGACATTTGCAAGAAAGGCCACAGCCAGCTCATCACCTCAAGTTGTCCTTCAGCAGGGCTTAACCCCGCAGTGTTGACGACAGCCATCAGCTCTGGATGGCCTTGCTGAAAATATAGTGCCAGGTATTTATTGGAGAAGATTAAGCAGCGGACATGAAATTGGGTGGGATTTTTCTTTAATCCTTACAATTTTGTCATAGTGTAACTATCCATCGCCACCATGTAAACATGACCACAAGCTGCCAGGTCCCTTTTTATTTATTTATTCATTTTTTTTGTCTCTCTAAAATAAAAAAAAACAAGCAAAACCTATCGAGAAGATTTTGTGAGAGATTCCAACAAAGCCAGGTAATGATGCTGCAGGGTCTGTAATGATGTAATGACGGCAAAGATAGTTCTGGTGCTGTGGCACAGTCCTATTTGTATGTTTAATGGTGGATTTGTTATTTTATTCCTGTACTGAATTTAAGGTTTGCAGCTCCTGACAAGACCTGAATCCATTTGCCTGACATGTTAAAATAAAAATTTAAATCTAAAAGAGATTACACAATGCAATCTGAATCATGCACTATTAATTTAAGGCTTTAAGGTTTCTTCTTTTTGGGCGATTGTCAGTTATCAGACTCACAAAGAGTTGGAGTTAGGGTTAAGGTTAGCTTCAAGACTGACTTCTCATTTCAGACGCCCAGCTTCAGTGATGACCTCAGAGGAAACTGCAGGTTGACTATTTTATTCATTCCTTTAGGAAGGTCGCCAGTAACTTATCAAGTAACATAAATGAAGGCGTGCTTGCTTGCTGTGTTTGTTTGTTTACCAACATTAAACTGAGCCGCTTGGATGCTATTCCAGTGCTGAGTTCACCCATTCCCCCCGACGGCGCATAGACGGCAGCTGATGCTTTTGGAAAACCTGTAATTGAGACTGGGTGAAGTGGACATTCTGATATTAATTTCTCAGGGGGCAGGGCTTGCTGCTGGGCATCAGATAAAATGTAATTAGGCTCACATTCCATCTGAGAGCTCTGTACTACAAACACGGGCCTGAGGTAAATCCAGGTTACTGCTTTCATTACAAACGCTGGACGCCAAATGACAGATCAATCACAGCGAAGGCTGCTTAGCTGCAGTTCTTATTCCTTTGCTGCAGCTTATAAATAGTGGGAAGAAACTGTTTTTACACACATCATTGAAAGTGTAACAACAAAGCTGTTTAGTGCGGAGATTTACTGCCCCTCGTAGCCTCAGCTGAATACACAGTGAAGTAAAGTCACTTTTTATTTATTTCTTTATTTATTTTTGGGGGTCGCTTTGTTGTTTGTGCCGTGCATACAAAGACAATAGAGTTAACTGTTCTGGATGAAGCTCTGCTGTGGATTGTTGTAAAATGCAATAAAATGTTTTCAGTGTCAAAAGTAACTGACAAATAAACAGTAATCATTCAACTTTTCCTAAAATTCTCATCCAAAAGAGTGTTTTTGCACCAAACTTAGTTACACATCACATTAAATAAAGTGATTTAATTCATTATTTACATCTATAAATGGCCCTAAAGCTATTGACAGCTACTATGTCAATGACCTTCTCCTAATATCGTCTGGCTGGGCGTCTAAAGTGAGCAGGGATTTTTGAATGTTACAGGTCTGCACATGCAGCGCCTCAGCTGAGAATATGGTGATTGCACACCACTGTCAGGAGCCATTAAAGGGAAAACTAATTGAAACTGGCTGAGAGGAGGATGTGTTTGAAACAGGGCTTCACACAGTCCGACCAGGTGGTGCAGAGACTTT
>CAAE01014724.1:582234-607647 GCA_000180735.1 Tetraodon nigroviridis
ATCTCCGGTCTTCTTCAGCAGCAGGTTTAAAAATGGAAGCCTGATGCCCAGACTTTCCTCAGGGTCTGGTGGGCATGTTATATAGGTGGTTCTGCAAGAAAATGCATTCTAACTCTTGAAAAATTATCACTAATGGCTAATTTTCCAAACAGCAAAATTTAAAATACACAAAAAGGTACAAGGATAAAGAGAGATGTACTGAGTGGTCCGAGAGTGAAAATCCAGTTAAGAAACTCAAGCTTACCGTGTATTTATTCCATGCACTTCAATGGCTGAAGACTTTATTTCTTCATCCATAACACGCTCTACGTGCCCATTTTTAACCTGTGAACAACCAAATATGACTTAGTTACATTTGTATTAACCCTATAATCTATCAGCAATGATCACGCACAAATTATCTTGAGCAGTTAAAGACACTCACTTCTTTTTTCCAAAATTTAAGTGGACTCCACCCGATGCTGTACAAAATGGGGAGAAATCCACGGATGTAGTCATGACCCGATGGTGTGGTTTTAAGGGCAGTTCCTATTTTTTGCTTATTTAGTTCCTTTCTGTTGCCCTGATCACCTGAGCCAGCTGGCACCCGGGATAGCTTGTCAGCCATCACTATATTCATGCTGGGTGATGATTTGTTCTCTTCGGAAATGTTCACCTTATAATCACTTGGCAGTTCTTCGTGAGAGTAAAATTTGTCGGTGAAATATACCACATCGTAACCGACAGTTTGGATGAAGCTAAAAAAACAAAACAGAAATGGCAGTAATCAGCAGTAAGTAACAACACTTGGGTCTACTATAAAAACTTGGTACTTACCTTTAGTTTCACCGTCTCCACATATTTGGTTCCAAATAATGTATTGGTAATGTTTGCCAAGTTGACGTTAATGTGTTCCCAGGAAGTACACAGTCTTATTTGAACAACACACAGACACTTTTTTGTTTCTTGCCGTCTGCCAGGTGCTGACACAAATTTTCCGTTGGATATTTTTGTCATCAATAACCTGAAGATTATCAAGTTTAAAAAAAGATAGATAGACCATTCTTTTTGGTTCTCATAACACAATGTAGATTTTTTTTTTCTTTTTTTGACTTCCAAAATAAAAGCAAACACCAAGCAGCACAGAGTTACATCCCCACCTGAGGGCAGCTAACAGTAACAGATCAAACTATCCTGCTGGAGTTTGGAAGCGATCACGGACGTTTCTCTCAGATTTTGGCCAGTTGTTGACATGTTGTCTATCTATATTTATAACCCAAACATGGATGGTGTGTGTGCTTACTGTAATTTCAAAGCTAAAATCTTCTCCTGTCTTCTTCAGCAACAGGTTTAAAAATGGGAGCCTGATGCCCAGACTATCCTTAGGGTCTGGGGGGCATGTTATGTAGGTGGTTCTGGGAAATAAATTATCAAATCAACAAAATAAAATGAATAGAAATTCTGACAGATTAACTGAGTGGTCCAAGATAAAAACCACCCAGCTGACAGTTACCGTGTGTTTATTCCATGCAGTTCAATGGTTGAAGACTGTGTTTCTTCATCCAGAACACCTTGTACATATCCATTTCTTACCTGTGAACACGCAAATATGACTTTGGTTACACCGTTTTAGTCCTGTTATCTATAAGCAATGAACTTTTATAATCGAATTTTCTCAAACTATTGATGAACTAAACATTTGGCCTAATTTGTTATTCCAAATAATTGTACTTAAGGTGTAATTGACAATGATGATGATGACTGGAAATGTGTCCGCAAACAAAAGTGGCTGGTTACAAAAAAGGACATTTTTCAGAGACACTTACTTCTTTTCCCCAAACACTCAGATGATTACTCTCCATACTGTAGAACATGGAAAACTGCTCTTGCTCGTAATATGTTTTATTTGTAAGTTACGGTTTAGATTTAAATATAGCGGGTTTTATGCTTTGTTATTTATATGCTTTAATGTGGTCACTTTTAATCTGAAATGTAGAGCTTTGGTCAGACATCAAAGTCCCTCTTAGGATATACAGTATTATTGTATATACTGTATAAAGGTTGCTTCCCTTCTAGAACCGCTTGTGTTTACTGGCTTCTAGCAGGAGGTAAGGCCTTAGGTTCAGGTCCTCCTGTTGCTCTACAGTTGTCGACTCTCTGCTTGCCTTAACTGTTCAGTACACATGCAAATGCTGCCTATTTGAAACTACAAATCATTCCTTCTTTAAAAGAAAAAAAGCTCTAGGACCCAGATCTAAACCAGCCCATGAATTTGTAAATTAGTAAAAACTTATTTCGTTCTCTGCTCTCTTTTGGTCTTTGTTGAAGCTCCTCCTTCTTCTTTTAGAAAACAGCTGATCAGCAGGATGTTTCTTAAAAAAAAACTGTCGCCTTTGTGGAGCATGCCCAGCCACGCAAACAAGCCTGGCGACCTTGGTTGCAGAGAAACAGGATGTCGGCCATTCTGACTAAAGCGATCAAAGATTTTTGGGGCAGTTTGTGGACCTGCTATTTGAACAAATTCCTCTTTAGAATTTCATCCAGCTTCAGTTTGGCCCAACTGTTGACAGCAGCTTGATGAATATCAGTTATCAGCATCTGGGCCAACCGGCACAGTGTCACAGAGTATTTGTAGTATTTAAAGACCCATACTCCTCTGATCTTTTTACTGGGTTTTCAAGTAAAAATAAATTGTTAGATTATGAAAAATTCAGTGATAATTTAATAGGCGGGTGTGATTAGATGTGACAACAGCACCTTCTGGGATCTGACCTCAAATCTGTAACACCACATCTGCCCACACCAACACTAAGTTTTTTAAGCATTGAAAACTGTAATTAATGTGCTCTGTTTCTAAATAAGCTGTAAAAAAAGTGATAAAACACACATCAGTCATTTTCAAGTTTGTTTTCTTATATTGAAGACTTATATCAGTGGTTTTAGCACTTTGAACGACAAATTCAAGCATGAAACCTTTTAACCAGTAAGATTCCACTGCCACTGCTGACAGCACAAGCCAAGAGGCAGCGGGCACGAGGGGAACTAGCAAAGCAGATTACTGCCCTGTTCTCTCTGAGCAGTATGCACCAGAAAGGAGTGTGAAAAGCAGGGGTGTGTGTTGCATTCTTGAGTGAGAATGAGCGAGGTCATCGTAAATGTACCCTCAGCGTGGGCTGTTGCAAAGTTGTGTTTTAATTTTTATTATTTTCTGTTGTGGGGTGGTGGTGGTGGTGGTGCAAAAGTGTATGCCTTTCTAAAGACTAACCAAAAACTTTATTTTCACACATTAATCTGTGCTCCATTAACTCACTGTCATTCAGCATTTGGAGAATATTTTGCCAAACCCCTATTTCGCAAATATCTAATCCTCTTAACATGTCCTCTTACTGCTTTACTCCTAACAAGATGCCACACAGGGAAACTCCCTTGAGATGCAGTTTGTGGTGTTCATCAAGTTTTAGTCTATAACTTAAAAGGGAAAAGATTGGAAAATCATGAAGACAAACTGTCCTTTCTGTTACATTATTGACCCATTAAAAAAATAAAACAAAATACGTGCAATACAGACTGTAGAGGTTCAGGTTCGCAGGTTGAGCACACGGCACTGTCCAAATCCTTAGACAGCCATGTGTTTACCTGAGGAAACGGATCCTATCTATCTATCTATCTATCTATCTATCTGTCATGATTCAGCCCCAAACATCTGCTCTGTCAACAAGGCGTGTACCTGGACCCAAGCCTGCTGCATTTGGGCTCCCTCAGCTCCGTTTTCTGCCATAAAACTGAAAGAGAGGAAGAGTGGGTGTGATGGTCCTGTCTGCAGGGGCTGATGTGGAGCGGTGATACGATCCTGCTCTGCTGCAAATGACAAAAACCCATAATATGGCTCGTGCGTTTGTTAAAATAGCGTTCTAACAGCAGGGTATTACAGGAGGTTACTGGTGCCGCTGTGCGACATGTTGGTTACGCAATTAAATTATTTCAGAAAGAATATTTTGTTCTAAGAAAAGTGAGCACCGCTGCCAGGTCAGAAAATATCTATTTATCTTCCAATTGCTTCCTTAAGCAACTTAAAAACTAAACAAAAACAAGGCTGATGTCCTTTCCTTTTTTTTTATAGAAAAAAAGATTTGTTTTTACTTTTAGCTCGTTTTGAGAAACATATACAGCAGTAACCCATTTGTAATAGAGACAGGGAATCTGGAAAGAGAATAATAAATAAGAACAATTGCCTTATTGTTCTTATTTATTATTAAGCTTTGCTGAGTTTTGATATTTATAAAAGCAAGAAGGCGAAAGGAACAGCGGTGGAGGACATTAGGTAGGCGCCTAAATCTGAGTAAGACAAAGCGCTCATTAACACGCCTCCATTTACAGCTGCAATATGTCAAAACTATTGGTAAAAAATACCTGTGAAAAATGCATTGTTGGTGGAAAGAATGGAGGCCTATTTGTTGCAACAGGTCGGTTTGTCCTTTCCTGCCCCTGGTGCGTCGTTTTCCCGCTCTAAATTTAACCAGTGCGAGACTTTGGTATAGAGTTAAAGTGGCAGATTACTCCCAGCTGAAGCCATAGATCATTTCCAAACTGCACTCGTTTTAACCCAGCGGTTATTTCTTTTTTCCTCTCAAATATATCTTGATTAAAATTTATGAAAAAAACTTAGAATTGCTAATAATAGACTGCATCTCTGCTCTGCAGATAAAACAGGAAAAAGCTTCAAACACAAATTAAAAGGCATTTGGCAGTTCTCAGCTGCTGTGGAAGACTGTCACACAAGAGCACTCAGACCGACAAAATTGGCCTTTGATTACAAAAAAAAGGATCCTGTAGTTGCCAGTAGCCAGTCAGTGCATGTTGTTGTTCTGTGCTGCCATTGACTGCCTTTCTACCCTCTGGAAACGACCAGCACGCGGCGCCGTGCTGCAGCAGCACAGGTGCTTCTCTCCCTCTCGCTCCACAGTTGCTTTCAAATGCGACATAAGTGTTGGCACATACAGGAAGTGGGCCGGGCAGGGAGGCATGTTTTGATGAGAATGGTGATAGAAACCTGATGGTGCTCTTGGCTGTTAGCTTGCTGTGCTCTGCTGGGCAGCCATTGGCTCATCAATTTGACATGCATGGCATTTTGTTATCGAGCAAGGACGCCTGGTCCTGGGCAGAGTGGATTATTCACCGAATGTCAAGGAGAAATCTTTTCTCTCTACCGTAAGTAAATCCAAGAAGCATGCTACGTTTATTTATTTATAAAATCCCACAAACATAATGATGTTACCATGGGACACCAATGCCTTTGCGCAGAAACAGTTGGATTAAAAATACACACCCTGACTGGCAGATATACAGAGTGTTTATTTCAAATCACAATAGTGTCCAAGAAAATGTGGACAACACAGAGATACTCAACATTATTATGCTAAAGAACAAGGCACATATTTTTTAATAATACATTATATATATATATTTATTTTTAGAACTCCTGTCTGGCATAAACCATCCCATTTCTGTAGATTCTGTTTTAATCCGGGTGACAGATTCCAGCAGATGAGCCTAGCAGATGTGCTGACAAATGCTTTACTCAATTAGGGAAAACTGACAACATGCTACCACCTTTCGTCCAGCTGAATCCTTCTCAGCTATTGCTGCATTGGTTACTTTTTTTGGCTGCGTGTGGTCAGCTGTAGCTGGTCTTATCTGTGACACGGACTGATTGATCTTTAAATCTGTCAACTAGAGTGCAGAGCTCCAGCGACAAACAGCAGAATATTCTGGCTAACCAAGAGACAAACTGCAGGGCAACTTACAGCACAACTATTTGTTTTGGAAAATGCTAGATTGAAATTTGAAAATCGGTTCAAGGACAAAAAAGCACAAAACACAGAAAACCTGGCTTTATCTCTTAACTCTGCTAGGTGGGCCCTGCTCACTGGGCCGTACTCACAAGTGGGCATTAGTTTAAGTTGTGTGAGTTGGAAATGAAAACTCTGGAAACGATCCAGGGAGGCAGTAAAGCTTTTAAGAGGTGTTGAGCTATGGTGGCTTAACAAATGCGTTTGTAATGGCACAAGTCAGAGTTCAGACTTCAAGCATCAAAGGCAGCGATATTTCTGGGACTTTGGAAACACAGACAAAGACTTCAGCAAAGTTTCTTTACAAACACTAAGGAGAATTTAAAATTCAGCCAACGATAAAGTGCCGAGGAAAATGGGGCTAGATAGCATGAAGGTGTAACATTAAGGCTCTGAATTAGGGTACAGAGAAAAAGCAGTAGCCAGTCTTTGCAAAGATAGCTGTGCAGACCTGTAAGCGTGTGCCAGAGGAGTCCAGACGATTTTTGCTTTCCGGGCTGGCCACCAGCCACCAAGGCCGGTAACTTAGCAGTCTGCTCACACACACCAAGCCCTCCTCTGGACAAACACAGCAGTCTCCTCTGTGATGGATGTAGACTCCAATAGACGCCACTGTTTTTAGCCCTCTAAATATTTCTGCTCCTGCACAAACACTTCAATGTGTTTGACTCTGGCTTCTCTGTTTGGCTTCTTTGTGTGTAATATTTGCACCTGGTCCATCCATCAATCGTAAAACATACAGCTTTTTCTGGGGAAAAAAAAAAAAAAAAAGTACATACGAGCTAACTGATCCATGTCTCAGTTAGGGTGTGCTTTGATGGCAGATTTGATCCAGGATTACTGTGTGACAGTGGTTGTTAAAGTGTGACCCTTCCGTTCCTGTACTAGCTACAGTGGACCCTGCACAGAGCAAGATGGCCACGTGATGGGAATTAAGAGAAACTGTTAAAGAAAATAACCAGTAACCAGACTTACAAACTTGTGCCAGTGTGCACATTTACACATTTCATCCTAAGAGAAATGACTTCCCATAAATCAAAGGGTGAAGCTTCAAACTTTTCTGTGCTGTATCACAGGCAATCAATGCAGTTTTTAATTGTCAAAGCCAGACAGAAAAAGCCACTGTGCCGTAGCTTTTGCTGGTAATTAGCGCCAACCTCATCAGTGACTGAGATCATTGTATCGACTCGGTAAATGGACGACATTTATACAGCACTTCTGTAGTCAGCATGACTGCGCCAAGTGCTTTCCATTACAACAGCATTCACCCACTCCCATACATTCATAGGCTAGTGACTACGCAGGAGTCTTCTCCCTATGACCACACACACGCACACACACATGTTCAAGGACACTCTGACAGACACTGCAGGGGCTAAAGACTGAACTCTGATTCTTTCTGCAGTGGCTGGAATTCTTCTTGGAAATATGGAAAAAAAAATGCTTTTTTTGGCCAAAGAGACATTAATCTGGTGTTAACATCCAAGGGGAATGTAGGAGGATGCTCCACAGACTGCACCACTGAATGACATTTTGGAACAGACAAATGTGGGTGGGCGTAAGGTTTTGGAATTGTTCATGGTGGAGAAAATGTGATTTTTTTTCCCAATAGAAAAAAAGGTGCTAGACTGAGCAAAAAAAGTATATTAGCTTTTTTTCGCAGAGTGAGACCTCTTCTGATTCCTAACTATGGTTTAAAGGTTCTCTGAATCAATATTTTGTTGTGAAGTTTGAAAAAGCTTGTTTTCAAGTTTTGCATTTGAATTTTGTGCTGAAAGGATTAGAAATTGTACAATTAAAGCTTTATAAGTAAACATGAGTAGACGTCAGAAATAAAGAAAACAGTGTACAGTGTTCCAGGGTAGTGGGACATTAGTCATATCTTTTTCAGTCGTTACATTCATGTGGACTAAAATATCTGAAATAAACCGGATTTCTTTTTTTGTTGTTGGTTTTTTTCTTCTTTTTTTTTGTTAGTCCTGGTTTATGCAAAATGAATTGGGTCTTACGTTTATAAAGATGGTCCTCAGAATTCTGCCTTCACAAGCAACCGTAGGGAGAAAGGTCCAGGAAGGTTAGGCTAATGCTGCGAGACAGGCCAGATTAGTTTGAGATGCACTGAAGGGTGTCAGTATAATACAAAATTGAATTAAAGTGTAATTAAGAAAATGATTGCCTGGCCTCGTACTTGTGCAGCTCCGTAAGTGGACTGGAAGAAGAAGAAATATATATACCACAAATTCTTAGGTCATTCATAATTAAATGAAGACTATCACACCAATAAGGTGTCAAAAATAATAAGTCTAAAATGTTTTATTTCATGCTAGTTGTCTTTGTCCATTTAAAAGCAAAACAACCGCAAAAAGAAAACTTAAAAACTGAGGGTTATTCTGGTGCAAACAACTTAATCCCATTTAAATCTTAAGGTCAGTTTTCAGGCTTGAAAGTCTTGAAGGTTTTTTACTGTGCTAAAAAAGGCAACGTGTACAAAACTCAATCGAGGATTTGATGAGATGTTTTGAGAATAAGATGGAAACAAAAGCCACTGACCATGTTCATGTGGCTATTTCACACACACAGCAATGACCCACTGAAAGCCGAGCGCTGAGGCCCTCAAAGTTTCTCTAAAAGACATCAAAAAATACATTTTAAACATTTACCTAAATGAGTTCAATGGTTTTCTGGAATATTCAAGAGGAAAAGTTGAATGCTGGGTCCTACCTAGAGCAGTTTAAGGCTGAAAAAGAGGCGTCTAACTGTGAAATATGCTGAAACTACGTCTCAGAGGAAATGAAACAGCATCGCAGCAGAACCAGCGTTGCCAACACTGTTACTTATTTCACACAGATCAGTTTCCTGCAAAACAAGCGAAGCTACACACGAGTTACATGACCTCATTTAGCTGCAGTTGGTCCCTCTGGGGGAAGATTTATGAGCATGTCATTGTGTGCATATTTGTATGTGTTTTATAATGCAAAGGTAAATCATTTGTCACAATTTCTTAATTAAGTAAGTAAATCATCTATGTAGTCGGGTATGAAACTTCAGAAGCTTGTGGAATGAACTGGAAAGATGTCCAAATATCCTGCTGTTGCTACAAAACATAGAGTAGATCATGTGATTCAATATTCAATTTCCTTAAAAACAACACTATAAAGACAGCATTAGCATTCATTCTCCCATTCAGAACCCCAAGTGCAAAGCGAAGGTAAACAAACCTCAGTGGCAGGAAGGTGAATGTGCACGTTTCATGTTTAAAATGCTAATTCTCTTTCACATTTTTAAACAGCTAATCATCCAGCAAAGGTACGGCGGGCCAGAGCTGGCTAATGATGCAGCAGGAATTCGAAAGGTGAGAAAATCTGACCTTCAGACGCTGAAAATAATGAAGTAAACAACTACCACTAAGAAAATAAAGCTCTCCCTCTGCATTTGGTATTGCAAGTTTTTGGGATGCAGACCAACAAGTCGTTATAAGTGATGAATACATGAAAATGGTACTTTAAAGTGTGATGGTGATGCCGATGTTTCAGCATAATTTTACTTCCGTCTAATAATGGGTGGTACGCATTGCTTCTGACGTCCATCAGAAGCAACAACTCCCACCCCCTTCACCACACTGTAGAGACCCTGGGGAGCTCCTTCAGCTCCAGACTGAGGCATCCTCAGTGCAAGAAGGAGCGCTACCGCAGGTCCTTCCTCCCCACAGCCATCAGACTCTTTAATGCTGCTTCCTAGGTCCTACACAAGGACTAACAAACCACGTGTACATACATATATGTAAATCCTGTATACAATATTTATTGGTGTACATATTGTCACAAATCTTCCTGCACTTTCGTACTTTCTCTCCAACGTTTCTGCTGCTGGAACAGTGCAATTTCCCCGCTGTGGGACGAATAAAGATCTATTCTATTCTATTCTATTCTGTTCTAATCAGACCTAAGCCTATTCCTCGCTGTCCTTCTTTTGTTCTTTGTATCTTTTGGTGGAAGTGATCTGGATGGTAGGCCATCTTTACCAGCATGCTTCCTCTAAAGAGAAGTGTTTGGTCTTCGTCTTTCATTTTCCTCTGCAGATTGTTTTTTCTGTATTCCTGGCATGGCTCTGGTCTTCGGCCTGCCCCCGTGTCAGTCATTTTCCAGCAGCATCCTCATATCACAGCATTGCATTTATTCGGTGAGTGTTTGTGATCACATGTAATTTGATTTTCTCTCCACTGTCCCAGTGTTGATGGCAGCTGATGAGGTCTTGGAGAGCCAAGCCTTTTATTCTCAGGAGAGCATGTCCCAAAACAGCATCTGGCCCTGCCTCACAGCCAAACACGATGGCTGGCGCGCACACACACACACACACACACACACAGTATATTTAACCAGTTCAGTCTGCCCTGCTGTTTTAGGTCCAACCATTTGTCCATCTGCATCCATCCTCCTAAATCCCGCCACAGCCTGTTGTCTGCTGATTCAAATCGCAGATGTTTAATTTTGTGTATTTTGAGGACATATGGCCTCTAATAAAAGAACATCATGACATCTTTCTACACGACAGAATCAACTTCCTCAAATTGCAAGTGGAACAGAAAAAGCACATTTTGCTGCTAAACGACTTAACAAGAAACATTAAAAAAATCTGAAGTTATTTTCCAGTGTCCTTTTCTTCAAGAGGTGGTAGGATAATAAGCCTTCCAGGAAGTGCACATTGCCATCTATCAAGAATCTGATATATTTTAAATTCAAATGCAGACTGAAACGAGTACTGAGTGCCAACATTTTAAGGTTAAAAGCCCAGGGTTTTTTTTTTTTTCCTAATTATTGTTTCACTGATCTAAGAAATTGGTGTGAAGAAGGTGAAACCTGATGCCATCAAGGACAGTTATTAACCGACCAAAAAATTAAACTCTTCCCCAGACTGATGCAGTTAGCCGGTACAACTTCCTCCCCCAAACAGCGATGACCCAAAAGGTTATTTCTCATCTGATGTGGGTAAACAGTAAAAATTAAAATGTATTCAAACATCTTGTGCAGCACAGTCAGTGTTTCAAAAGATTCAATGTTTACCTCATTACCCACACGTTTTCAGTCTCGATGCTCTTTGGCCCCGTAGCAGCAGAAATGCTCGGCTGGGGTTTGACTTCATGACTCCAGAGTGCAGAAAGCGCTCTAAGGTATGACATCATAATATCAACTATTCATACTCACAAACAAGTATCCGTGAAACACTTTGCAGCATTCCTCTGTGCAACAGCAGCTTTGAGGGAATTCCCCCGTTGTTTGGTGTCCTTTCTGAAGGCTGCTGTTTATTCATACCGTCCCATGTGACTAGGGTTATTTTGTGGTCAACAGCTTGGTTTAAAAAATGTGCAGGGGGCAGACTGAAATGCAGCGGTGACGGGCACAGGTGTAGAGCGCTGAGCGATTTAGCTGCTTGGGTCCTCTGATGACAGTTACACTAACAAAGGCTGAACAAATGCATTCCAATTAGGCGTGTATGCGGTCCACATGAAAAGGATTTGGAGCGGAGCCGTCAGCCATGTCTGGAGGCTGATTGCTGAGGTCATTTATCAGCAGCCAGCCACCCCAAGCTGAGGCTGGGCACTGACCGGGCTTCTGTGCAAGCGCCATGTCCCACCAACACTGAGCTCTTGCTGTTAGAACTGTACAACTGCTGAAATGCTTGCTTCTCTGTCTCTAGAAGGAGTGAACTGCCCTTGTCTCCTGCTTTATAAGTGAATAAGTCCCAAGGGCAAGTTACTCTGAGGAGTTAACAATACAAAAATGAATGAAAAACGAAGATTTTATGCAGAGAACGTTGCCAGCCGAGCAATCTGCTCGGTCAGATACGCGCTCTTAATGCATTTTTTCCTTGTCTCTCCCCCCCAAACAGTGATCAGAATGTGCTCATTAAAGGAATAAAGTACGGTAAATGTTTTTAACACATACTCGTTCGATGAGAAAAGGAAAAATACAAATAATGAGTAACTAACAGATTACAGAATACCTGGATATGAGTCTCAATCCTGCAGTGAGTGGTGTGAAAGGTATTCTGTGGAGGAGGAGCGTCACTCCTCTCCTCTCCGCAGCACTGTGGTCTTCTGTTGCTGTCCTTCCACGGGGAAGACACTTTCCCACAACAGCACAGTTGCACTTTTGTGTAGGTGCTGGAACAACAAACCCTGATTCTGAAGTGAACGTTTGAGAAGGAATGTGGTCACTGAATTATTAGTTATTATCGATATTATTAGAAATGATTAGTTTGCATGTGCATTTCAATACAATTTGACGTACTTACTGAAAGATGGAGTAAAAAAAAAGCTTTCCATGAATGACATGGATCACAAGCAAGTATCATAGAAAATTAAACTGACTATATGTTGTTAAGTATCAGCTTTAAGAGTGAGGGAGTAAAATGTGCACACAAGAGTTCATGACAGTTGAACAGTGTCCATTTGTCCTGTTTGAGGGCTCAGGTAAAACTGGATGAAACTGGTCTCTTTAACAGACATAAGTGGGATCAAAGATTTCTGTGAAGACAGAAATCTGAACATACATGTCCATCAGAAACGGTAACCATTACATTCCCTCCAGCTTATCTCTGCATCGGTTTTAAATTGGTTTTATTTCAGCAGCCGGGAAGACAAACATACACGTCTGTACCGCCCAGAATCAAAGGGGCAACACATGCAGTGTAGAATTGTTTCTTCAGAATGCAGCCGTTTGCCATCTGCCTGTTAGCCTAGTGTTTTCCCACTCAATAAAAATGAAATTATGTTTACTCTTTATTATGCAACACAGTATATATTTCAATCTTGGAAGTTAATGGTTTTTCAGCTGCATTGGACACATTCGCAAACAATTTTCCTCTTGTAAATGAACTTGAATCCCTGATGAAAAGTGCAGCAGCCTTAACAGAGGAGAACGATCTGACTTGGGCTCCTCATCATATCACATATACACACGTTCAGGTTTGCCTGCATGCATGAGCACACCCAAGCACTACACCGGCTGTCACTGACTTGAATGAATATTTGAATGTCGGAGTCATTCAGAGGCATCAACAGGCAGAGACTGAGCATCTGGGGAGGCTGTGAGGAGACGAATGAGCCTTTCCCACCGTGGAGCGACTGACAATTTTATTATTTCTGTCAAGCACACATTTCACATACGGTCTACGCATGATTGGGTAACACGATTGTATGTCAAACACATGTCAAAATACACCATAAAACAAACAGCAACAAAATATGTGAGTAAAACATATGAAACAAACTCAACATTATTGTCATTGCAGCTTGAGTGGAAATAAAGATTTATTTTTAGGGTATATGCATGTACGTGCTAACACAGAAACTCCGTCAGAGGTCTGAGGAAAGAAGGATGGATGTTATTGATCGGCAAGGAGCAATTTCCAAACTATCAAAAATATTTTATAGGCCACAAAAAAATTCATATCTGGATATATGCACACAAGCAAAATGTGTCACGGCATGAATATGCCTTTACACACCTAAATATACCTAAATTAATTAAAAGAGGCTGAAAATGCCGCAGACAGGCAAGTAACTTTCTAGAGAAGGAGCGTAATACATACAAAAATAAAAAAGAGCCCAAGACAATAGACGGGTAATTAAAGAGAGTGGGTAGAAATAGAAGGTTCACACACACATTAAACACACACTACTGACCCCACAAAAATGCACACAGTCCTCACACACACACACACACACACACACACACACACACACACACACACACAAAGTTAACCCAGAACCAGGAGCAGGTGGTACTGGCAACCCTTTGCACAGATATAACCTGTTTAGTACCCCAGAAAGGTTCCTGGGAGATAACGCCACGAGTCAGACTAGATAAAAAGTGCCTGGGGTAAACACACCTGGAGTAATTGCACATGCACTGCTGTTAAACAGGACTTTAGTTCCCCTTTGGACCATCAAACACGTTGCAACAGAGGAATGCTAGAGAAAATAATTAGGCTGAGGTGAAGTTGATCACTTCATGACACATCAGCCATTTCTCATCGAGGTCGGGGAGATTCGTCACGATGCGCCGCAGCCTGTAACCGAGCTGTTTTTGGCCGACGCTGCTGTGAGAAAGCACTGACAAACGCTGACAGGTTCTCAGGCTAATTAAAAGCTCAGCCTCTCTGCATTCCCTGATCACTCCTCATGGACGCCCTTGAGTGGCATCAACTAGCACGCTCAGGCTTAAGTGAATGTTTACCTCCCCTAATGACTATCTGTCTGAGAGCTGAGCGAACGCCCCGGCCCGCTTCCTCACCACAGCTGCACAGTCGCACAGAAACGAGCCCCAGGACTTCCTTCGCTACAACCACTTCTGGAGACCACCGCGTGCTCTTATGTGAATGTTGTTATGGAGAAAATGATGAGGCACCAGTGCACACTTTTACTATATATTGAAGGTTTGTTTCCTCACCCGTCTGCCTGGAGCTGTTCCTAAAACCTTGTCTGCTAACTTATTATCTCTTCTAACTTGTCAAGCACTGAGTCTTACACGCCGGAGACGCTAAAGGTCCCCATCTGCTTTCCAATTTCCTTGTTAATAATGTGTCTGATAGAGGGATAAAATAGTGAGTTTTCCCACGGTAAACTAGTGGGTGTCTACATAAATTGTGTGTTGTGTTTCAGAAAGTTTAGGCTTCTGTAACTGAGGTAACGAGGGCAAATTCTAAGAAGTTTATTCACCTTTAAAAGAAAAAGAGAATCTAAATGTCAGCGAAGGCAAGGAGGCGACACAAATGCTGCCTGTGGAGGGGGAGGCCCTTCAGAGACACACACGCCCCTGCAAAGTGGATCTTAAGAGTATGTTCGGTTCCAGTGGTCCGAGGTGGGCTCAGCACTTAGCAGAGGTGTTGAACTGACCTTTGCTGCAAAAACTGATGACATAATTTCCTCTTGATGAAGCCGATACCTGTCAGCGTGTTCAGGAAGCTGGAGCGCGAGCAGCCTGGAGACATTTGCTAAACGTTGCCTTTTTCCTGTATTGACACCCTGAAGGGGTGGAATGTGTTTCTACTATCAATGTTCCACCAAGGGAAGGGCTGAAACGCAGAGAGCTGCTGACTGCCATCATCCACACTGAAAGGTGCTAGCGTCTGTGGCGGCACTGGAAAAGTGATGCAACACTCACGGTTCACTAGAAAGAGAAGAGACCGTTTTCAAAAGCTGTCTGCAATAGACTCCACAGATTCATCTAAACTCTTTTCACAGCAGTCCTGCTGGCTTTCAGCGTGGAATTAGCAAGAGAAATGCTAATAAAGAACACATTTGTTAAAAAGAACCTGCTCACAAAAAGGTGTCTGTATAGCAGCTTAAAGGCACTTAAACTTTCTACCTGCTGTTCCTGAGTGGCTGAAAATCGATTGTAGAATGTTAATTTGAAGAACTTTGCATTCACTATTTTTACTGAAATTGAAGATTTGAAGTAAAATATGGAACCAAACAGAAGGAGTCATCAGGGGCTGCTTCTTCACCCACAAAAACCTCTGCAGAACATCTGGCTGGAGGCAGTTGCTAAGGTTTAGCTTCTGCAAGCTTCAGTTTCTCCAGCTTCAAAGAGCACACGGATGAGTTCTCGTTATAGGTCACTGCCCAGCCGTGGTGCCTGCACCTTTTTACAGCTGCAACGAGCAGTTTCACTGACATTTCTCTTAGAATCTTTTTACTATTGCAGTCTTACGTCACATCTGATCTTGCAGGACCATCTCTGGCTTTTAATTAGTAGGGGATTTTTTTCCCGTGGCTGTATCAAACACACAGTGTATTTGTTGATAAAAAGCAGTTTCGGATTTTATACGTTTGAATATTTACTGTTGTAACCCCGGAACCCGAGCATATTTCCAGCCGCGCTCAAATTAAGCTCAAGTAGGCCTATGTCTTCTCCTATTAGGTGAGTTGGCCTTCACAAGTCATCATGGCTACAAGGGACACGCGCACGCGCACGCACACACACACACACACACACACACACACACACACACACACACACACACACACACACACACAATGTCAAGACATGATGATGAAACTGTGACAAATCAACTCATTTTTTACTGAATCCAAGTCGTCTTGCCCTGGGATTTAAGCTCCTCTTTGAGTTTGGGAAGCAGGGAATCTCGGGACTCAATGGGGTTCATTTCTATAATCCAATCCTTCTACAAAACCTTCCTTTGAACGTCTGTACAGAAAAGCTGAAAGGCTGCACATCTCGCCTGCTTTCTGCCTCTGATCCGCGCTCGCTGTCCGACGCCGCAGCAGTGCGCGGATGCAGCGCGGGTGGAGTCGATCTAATTAAGTTTGCTGATGGTGAAAAGCGATGATTATTTTGTAGGGAGATGGGGAGGGGGTGGGCGCAAAGAAGATAACGAGAATAACCGCAGGCGGGCTGACTACACCCTCCCCACATGATCACAGTCATCATCACCATAAACGTCATTAAATTCATAATTCAAATAATGAAATGCCCTTTTTGCAGTTTCATTCTCACGTCGAGGATATCTATCATGACAACACACAAAAAAATCAACTTATCCATTATTTAGAAAATCAGATCATCATCAGTTCATGAACTTTACTGGAAAATGGTGGTTCATTTTGGAATTAAAATTTAAAAAAATAAATAATAGGCAGGCACTTTTGGGCTCGTTTTTAGATGCATTTAACATCATTCCAGGCAGAATTCCAAAAACATTTTGAATTTCTTTGAACGCTCCTTTCCCCCAGCTGCTCCGGTCCCCGCCCTCCCACCTGCTTTTACGTGGCATCTTCTAAAATGAAGCTTTTAAATCAGCACACCAGCATCCCGTGACTCTGCCCTGTCGAACCTGCCGCGCAGCCCCCCACCTCCCCCCGACGCCTCCCACTTTCTTCAGAGAGGTTTCAACCAGCCGGGGTTTCACTCGCTGTTGGATTAAAGAAATTGCGGTATGTGGTTCAGAGACGGGAGTGTGTGCGCGCGTGTGTGTGTGTGTGCGTCGGAGAAAGAGAGAGAGCGCTGACAGAGTGAGAGGGGAGTCTCGAATACCATCCACACTGTCCCTGTGCGTCGAGCCCAGGTACCGTCAGCTCCGCCGTGCGCTCTGCATGCGCCGAAACGCGCGTCTCCAGCACGCGGAGATCGTCTGTAGAAACGCTTCTCGCACGTCAGTGGCACCAGCGAATGCGTTAAACCACCACCACCGTTTTGTTGACCCTGGGACGTTTTACGCACTTGGAACAGAAGCCCGTAAAGATTTTGTTGGACTGGACCTACATCACCCAGCGCGCACCGACTCTCTGAGGGAATATATGGCGCTTTGAAGAAGACCAAAGCCAGAGAGAAGAAAAACAGGGGAAAAAAACGCAACTCGAAGTGGCTGAGCTCGTCCTCTTTGGCTCAAGGTGCGCCGCTCGTAATTGCGCGTCTCCTGCTCCGATGCCGCCCCGGCGCGTCGCGCTCTCAACTTCACGGTCCTGTCAATGGATTCTGCGGAGGATCATTTCAACCAGTGACGGTCCCGACTACTCACACATCCAGGTAAAGCGCGCACACGCTAAAAGACAACCGCTTAAGTTGTGTTACAAATTGGCAATACTTTTCCCCCCCCTATCTTTAATCGGATCTCCTGGCTTTTAAACCAAATTCCAAGCAAATTGTGCGTTGTTATCCGCTCATGCTCCTGTCTTCCCCGCAGGACTCGTTCAGAGTGCAGGGAGAATGAAGAGTCACCGAGATCGGGGGAAGCAGCATGAGTGGCCGGTGCATCTTCATTAGACTGACAGGCCTCATGTTTCTATGGAAGTGTTTTACACTAAGCCTGCTCCAGAGCTGGGTGTCGGTGGGGACGTGGGCGGTGGACCCCGCCGGGCCTGGCTTCAGCAGCTCCACTGGGCCCCTGGGTTGGCTCCTGTCGGACAAGGGTCCTTTCCACCATTCGCAGGAGTTTGTGGATTTCTCAGAGCGCTATCAGCAAGGATTCAACACCAAATATAAGATATACAGGTGAGAGAATGACTGCGGCTGGTTGGCATCTTGCTCGGAAGGAGTGATTTTTTTGTAGGCGAATTGTAGTTTCGGGTGATAAACGAAATGGTGAAATGTGATAAAATGACTTACTGCAGTTTTGCATTGGGAGCTCGGCATGTATTATACATAGAAAGTTCTTTATTCCTGCAAATTACCTTTTTGTGGCTCAACTGTGATAGAAACTGCTGTAATTCCGCGTATCAGTGGGAAGTGAAAGTGAAGCTCGCACAGAAGGATTTGAGCAAAGCAGTGGGATATAACAGATATCTGACTGAGCCCAGCGATGTGTGACAGTGGGTAGACAGGATGGCTTCAGATGTGTGTGGTTCAAAGTGCCCTGGGCGTGTGTGTCGGATCAGCGGTGTGCTCTCTTAACTTTGCTGCAGGTAATTTTTCTCTGCTTGCGGTAAGAAAAGGGTATAACAGGAGAGTAAAAACAAAAAGTATCCACTTCTAAATACACAGCATCACATCAAAATCAGCCAAACAGACAAAAGCTGAGCTTGGTCTACCCATCGCAACCTGCACCCACTGCTGAGATTCAGATCAGTCCTCTAAGGCAATGCTTGACTGTGGTTTTGAAGCGACGTGACCCTCAGAGAAAACAGCTGCTGGCGGGTAAATTCTCATAGACGTGTGTGTGAGTACCTTCTGAAACCTCAGCACTCGCATCGGGGAGCTGTTTGTTGTCCTTTCCTTTAGGTTAAGGTGCTATTTAAGTGAAAACAACATTTAAGCTATTCAAGCAGGACGTGTGTGTGTGTGTGTGTGTGTGTGTGTGTGTGTGTGTGTGTGTGTGTGTGCTTGTGTGTACCAAAATTAGTATTTACTTGCAAAGTAGGAACATTTATGGGATGCAAGGACATTTTTGCTGGTCCCCACAACTCCGAAGGCCTGTTTGAGGGTTAAGACTTGGCGTCAAGGTTGGGGTTAGAACTGGGTTTAGGTCAGGGTCAGGGTACAGGGAGGGGTATTACGTTACACTGTTAAAGTCCTCACCAAGATAGAAGGATATTTGTGTGTGCCTGAGACGAAGCGGATGCTGTTAAGAGTGTCCACATTCCTGCACTGGAAGCGCTGAAGCCAAATGAACCCGCTGTGACTGACGCTGGCATTTAGCAGCTGACCGTGATGACAAGACCAGGCCAAACACCATGGATCCTTTTCTACTTTGGTGCCTTTCGGTCTCCGGGGAGCATCTCTGCTCTTTACATTTATGGGGTTTATTCTTGCCCTCCTGCATGCGCTGTTTCTTTTAAATCTTATTTCTAACATGCAGTGTGACTGGCAGGGTCCATCAGCAAATAAGCAGAAACCCAAACGTGACAAATCCATCGCCCTCCTTACCCCGAGCACCAGTGTCCTTTTCAGCTTTCTCTGAAGGGTATGCATAAATTAAAGGATAAATCCAACAGAGACTCTTGATTTCCACCGTGTTAAACAGTGAAACAATGTCCTCGCATTGACATTTCCGTTCTTTGTGTGGAGAAACAAGTCCATTGTAGTCTTTAAATATGATGCATCCAGGGCACTGTCATCCATCACTGAGCATCCAAGGATGTCGGTTAGCGGAGAAGAGAGATCAGAAGTGCTTTCAACATGGATCATGCTTTGCTGTGGCAATGGTACCAAGCAGCTCATGAATTTTGAAAGGCAGGGATGATAATCTGAGTCATTTGTATTGATTAACTTCTGTTCTGCTTCTTGACGCCACATTTGTGGGCCAGTAAAAATCACTTTCTCCCTGTGAGGGAAGGTGAAAGCCAAACTGGAAGACCAGTTTTCACCAGCGTTTCTGTGTATTACTTCTGCGATGCATGGCTAATCTGGCCCTGTGTACTTGTGCAATTAAGGGAGCATTTGTGTAAAATCTGTAACATCCACTTATTCATGCAAGTGCACGTTGAGACGTCCACGAGTAACTGTGAGCAATCACTTTTAATTAACTACCAGGTCATTTCAATGGAAACGCATAATGTCCTCTATCTCAGCGTGGATTTCACGTTTTCTCCCTTTTCCTCTCCTTCTCCCCTCCATCCCCCCCTTCCATGTCGACTGATCTCAAACCAATTTCTCTCCCCAGCTCATAAATATTCTCCAGAGCGCAGTTGGCCTTTTTTGTAAGGGGGAAGGAAGTTAGGGATGAGGAGGAGACTAAGAGTGCGAGAGGAGCCAAAGATTTATCCCCCCCCCCCCCGTGGGCTGGTCACCACACCAAAAAAGCTGTATCATTTGTAAGCATTTACAAGGGAAAGGGGGGGTGGGGGGGAGTTTATTAAATAAATTTGGTTTATTGATTGGGGAGTTTAAAAGTTTAGTTTCTACACCAAAAAGGATGCTGTCACGTGACAGAATTGCAGCCTTTTGTCACAACAGGATCATTTCAGTCGGGATTTGAAACTGCAAAGATTTCTTCGGCTAAATGTCATTGAATTTATGGATCCATTGGACTGAAAAGCCAACTTAACAATATGACTTTCTGGGACTGCAGAGAAATGTGTTTCCTCACAAACAACAGCGTCCTGGAAACACTCGTCTTCCCTTTGAATCCGCTTTTTGCCGCAGCAGGATGCTAATCTCACAACCGCCTCTGTGAGTTTTTCATACTGAGGGCAGCTCGTTGTGCTTGTAGTTTTACCATTTTTCTAATAAATAGTGGGATGTTTTGAAGGGCACAACATAACATAAGGGCATATCATTCAAACCTGACTCATCTCTCGGTTTGAATACACATTGGCGCCTTTGGGTGTGAAGTTGGGGGTGTTCTAGTCACGTCACATGTGGAAAGGACGCACAATGAACAAAAGCTCATTTCCTTTAAAGATTTAGAGTCTTATCGGTGTGAAACCGTAAACGTGAGCGGCTCCCACCCCTGATCTCTTGAGTGCAGCGGAGCCCCATCCTCAGACAGTAGCATATTAGTCAAAATGTCAGCTCCTCCTTTCTTCTTCTTCATGGGCCATAACTTTTCCATCACGCCTCATCTGCTGCGCTTTCTCCTGTCTTTGCTCCTGTCAGCCTGCGGAATTTTACATCGATGTCAGGACTTATCTCTCGCAATTATAGAGTGATTAGTGTTGCAATTGTAGGCAGTGTTTGCAGTGAGAAGGTGAGGTGGGACATGACTTAATACCTGCCGCTCCAGCTAACCATTTGGATTTACAGGTGCAGATGTTGTGTGTTTATACTGCCACTGTGTTCTGAATTCAGACAAATTAGCACTAAAAATTGCTGCGAGAAGAAGAAATTTCAGGTTAAACGGAATCAACGTCAAGAAGTTAGACTAGAGTAAATGTTCTAAGAGGAGCGGGGTTGCAGAGGAGACTAAAGCCTTAGGACAGAACTTCTCTCTCTCTCCAGGAACACCATCATTGATTCCTTTTTTGTATTAATGATTGAAATTCTCCATACCATATTCTCAGCAATACTCCTGGATTTAAGCGTGAATTATTTATAGAAAATGCGTTGTTTTAAATCAGTGATTCTATAAGTGATCATAGTCTAAGTGTGTGCTAGGCTTCAATTATAGAGGAAATAAAACTTTTCTGTCACGGATAACTGAGCAGACTAATATCACAATATGTCAGTCTCTCTGTTCAGTTTTTGACTGACAATAGAAAAGAGCAAGGAAATCTTGGCGATGTCCTGAATTCCTGAGGGACTTTTGACCTTTGAGTTTTCAAAGGGGGTGATCTAAGCCCAGGGCGCTGATCATAAAGCAACACATGTTATAAACCTATATACTGCCTTTATAAACACTTAGTAGAAGTGGAAGTTACATCATGTGGAGAAGGCAGCCGTTTGGTGGAGGTCCAAGCTTTCTGAGTGCCTTTATAGCCTAATTTGCGATAAGTGTCGCATGTCATGACATATTGGTTTAAACTTCAGAGATTTCCATTGTTGGTTAATTATTTATCATCAACTTAATCTCTGGATTGATATGGTTACGTTGATTTATGGACCGCCAGACTGGAAGGCGTGGCAGCAGCATTAGCAACACAGCAACGGGACTTTCTCACAAAGACGAAGGAGGGATTTTGGATCTGGAGTGGTGGCGCAGAGGCCATTTACTGCACGGTGTGTGTGGCTCTTCCGTCCTCTCTGCCGTTCACAGCAGGGAAGCTGCTCGGCTGCGTGTTCCATCTCTCAGTTGACATTGACGTTATTATACTGAGAGTGATTCATGACACATCTCAAAGTCCTTTAAGATGGAGTCACACATTCAAAATGAGCTCCAGATTATTTCTTTTTGTCTGCATTAAAGCAAAATTGAAGCTGGAAACAGGTTGAAATTTAGACTTTGTGATAGTTTCCAATAAAATGAAAGCATGAACCTCCTCGGAAGACGCTATTCACTCAGTAATTCAATTGCTTCAGCTCTGTTAGGTGTTTTGATTTGGAATAGTTTTAACTTTCTGCTGCTGTGTTTTCTGCAGCTTTGTGAGCACAGCACTGTTTGTTTTTAACAGGAACAGTTGAGGGAGCATGTAAAAACACCCATCAGCTTGTACGACTGATGCTGGGGGAGAATGAATTCCAGGGTAGCCAGATTTCGACTCGATTTATTTATTTAGTATTGTTTTTATTATTTTAAGTGGCCAGAAGCTATTCAATGAAAGAATCATCGCAGAGACAATTGTGCAGCCCACATCAGAGGGTGAACATGTCTTCAGGAAAAAAGGCAGATCAGCCGTCTTCTCTTGATCACCAGCAGCGATGACGCTGACGAGGACTTCAGCCAGCGCTGAGCTTATGGCTCCTGACAAGTGTGTGATGGGGAGTTATCAGGGCCAGAGGTTCACAGCAGCGGCTCTGCACGACAGGGCGAGAAAGTGTTTGACTGCGTGTTGGACAATTCTTCATGGACGGCCCGATTTACTACCAGCACGCGCCTGCTGTATATCACTGTAGCGGGCTTTTATTGGTTGTTAACTGCTGCAAGTTAAGAAAATCTCTCTTCAAATAATGGTTTCCTCTGTCTAATGTACAAGCGTATTAGCCCCCGCCACAAGCCTGCTAAATACAGTTAATCCAAACGTGCACAATAGGAGCTGCAATCATAAGTGTACCTTGTCTGCGCTGGTGATTATGATCATTAATTAATGCAAAGGTGCCTTCACCCACAACTGCAACGGCAATTCATGTTCTCACAGCCCCATTCCGCCTTTACCCAGCAGCTCTGGGGTCAGTCTGAGCACAGGCGAGTCTGGGAGCATAAAGATGGTTTTTGGCTATAGTGAGACCAACTGTTTGAATCCATATAAATCTGTGTTGTGGGCTTCTTTGTAAAGTAAAATAGTATATTTAAGGGCAAATTAGAGAATACACCTGTCATAAATGGCTGAAAGTCTATTTTTGACATCTAAAAATATTAGAACAGATTTCATTTCACATTTCATTCAACATTTAGCGCCCCCAAAATGTGAGTAACTCCCAGTCACTGCATGGGAGCAGTCAGAGGTGCTGCAGCCAGAAAAATAGACTGATGATTGCATGCATGGGAATATATGTGAATCAATGAATGTATTTCCCCGCTCTTCTGTTGACAATCCAAAACCTCCCTGTGGGACAGCGCTGCTGGGGTATCTTGCATTCTCCTCTTTGCTGCTGATCTCGGCTAGATTCACTCCCCCCCCCCCAAGATTCATCCTGCTTCTACTGAAGATCAAACTGAAAATGGCTGAAAATGGTGTGAATTTATTGAAATACAGTACATTTAACTGAAAAAAAAATCATTGTCAAGTGAAACAGAATCCTGAGGATCTACACAGAGACTTTTTTTGTTTTTTTGTTTTTCTGTTGGATTCATTGCTGCTGTCATCACCTGAGCACAGACATCGATGATCGAACCGTTCGACCATCTGCTCATTTCATCGGTACCACGTTATAAAAGCACCTAATAGATAGTCTGTAAATGTTGCTTCTCTCGGGCATGACTCATTACACTATCAAGCCACCTAGTATTTCAACGTAATCCTGCTAGTAAACAGTCACCTTTCCCGGTGGAGGTAATTTTGAGAAGCCCATGCTGGGATGTCATCAGCAGAGGTGAATTGCAGCAAAAAAAATCAGGTCTGAGCTTTGCTGGTTGCTCTTTTGTTCCATTTGTTTGTTTGCAATGTTGAGCTTGCTCAGTGTGTGAGCACGCCAACGTGCACGCCTCATTATATACTCAGCAGGACACTGCTATAACAAATTGCAATACAAAAGTAATCAGCAGTCTTCATGTCAACACACTCTTCCCTGAATCTTCCTCCGCTTATCTGCCCTTGCCATCTCTAATCAGGGGTAAAGTGATATTGGTGGGGGCTTAAATCAATAGTGCGTTTGTCTTATTAAAGCTGATCTTCCTAGAACCACATAGCTGCTTTTTCACACTGGTGAGTATTTAAAAGTTAAAAAAAATGCGCTGTTTGGCTAAAACAGCAAAGGTGTGTAATGTCATCATCTTTCTCTTCCTGAAAAAAATAGAGCTTGTTTTCTCCTAACAGCAGGATATAAATTCCTGCTAGCTCCCATCACAGTCATCAGTCGTTTTGGGATTCTAGAAGGGTTAAATTGCCCATATTCAAAAGCATTGAGTTGTAAAGGCTGTAGTTGCACAGCAAAGTTTATCAGGTAATTCAGCGCCATGGTAACACGCTGCTCTGAATGACAGTGCTCTTGATTGCTACTAACAAATTGCTATTGTGTCTTTACCTCAACAGTAGCCATATTAGCTTTTATTTCCTGGCCTGTTTTTACTGCTCAGGAAAGAAGGAAAAAACTCTCCGACGACTGATGTGGGCGAGCTTTGGGTAGACAGTCTTGTCCTTAACAGTCTGAAAAAACACACGGAGTGTTTTCATCTCGGTTCACCACATAGAGGTGATTTGTCACACAAGGTTCACACCTGATCCAGATGTGTGAGGCACCCGCTGGCACGCTGCCTTGACATGATAAGCCTTTCCTTTAATGTTTCTGCCTTTTTTGAGCAGAAGCCCCTTTAGGATCATCTGAAAGTACACTAAAGAGCGCACAGCTATTAAAGCGGAACGGTGGCATTTCCCATGTTTGCTCCAGTTCAAACAGGTGGCTGTGGACAGGCTGCTTGATGCTACCTGCACACACACAATCCTCTGCAAAAAACATCCTGATTGCTGTCTTCTATTGTTTGAGGCTCCAGTAAAAAAATTAAAAAAACAAAAAAAAAACAGTGCACCTCTTCAACAGATTTAGGGAATGTCAAAAAAGTTCCTGACTGTTTATGCGTATTAAAAAGGATCCATGTCAGAAGAATCCCGAAGCAAGAAAATAACAGAGAAATTGTGTTGGAGGAACAGTGGATGCATGGCTTTTCCCACCCTAACAAGGTCTTTAAAACACTTTCAATTTGGTTTATTTTGCAGAATGAAGCATGAAGGACTTTTCTCCCACTTTGCACAATTCTCTTTAGGGAGGTCCTTGAAATAACTTTGAATTCTACATCAAACAACGGTTTTGCACAGTGGGTTATTTTGGTATCTGGGGTAACCAGCTGCAGAACAACAGCGTTCTCCTGCTTAAGG
>CAAE01014724.1:614940-636267 GCA_000180735.1 Tetraodon nigroviridis
CTGAGTTCAACTCTTCTCCATATGCAAGATGGAATGTTTCCAGATAAAGGACAGACAAACTTTTCCCCCCATCATTTTACATAAGAATTTGGTACATTTAACATTGCTCTTTATTACTGAAGGTGTATTTTATTACTCCTCCAGGGTACCAACTATAAGGTTTCATTCTAAAGCACAAACATTTTTTTTTTTTTTTGTCATCAGTCATCCTATTCCATGTTATGATAGTGGGGAATTAAGAATTAAGATTAAAAAGGGGATAATGTGCCCTCATGTTGTGCATCTTTTCCCCTCTACGACCATCTGATCTTTGGTCTCTTTGAGCTTTTGCTGAATGGCTTCGATTGTCACTGATTTATCCTTGTTGTCAAGCCTGTTAAGTCTCTCATTTTTTGATGATGTGGAACAGTTCTGCCTTTATAAGTATGTGCACAAAGGTCAGAAATTAAACAGGAATTCAGAGATAATGTAATAATTCGGTGATTTAAAGAAGCTTTTGTGAAGAAACACATCCTGCAGTCATTTAAGATAAAAGGCTAAACGACAACAAAGACATCTTATTTGATTTGTTAGACTGATGAGTACATTTATTTTCCATGGGAATTTTTATTTTGTGCTTGTTAATTTATTAGTAGTTAAACCAGAAGGAGTTCAGATTTCGCCAGTGAGTGCTTTCTAAAACACCAATCCATTCACCCGCAGCTTTGATCTGCCGTTTCTGAGGGCATACACAAGCATATTCTGATGCTATTTTCCTCCCATTTTCCCCTCTTTTTGCTTATACTTATGAGCTCTGTATCCCTCACTGGTTACGCTCTAAGCCTGCGCAACAAAGCGAAGTGCTGTGAAAGCCTCAAAGACTGAATAAACAGGCGTAAATGCATCTCACATGCAAATTTGCATTTTCACATCATCTACGCCGTTGTCATTAAGAGACGGACAGTTCGAAAATGCAGAGCATCCAGCAATTTTGAAATAAGAGACGATTTTCATTAAACATCAACGCTGTCAGTTTTTTTTTTTTTTTTTTTTTTTACTATTCAGGAAGCACAAAGTGCAGCCATTTAAAGCCCATTGTTGCTTAATCTGACAACTCAAGCTCACTAAGTGACATTTTATGCTGTTTAGTGGAATTATTCATATGTGGGAAACGCAGCGGTGATGAATCTTCATCAGAATGCTCTCACCTAACTTCTCCTATAATGACATGTAGTCTCGCCTGTTTAAATAAAAGATGTGCCTCAGAGCCATCTCTAATAGCGGACCATCATCTAAGTGCTGCTTGCCGTGCCGAGGCCCCAGACCAGTAACACAGCAGCTACCATTCATCCAGGTCCGGTGCAAGACAAGCCCTAATCTGATTTGGTATTTTAACAACAAACTGGTAGCATAAATTCCTTTTATCATGTTCAGGCAATTAAATTTATTACCCCTAATCCTTCCGATTCATGTCGAATAGAAATGTAGTGTTTGTTTTTCCCTTGCCAACTTTTGCAATCTTTTGTCATCCTTTCTGATTAATGAGCGCGTTTTTGCAGTGAAGTGTTTCCTGTGAGAAGTACTTTTCCTTTTGAGTTTTGTTGATGAAAAAGGAAACATCACAACAGCTGCCACGCAACACGCTCGCCGAGCGGTTTGATGACAATGACGCGAATCAGAGACGCAGCAGTGTTTAGAGCGACTCGGGTGAGCACCCAAGAGAGTCGGCGATACATGTGTGAGACGAGGCTCCAACCCTCAAAACACAATCAAAACATCTTCGGGGACAATTTACCTCCATGCATCTAACGATGTTGCTATAGAAGAATCCCATTGCACGACCAGCTGAAGCTTCTCTGCGAGGAGGTTACAGAACAGCGAGTCGTTTTGAAAGAGGAAAATAAAATACTGCTGACTGGCAACCTGAAGCTTTCATTAGATTTCTTGTGTATATAATAAAAGCTGGAGGTAGTGGAGTAAAAACAGGTCTTGACTACCACTGTGCTTCTGTTCCCGCTGCAGAGAGCATCAGTATCGCATTGTGATTCTCATTTGTCAAGAGATAAGAAACATGTTCTCATCATTAAGAGAATATTAATTTTCCTATCACTCATCGCTATAAGCTGGAAAAGCTCAGATAGAAGGAATCTGTAGAAGTGAAACGCTCCAGCTTAATACATTCTGAAATTAGTATTCGCATGGCAGAAGGACATAAAATTTAATCTAAATCTAATAAGATAAACATTTCCATGATGATCCTTCACAAAGCGCTTATTCTGGGAAAGCTCGCAGTGGCAGTTAAATGTTCCATTAAATGCAGCTGTTCCAACAGTCAGCACGATTACTTTCTACTCAATCATGGTTCATTAATAACTAGCCCACCAACGCAGCCAAAATCTTGACTCATCACATCATGTTATGAGACCTGGAAAGCTGTAAACTATACAAAAACTCCTTTTTTCTCAACTAATCAAGTGTAAATTGAAAAAGCAAGAGCAGCTGTGCGCACACATGTTGTACTCCAACAGCTTCTTTTTGCAGACAGCGTCTCATAGAGGAAAAAAATACATCTTCAGATTTGCATTTGGTCAATTTACTCTCTAAGTTAGACTTATGTCTGAGTGGGAAATTAATCTGCAGATCCCAGCGGAGCCAGCTTGGGTTTTAATTAACTCTGGTAATGAATTAGGAAAAGAACCAAACTTGGGGATGTGTGCTCGTCTAAAACATATATTTTTGACAATATTAATTGCAACCTTACGCAAAATTATAAACTGACAAAATGAAGCTGTGCCCCAGACCTTCATGTCAATAAGAAAAAGCTTAGAGAAAAAAAAGGGTCTGCACATCCTGAGGTACACAGATGTGCAACAGATGTGCCACAGTTAATTAAAATAGGTTCAATGTTACATCAGATAGTAAAATCAGCACAAACATGTTTTGCAGCACAAACGGCTGGATGTCAGATTGTAATCTTAATCTGAAAGGAGGTGCTGTTATTTTCATCGAAGCTTCAGGATATTATTAAAAAGCAGACGCTGTCGTGGCAAAAATTCACTCGCAACAGCAAAGCGAACGGAGGTTTCCTTCAGGTTGACAGTTTGTCTGTGCTGCCCATGGAGCGTGGACACGTATACGCGTTCTAAATCAGGCTGTTGTCACCGATGATGGAGCTAAAATTGTGACGCTATGAGCTCAAAGTAGAGACGTTGCCTTTGTGGTCTTCTTTTAAGACGCACGGTTAAAGTTCTAAAAGATCGTTTGCATGACAGCACCAAGACATTCTATTTTTGCTTTGTGTTTGTGTCCGTTCCTTGTTTTTAACAGGCTTCAAACTCCCTTTTATGCGTAGATCCTCTCCATACATGTTTATTTTCAATATGCGATTTCATTTTTGCTGAATTTCAAATGTTTTCTTTCTACAAACTCAAACACTTTTTGCTCGCTTTTTTGCATTCTGTTCTAAGCGAACTGAGGGGCGGAATCAGATGACTGTGGTTAAAAGTTGAACTGTCAGATTTAAGACTAAGTTGCAAAAAAATGCATTTGGATGCTGTGTTTGTGTACAAAGCCATTTTGATGTGGGTGTTTCTGTCAGACATCCGGCCATCTGACCCGGTGCTTGAATCCACGACAGCCCAACTCCTGTTGAGTCCACTTGCCCTGAATTGCAGCACCTCCGTGTTGAATTGCATTAATAAATTGCATTTAAATACTGAATTTGTTGAGTGAAGCCGGAGAAAGCCGCAAGTATAATATCTCCACCTGACAATAGAAAACACATTTCAGCTCAAATGGATTTGGGAAATAGTTATCGGCATGAACAGCTTCCAGAGCTGCATTTCAGAATATTTTTCACTCTTTAAAAAAAAAAAAAAAAAAAAAAAAGGCAAGATAAATTTTCATATAAAGATATAAGAAAGGACTATGTGGGAACGTTTGGCACACAATGTTTAAATTCTACTCAGCTGGAAAGAAACAGACCAAAAACCACAAAAAGAAGCATTCGTTTTCTTACAGAGTGCAAATATATTCCCCAAGACAGACACCAGAACACAGCTGCCACATCTTACACAACATGGTCTGTATCAATCTAAAAAGCACGCACACACACACACACACACACACACACACACACACACTTATTTAGAACCACTGTCTTTAGGATCACCTCTAAGGATTGAGGGCATCTGACAGCATTCAAATACTAATCAAATAATAATTTATTGTTAGTTATTAGAATTTATTAGAATTTATTAGCAAAGCTTGTTTTCTTTGTGCTTCCATCTGTTTGGCTCTTTAACAGTATAAAAGTTTGTAATGGCAGTGAAAAGAACCCTCTTGAGCGTGTGGATAATTGAATAATATGTGCTTGTATAATTGATTTCAGCATGCCATTGGTGTCAGTGGGCACTGTAATCGGTAAATAGAATTACAACACCAGAACTCACACTTTCTCGTCCCTATTCTCAGAGTTTTCTTGTAAATATGTCTCAGAAAATTGAGTTCTTTAAATAATGCATGATATATGGTGTTTCCAAGATGCTGAAGGGAAAATATAGATTTATGCCTTCCCTCCAACATTTCTCTACACCTTTCTTTTCACTTTTTCTGTCTGCATGTGTGTTGATTTCTTTTGTTATTATGTGCCTGTTTTTCTCCCTTTAGGTGACCGAAACAAGAACAGGCCCTCTCGGATGCAGTAACTATGACAACCTTGATTCTGTCAGCTCCGTTTTGGTTCAGAGCCCTGAAAACAAGATTCATTTGCAAGGTTGGGCATCCATAATTGAACTCTCCCAATTTCTGATGGAATTGTCACAGTGTCTGTTCTCTGGCAACCCTATAGCTGCAGCATCAGTGTGTCAGAATGAATTTAGCTTCAATCACTCTGTGACTTTCTTCGCCACGGGTGCCTGCAGAGTACTGAAGTGAATCCCAGTAATGATTTACAATGAGAGCAGTGGAACAGTGTAGTATAAATAAAACCATAAGCAAATCCCAATGTATCGAGTATGACGCTAAACATATGTTTTGTTTTAAAGGTAAAGGGAAATAACCTCCATCCTTCCAGTGATTTCCACGTATTTCAAACGCGTACTCATGGGCGCCATTTCCATCCTCGCTGCAGGTCTTCAGGCCGTCCTCCCAGAGTATCTGAGGGCTCGCTTTGTGCAGGCTGCTCTCAGCTACATCGGCTGTAATGAGGAAGGCCAGTTGGTGTGCCGGGACAACGACTGCTGGTGCCAGTGTGCCGCGGACTACCCCCAGTGCAACTGCCCCGAGGTGGATCTGACGGCTATGGAAACCAGTTTGCTGAAGATCAAAGACTCCTGGACCACAGCCAATCAAGACTTTGAGGAGTCAGGTCAGACGGGCTGAGACGAGTCAGGGGAGCTTCTATTCACACATGCAGAGGAAATGCACCAACGCACACACAACCAACACAAACAGAGCTGAAATGAGCCAGATGAGTGCAGTGGTAATTTGGTTCACCATAAATGAGTATTTGCTTTGTTATTGTTACTATCATCTTTTTGGCCTGTGGCCTGTTGGACTTAATTCTGTACATTTTTATGCTGATGAAACGTTAGACTACAGTAAATCGTGTTACTTAAAAACCCAATTTACAGATTGTTAGGTGAATTTTTGTTAGAAACCAGGGCTGAAAGAATCCCATCATACAGCAGACCTGCGTAGTGGCTGACGTACTTCTCAGTGGCATCTTATTGATAGCAAAGCCAAGTCAGGAGGTAAAGCATTTAAAACTGTGACGTTTTTGAAAAATCTGTCATCTCAGAAAAGTCTTGTCTAAAAAACACCAAACCTTCCATTTTAGCCTTCAGAAATCAGCCCGGTGTTGCCATTCCAGTCTGTGTGTACATAGAAATTGCATCCTTTCGATGTTAATGTGCCCGAAACAGAAGCGCAGCTTTCAGAGTCAAGTGTAGGTCAATGGTGACTCAGTGGAAGGTTTATTTTTTCTCATGGAAGACTAATCTTGGAGGCATTTTTAATGTGAATACATAAGCTCATCAGGACTATTGTTGGTTTTGGTTTCATCCAACTATACTTTGAAATATTGATGCAATGGAAGCTGTTCTAGAAAAACAGTGAAACTGTAGCTCAACACCTACAGACTTAGCTGTGCAAAAGCATGAAATATAAAGGACTAAAAGGAGAACAAAACAGAAGAGGCTGTAAGTTCATATGAAATTAAAGAGTGTCTTAACTTTTGGAGATGAATCAGGAGTCTGGATTTCAACAGTTGCAGCAATAAACACCTGATAGCAGCAAAGTGTCTCGTAACCATTTAATAGCTTCAGGTTAGGAAACCGCAATTTGGTTCACCATAAATTAGTATTTTAAAATAATTGAATTTTTTGTGGCCTGCCGTCTGTTGGACCCCATTCTGTACAATATTATGTCAATGAAACTGTAGACCAGACTAGACAATTGAAGCATAAAACAGCTGACAGCAGCAGGGTGTCCTGTAATTATTTAATAAGTTGAGGTTAAGAAACTGTAGTCAGAGGAACAGCTGGAGATCCACTTGTTAATTTGATCCAACTAGGGACAGCAGCAGAGCAGAGAGATTAATAATCATGGCTGATTGCCTCATAGGGTGCACGTGTGTGTGTGTGTGTGTGTGTGTGTGTGTGTGTGATAATACACACGAAATAAATGAACAAAGTTTAGACCAAAGTTGGTAGGTGGAATAAGAGGTTATTTGTGTACCTTAGACAGGTTTTTTTGGAGACTGTAGTGGCTCGTGGGTTAATGATTCGGTGGAGGTTGTATGTGCGAAGCCCATGTGGGGCTCTCTGTGCGTGTTCCATGCAGTATCAGTATAATCAAGTTGTTGTAGCATCCCTGTCAACAGCACATTGATTTGTAGTATAGCTGATTGTGATTAGAAGGACTCTGATACTGAGATTGAACGATTTGTTAACAGGGCCAAATGCCTGCAGCAGACAGCAGCTCCAACATCCTGATCCTCTTTTCTGTTTTCGCACATAAAACGCCTGTAAAAACCTGCTGATGCTCTAATCCTGCATGTCTCCATGCCTCTTAGATGAGTTTCAGAACTTCGTTCGAAGGCTCCCCACATTCTACGCACTGAACATGTCCGCCATCCAGTACTTTTGGAAGATGGAGCCTGCCATTTTGCAGCGCTACAAACAGCTGGAGCTCAGCACCCAGCAGCTCGTGAGCAAGGCAAGGCGGATTGCCCACAAGATCTTCACCCTCAGCAAGAGGTGCCGAAACCAGCCCAAGATCATTCTGCTGAGAGAGAGGTGAGGAGCTGATGCATATTTCCGCTGACCTTTCTCTTGTACGTGCTTGGTTGTGTATGAAAGAAGCAAAACTTTGGTCGCCCGGAGGAACATCACAAGTTCTTTCAAACGGGCTTTGAACAGCAGTACTCATTTAATTTCTCGGCGAATACCATGTGCAGCGTTTTGTTATCCCTCCAACTAGGCATTATGCTAATAACACCTACAATATATAAACGCTTTGATATTCAGCTGAGGTTCCACTAAAGTGAGCTCCAGCGTCACACCTGATGACTTGGCTTCACGGCTCAGATCTTCTTTACATCCCAGAAATCAAAGTTACCCTGCTGTGAAATTAAACTTTGTAGTTTTTTAAAAGAATATGCTAAGATATCTTTTCTTTTAGGCCGGAAACCCAATTCAGAAATCCAAGACCAAAAAGGTTTCCATCGTCATGGAAACAACAACTAAATTAACACATTTCTACTGACCAGAGAATCCACTAAACATCTTAATTGATTACATTTTCTGATCTCCTAAAACTGCAGATGATCACTGTTACCTTTATAGAGCTGAAAATTGGGTTTCTGTGCTCTAGTTCTAGATGGTTTAGTCTATAAAAAAAACACAATATAGCCAAGCTACAATTGGTAATTAAATTGTGTGTCACCTTGCAGCCAGGTCAGTTATTTAGGACAGTTTCCAACTGCTGTTTCACTGCCTTCAGCTTTTTCCTGAAAGAAAACTATTCCCAAACAGGCATAAACCAACCACAGAGAAACACGGTTCCCTGTCAGTGTCCATGTGAAAGCCAGAGTTCAGTTTTGGTTCAGGAAGTTTCATCTTCACTCCAAAAGTTGAGCGGACGTCTACAGAATTGATAAAGTGCATCACATGATTATGTTGGATCATTTCAATTCGTTCTTCAGCAGACGTGTTTACACACACAGAGGAAGTGAAATGCATTCAGAAAAGGTCAGCAGAGACGTTTGGGGACAGGCGGACTCAAAGCTGAGCAGCAGTGGCAGTTTCAGAACTCGCACTTTAGCTCAACTTCAACTCGTCCAAAGCACTTATTTGCAACAGTAATCCGGTAAAGAAATGACGTTTGGCAGCGCTGCTGAATAATACCCCCCCACTTGCATCGTCAGAGTGGTATTGTTTTTTCCGATGCAGTGAGGAAGCAAAAGTGGCACGTGTAAAGCCAGTCTGCATAATCCAGATTAATGAGATAATTCAGTGATGCGTTTGCACACTTAATTGCAATTTGAGAGCTCCAAGACCAAAAACACGAACGTTTCCAAAAAATTAGAGAACCGCAAAAATCGGTTAGAATGAGATGATGAAAGAGCAGATGACACGAAGACTGCTGATTGTTAATATACGGACATTTATGTGTCCTGAGGCCACACTTTACCAGTTTTTAATGCTGTAAACACAAACAGACCCAAATTATTTATCCAAAAATCATAACAACAAGCAATAAATTCCTTAAAATATATAGTTTGGATCCTGCTGCATTCAACCTGCTGTTCCTGGAGATCTAAGAGGCAGATCTAAGAGGCCATTTTAAAATCGGGTTGAAAGTCAAGCATCTCCAATAAATCTCCTAATTAACACATTACTTGATCCTCTCCCTTTACACCCACACACACAGACACACCCACAGAACATTAAAATGTTGCATTAATTGTTTTTTAATGACTTGAAGCTTGGGGTTTTGCTCATCGCTGTATGTTGTGGCGAAAGGTTCGAGTTCAGATCAATCAGAGTGAAATGAGGCGCAAGCCACCAGATTGCCCATCGAACGCCGGGTCTCTGCAGCCCAAAGTGCACGCTGCGTCTCCATGACAGTTTACGTGTCCTGCTGACTCAATGCGCTTTGCAGTAGTGACACAGCTTCCCCCGTCATGCTGTGCACAGCAGAGACTCTTAAAAATAGGAAAAAAAAAAATGAGTTCAAAAGAAACTGCTGAGCCTTTCAAGCACATCATAAACATTGTGATTTGGGAATGTTCCACCTCATTTTATGGATAATTAATTCAAATAGGAATTATTTATTAATCTTTGTCTACTGCTTTTTTATTCTGCTTCTCAAACTAAAACCACAGAGTGAGAGTGTGAAACAAGTCGGTGGTTTTTTGCCGTTTGTTCCCGTTGGCTGATGGTTGCGTTGTGTCTGACAGCAGCATGAACGATGACTCTGACCTGCTCGCACTCACTGTAAATAATGTCTGCAGTAACAAATCGAGAGACTTGGCTATTAAACTTGTATTCCAGCATATAGCAAAGCAGAAATATTACCCAGAGAATAAATTAAATGAATGGTGATTTAAAGTGCATTTGTGTAGGTCAAACAAATGTTTGCAGACTTGTGTGGGCAAAGTTTCCCAGCTCTGCTTTTCTTGCACTGAATAAATAACCATTTGCTTTGTGTGCAGATTAGGAGTTTGCTCAAGTATGTTCATCTGTTTCCTCTTAGCCACATCTCTGAGTACCGCTGTGTATTCCACATTTATCCTGATGTCTCATTATGCCTTTTAACAGTAAAGCATATTTTCCTGAGCAGAAAGGACTCTCTAAAATGTCACTTTGAAAAGTTGGAATTTGTGGACCTTTGTTTGAATTATTTTTTAAGCCTGGTTTCTGAAAAGCTTTTCTCCGTATTCATTTAGCTCGGATCTATTGTTGCCGGCTAGTGATCGAGACATCCAGTTATGAATAGAGTGCTTCAGCTGTACCTTCGCTCAAGCACACGAATCTCCAAAGACGAAGACGTAGTCTTAGCAACTCGTTCTACTCGATTGATTGGGAATCAAACATAGATGTGAGATTTTAACCACTGTGTTTTATGTCTCCTTGGACGAGAATATTTGTTTTTCTACCATGACGCATGACTCTTGGACACTTTTGTCTTTTCTTACAGGCCTTTCAGCTACTGGCTGAACTATATCCTCTCAATTATGTACTGCAGCGAGAACAATCACATTGGCTCTTACATCGAGGAGACCCGGAGCTGCTCCTGCCCCTATGAGCACCCCCCCTGCCAAGGAGTCATCCCCTGCACTGTGGGGGACGGCACCGCTTGTGCGTCCTGCTCTTACGAGAACCGCTCGCGCTGCGCTACCTGCAACCAGGGCTACATGCTGAGCCAGGGCGTGTGCCGCAACGAGGTGCCCGACTCCACCGACCACTACATTGGCTTCGAGACAGACCTCCAGGACATGGAGCTGCGCTTCCTCCTGCAGAAGCGCGACAACCGCATCAGCATCCACGGGATCTTTGTCAGCAACGACGTCAGGCTGAATAACTGGTTCGACCCGTCATGGAGGAAGAGGATGCTGCTGACGCTGAAGAGTAATAAGTACAAGTCCAATCATGTTCACATGCTATTGGGGATGTCTCTACAGATCTGCCTTACCAAGAACAGCACGCTGGACCCCATGCTGTCTGTCTATATCAATCCATTTGGGGGGAGTCACTCGGAGAGTTGGATCATGCCAACAGACCAGAGTAACTACCCAGAATGGGAGAGGACCAAACTAGACGTTCCCTATGACTGCTATAACTGGACCTTGACTTTGGGAAACAAGTGGAAAACCTTTTTTGAGACAGTTCACTTTTACCTGCGGAGTCGAATTAGAGGGCCCTCGAGTAGCGGGAACGGAACCGTATATTATGAACCCTTGGAGTACCTGGAACCAGGAAGGAACCTGGGTTACATGAAGATCAACAGCATCCAGGTTTATGGCTACAGTATGCACTTTGACCCCGATGCAATCCAGGACTTGATTTTGCAGCTGGACTACCCGTACACTCAGGGATCGCAGGATTCGGCTCTGCTGCAGCTGCTCGAGATCCGGGACCGGGTGAACAGGCTTTCCCCACCCGGAGCTCAGCCTCTGGACCTCTTCTCTTGTCTGCTGCGCCATCGACTGAAACTGTCTACTACGGATGTCGCCAGAATCCAAACAGCGCTGCAGGCTTTTAGTGCCAAGCAGCCCAAGTCGACGGAATACGAAACTACCAAATTATGTAGCTAAAAGGAAGGACAAAGCTCCTGAGCAAGTCAGTAACTGTTGGGAGCATTTGTGGAGCAGCGCGGGGGACATTTAGGGGAGGCCGTCATTGTTGTCATGGATCCTGAGAGTGCAGTCCAGATCCTGACATCACTTTTTTGGATACATTTGTAAACATTGTAGATTTAAAGAGGACTTCACCATGTTTGCCTCATAGCTTTGTTTTGTTTTGTTTTTTTAGTCGGTGAAAATAACTTGATAAGATAGATGAGAACAAATTTAATTCCTTCGCATAATACCTAGGTAATTTGATGACGTATTGCTGGAAAAAAGAATAATTGTAATGTCACAGCCATAATTTGAGCATGTGTTTTTGTTTTTCCATTTGTTTTATGGTTGCTGAAATGTTTACTTTATTTTCTCAAGTGAATTTGTTCTGGAATGTTCACATCCGTTGCTTTCTGTGCACCAACAAGCCAACCACTGTTTTGAAGTGTCACACTTTTTGTAAGAAGATATCTATGAATTGAATAAACATATTCCGTATAACTTCAGATTTGCAGTAGAAAAAACAAAAAAAAAACAATCACAATATGTTACATGTGCTTTTATTTTTATAATGCTGTCGTTTGTGAAAGAAAGTTGGAAAATCACACAAATATGACATGTATAAAATGTATAATGCAATTTGTTAATACTCTAAATAAACAACATTTTTATGTGTGGTCTACAAAGAGTGCACTTTTATTCACACGACATGAATCTCTAAACACCTATAAATGTGCATTAGCTGCATGAAGACGTCTCAGCCTGCAGAACCCTGAGGAGTGACTTCAGTTTTAACACGGTCATTAATAACACCTGAGTTTTTCTGCTGCTGTCTATCAAACACCTGCCCCAGGCTCTTCATTTCTCTGTTCTTTTATGCTACAAGGGCGAGGCTGTGACGAATGAGCATTCCATATTTGACTGTTAGTTTCTTGTATTAACACAACAGAGATATGAGTAATGGCAAGTTGACGGTTGATCCGTTATTGGACACACACACATTTTGTATTTGTGATGGTGTGTTATTGTCTCCTATTTGTCATGCTGAGGTCAGATTCTCTCGCCAGACCCTAAACACTGACTATGATCAGCGGTGGTCAGATTTAAAAAGACATCTCATGCTTTTACAAACTTAAATGGTCCAATTTTCATGGCTCACATCGAGATGCATTTTGCCATGAAAGCATCATTAGTTTCCAAATAAAAGTCTCCTTCCATCAAGAGGAGACATTTTCCAGAATGTCAAAGGGACACTTACCTTTTAAATGCATCTATCTTTACAGTTACAATAATCCATCCTCTTTAAAGCTCTTAAGCAGCCACAGAGTACAAACAAGGTGTGAAATTAAAGAGACTGGCAAAAAAGGTGCTGAATTCCTAACAAACTCACAGATTCACACACTCACAGAAATCACTTTACAGGAGATGGATATAAAGAATTAGCAGCTTTTAAAAACAGGTAACGAGTAGCTCTTTTGCATGCAATTTTGAATTTATTCCTTTTCTAGTATGAAATATGAGAGACAACAATATTGATGCCTTGTTACAGCATTCAATAATCTGCAGCATCAAGAGGAGCAGAGCGAGTTCCAGGCATCAGATGTCTTTTTGATTTGTGGTGATGGAGTGCTGCTGAAGGGAGTACGGAAGACGCAGCATCAAAGCTCATGTCTTAGATGCTTCTCCCACAGGTTTGCAGTCTGTTGTAATTTGGTGAGCTGTATGTCTCACTCCAAGCCGTGAAACAAAAGCAGCAAACTCCAGCTCCGCAGTCCTTTGTGCAGTATAGACGTATGCTCTGCAGCCTGCTTGTCCACGGGCAGCATTGCACTCCTGTGATGTTTAACCATTTCACATGATGAAAGCAGTCTATGAGGAAATGTAAGTCTGGGAAGCGGCAGTGTGCTGCTTAATGTTTGGCTGACAAAGTTGTTTCTTTCTGCCAGGAATATTGGGGAAAAAAAGTCAAAAAAGGACATGGAATGCAAATCAAAAGTTTAACTTTAATGAACATTCTCATTTGGAATTCCAAAGCGGTGTGAAGGACGGTAAGTCAACTGTTGTCCTGTAGTCTTACAGGGAAGTCTGACTTCTTGTTCAGCAAATATAAAACCCTGTGTTTAACAGTAAAATGTGAAAAAGGTTGGAAATTATGTGAGTGTGCTGCATAGTTAATGGAGGAAAAAAAATGTACTGCAAAGGTCCATTTGTGAACACCACAGAACAACGATCAGTTGTTCATATCAGTTTTGTCATTATTATAGGATCTGAGTGGGTTTTGTGCTGAACCAAATTGAATATTTGGTTGTTTGCTGTGTTGAGCCTTTTCATGCAGATCATCAATCACTCAGACAGAAAATCAATTGTTTTCAGCTCTTTGATTTTTGAGACATGATTAAATGATGTGAGGTTTGTGTTGGTGCAGAGGCTGGCATCAAGACAAACAGCAAAATGTGAAGTAAACGTCTGTCCAGTGACAGCAGAAACATTACTGAGTCCAGATTCATCAGAGTCGCTCCGTTTGGTTCTAAAACAAACACAACTGCCCGTTATTGATAATAAATTTCAGTTTAAATGATTCCAACAGGATAATTCTGAATGCTGATCAGATCACCATGAAAATACTTTGCTCTATCCAAATGCAATCAGATATTTAGTGCTCCAATAATTATACTGTTAATGCCTTTTACAGAACCCCAGACATCTCCATCACATTGTTGCACCTTCCCTTCCGTCTTCCTATTGTTTGCTTTATTTTCAGGGAAAGTTTTTCACAGGTTTGTCCGGCTGTACCTTTTGGGATCAACCACAGGATAAAAATCAACCCTGCTGCTGTTTCCTGAGCAGCAGCAGAGATCCTTCCCTTTGTCTTATGTGGCAGAATCAATGCAGAAATGTGTTTTTTATAACTGTTCCATCGGGTGCTGCAACTAACAATTATTATTTTAATAAGTAGTAGTAAATAGTCAATTATTTTTTTCAATTAGTTGATTATTGAATATAAAAGAAGCATTTTTTTTTAATTTTCATCCCTTTATTTAAAACATGGTATTTAAAGTGCAGAAACGTTACAAACGCATTGTTAATTTTACAGCTCTTAATAAAAAAAAAAAAAAACTGACTTTTAACAGTGCACAAAATAGGTTCTGTTGTTTAAAAGAAACTTGAGTGCGCTCTGTGTGGCTTGAAAAAATACATTGAAAATATATTTTAAGTATGCAATCAAAGGTCATTTTGTTTGCGTTCGAAAGCGACCAGTCTGCCAAATTTGTGATCAGAAACTGGCCAACAAAAAAAAGACCAAATGTCGCAAGACATTACTAAAATAAACACACAGCCTTAGCTAAGAAATATGCGGCGGGAGAAAAAAAACCTGCTTCGGAACTGCTGCACAAGGCTGTTTAGAATCACAAATGCAGTGATATTGAGAAGCTGACAAGATCAGACACACTCACGTTTGAAACGTGGAATGCCGTCCCCAACACCTACATAAACATGAAGAAATATGCATTTGGAATCCCGTGGATCTTTGGGTTCACATATGTATTTGAGCAGCGACTCTCCACCATGAACTCTGTTAAAAACACACACAGCTCGCGCCTCGCAGACGGCGGCTACAGTCATGCCTATAAATGAAAGTGACTTCTCCAGCCCTGATTTGCAGATGCTGTGCACAGAGGTTCAGGAGCAGAAGTCTCATTAACCAGGGAAAATAAATATTTATGTAGATATTTTCCAAACATGTATTTTTTTATTGTTCAGTGAAATAGTGTTCTTTTTTCCAATTTATTTTTCAAATTCAGGTCAAGGCCCAGCTACACGCCTCAAAAGCCCAAAGGCGATCAGAGCTCAGAGCATACTTTGTTTGTATGGATAATAAAGGTTCAGCTTTGAAATCAATTTGAAAAAGATCTTTAACCTGGCTTGTTGGGTTTCTTTTTAAGAGTTCATAATGTGTTTATTACATGCATATTTCTTTTTTTCTAGCATAAAGTATATGCTATAGATAGATAGATAGATAAATCGATAGAAATCAACTCTTAATTATATCGATTTATTGTTGCAGACATAGTTCTATTGTAGTGTTAAAGTCTTTTGATCTTTTTTTTTTACTGTGATACAAATAAAACACCTTTTACCCTTTAGCTATATCTGGAGCTTCATACTTTGTTTCTCTTTACAATTTACAGATGCAAGTTTGAACCTGACGGATGGAGAGGTAAAAGTACAAGTTACGGCCTCTCCAAATCCCAAAAGGTAGATTTTCTCAGGTTGTCAAAACATTTCCTCCATTAGTATGCACCGCTTTGCTTTTACTGTTCAGCAATGTCTTGCTTCTTCCCAGACGACTCTTAACGGCTTTTCCCCACAGAGCGATCTGTACGGCATTCTGAAAACCTACTTCATAGTTGAGCACACGAGCTAAAATCAGACAATTCCCACTGTGACCCGGAGAGTCGCAACCCTTCCTGCAGGAGCGCGAGCACTCATAATGCTTTAATAGGGTTCTAAAACATAATGTTCAAGAATAAAAGAAAGCCATCTTCACAGGATGCGCTCAGTAAAGGTGGCAATTTTATTATCAGAGTTGGTCCTTAGAGGAAACATTTCCCTAAAAAAACCATTGCAGGTGCTGAGACCTGACCCAGACTGATGGAGGCACCTTGTGACAAAGATAAGAGGTAAAAAAAAAAACTTACATCTGAATAAATGCTTAAAACACAACAACGTCAGGAAGGGTATTTTCATTTAGGTGGCCTGCCTACAGACTGCTGGAGATGAACTTGGGAGAATAAATGTTTTGGTGTCGGTTATTTTTACGCACATAATGTTTCTCTGCCAGAGGGTTAAGTGATTCTAACTCAGCAGCAATAAAACAAAATTAATGGACTACACTGATTGGAATACATAAGGAGCTAATTTCTTCTGAAAGTAACATTAACAGAGAATATGTAATTGCAGCAGCGGCCTATAAAAATTGAGATTTGGTCTGCCAAATGCAAATGTGTTTCTGCGACCAGCGTCAGCAAACTCAAGACCTTCAGACTGAATGGGAAGCAGTTTATTTTCCTACCATCTTGAGATTTTATGCTGGATCTAAGGGCACTTCATTTGACAGAGGAACAGAGAAGAAAATGGCCCTCAAAAATGTCCCTAAGATGTTTTCACCAGTCTTTATTTTGCTGTAACAAGCGATATGTTAGAAAGAGATATTGGATATTAGCTCCTCTGGATGAGCAAAAATCCAGGATCCATCGGAAAACATAAAACACGCCGAATTAAAAAACAGTGTAGGTGGTGAAACAGCACAGTCAGAAATCAGAGAAACAGAGAGGAAAAAAATGGATTTAAAGCCTGGCCTGTGTCAGTACCAGTTAGCTACCTATAACCTCATTTAATAATGTTTGTGTCCAAAGAAGCTGCTCAAATTCAGATGTCAGAGTTCACAGCCATTCTGCAGCCAACTTTTAAACATCTTTAAACTTTTAAGCCTAAGTTTGAGGACTAAAAGTGCAGGAGGGCTTTAGACTGTTGTGAGAGCTGGACCACTGCTTTTCCAGAGCTCTTTGGTAGAAACAGGCGTCCCTACACAGTCACCAAACATTCTCGACTAAAAGCCAGTCTGCAGCTACAGGACAATAAGAAAATGAAGCATATGCAACTACTAATATCAACAATTCTTCTAGAATATGAATCATCTCTATTGCTGCAGATGTCTTATGTACAGTGCTGAGCGTCACAGCTTGCCCTTTAGCCCAACCTACTTATGCATGCCAGGGAAATGGAAAAAAGTGTTTTCTGTCCATTTCCATCCCAATTGCTTATCATAGCAGGAGCGCCACGGTTTCCACTGGGAACAGGGAATGCTCATTTGAAAAATCACCCAGATGTTCACGGAGGTTGCCAACCTCATTTTTTGATGCAGTAGCTCATTTTGTGGGTCCTCCTCAGGTGCGCAGCCCAACCTCACCGTCGGCCGATGCGCAGTAGCCAGCCAATTATCCAGCCCTCTTCCTGCACCTGCCCACCATTGCCCTGCATGTGGGTCTGCAATCCCACTCCAAGCCAAGAAGCAATCAAAGCTGATACCCTCATATAGACCATCTTGGAGCAAACTTTTAGGCTTTTCTCTTAAAAGGAGTCCCAGGCTTTGGTGAAAACAGTGTTCTGAAATAAATTCTGTAGTTTTTGGGCAGAATACCAGCCTCCATATAAATGTAAACAGCTGTTCCGATAACTGATTAGGTGTGATATTCCAAGATCAAAGGCCAAGGGGCTTTAATTATAAAGCAACCTACTGTGTTGTAACCTTGTATTACCACTGCCTATAAATACACACACCCACACCCACACACACACCCACACCCACACCCACACCCACACCACAACACACCACACCACACGACAGGTGGAAGTTGTAATATATGGTGAAATGTGCTGCTTGGCAGAGGTCTGCACTCTCTGAGTGCTTTCAAGTTTTCCTAGTGGATTTTCTTTATTGTTAAAAGGAAAGCATTCTCCACATCGATAGTTTAGATAATGAACATCGACTGTTTAGGAGTTAAAATTAAAAAAAAGAGTTTTATCTCATCAAATAAAACAAGAAACCCTTTCTCCCTAACCATTTTAGCTAACTTTTGTTTCAAATCACTTTTTTTTTTGCAGATCACTGGAATAAAATAATCTGCATTTCTTTCCCCCTGACTGCTGCTAATGGACTGTGTAATGCAGCGGATGCTGCCTGGCTCGCAGTTCCATTATGGGGCATCTGCTCAAGAGATAGTGAAATCTTGGAGCAACACAGATCGCAGGCGTTAAACAAAACTCTCAGCCTCTGCACTGCTTTTGCAAACCACAACTATCCGGCGACAATGATTGCTGCCCTGATGCCCCATCCACGGGACCCAGAGAGGTAGATTGGGTCAGAATGGGGGATGAGCATTCAGAGATAAAATGACAGCAGATGCGACTGATGTGTTTTTAAAATAGTTCTTACATGAAGAGATTTCTGTTATTCGAAGCCAGTAAGGGTAAACATTTTCACTTCAAGAAGAAGCCCAGAAGATAACATTCAACTCTAATGTGCCATTTTGGTGAGTGATGAATGCAAAGACAACAATTTAGCAACCAATCTTCATCTTTCCGCATCAGTATCATGGCTGGTCTGTGCTAGGTCCACCCAGAAACACTGACACTCTGCTCTGCAGAAAATGTGAGCAGTAAGCAAAGCAGACCAGAAAATAAGCCTGAGATGCTACACTCAGCTGTCACAATTTAAAGGCATCCTATCCATGCGCGGATGGGCCGAAGGGGTGTGCAGCAGCTCTAAGTTTTAATTTGTTTTGATGGATTAGGCGGATTATTTCCACATATCTAAGAAATCTTTATACATCTAACGTTACAGGATTCATTAGAAATGCAGCCAGACACTTTAAGTGTCAGTTAAATGTAAGTTTGATCATAAAAAAAGCTGAGTGGAAGCCAGAGTAACCAAAGTCCAAAGATTTCTGATAAAAAATCAATCAACTGTGCAACTACAATATAAAAAGGAAAAGCAGGATAAGAAGAAACAAGACGAGTAACATAATTCCTTCAGAACATGAATCAGCTCTTTATTGTTGCAGCTGTCGCCTGCACAGTGCTTTTAGCATCACAGCTTGCCCTTTTGCCCGACCTACTTATGCATGCCACAGAAAAGCGTTTTGTGTCTGTTTCCATCCCAATCGCTAATGACAGCAGGAACGCCACGGCCTCCGTTCCGTTCTGATACACCATTCTAGTAAGTGAAAAATGCAAACAACAGCTCCCCAGCCAGCCTACCCTGGCTGGTCTGGACGGGCCTGTTCACATAGCCAATTCAGTCCGATTTTGTTTAAAACACATCGGAACAAAGCAGAACAGACCAGGGTGTGTCACACTTTCATCATTCTGTGTGACAGCCTGGTCAGACAGTTCACCATCACCAGCAGCTAAATGTGCACAATCGGCGCAGCAGTCCGTTGAATAATACCACCAAGGCTGTGAGCAGTGCAGGGCTCCCACTCAAATAATGTTTCATTAACGAAGGTAGTAATACACTCAAAACATGGCTGCAGTAACTAATATTAGTGTGCATCAGGCAGGTGTTCCTTGTGCACTATGACGCCTCAAATTACATTATCTGCATTCTCTATTAATCACCTGACAATAAGCTGTAACAGCAGTTTTAATGAGAAGAAGAGCTGATCTAATTGGCCATGACTGATCAGCTGTGAAACACCTTCTACATATTTATTCCTCCCACTTTATCACTGCACCAGCATGAATTCACCACCCTCATCAGTATTAAATAAAGTACACTCTGGATGACCCTTCCTGCTACCGGTAAACATACAGACTTTCTTCACTTTTCTTCCTTTTAAAGCACATTTTAAATCGTGATCTAATTCAAACGCCAAAATGCGGAACCACACATTAGGAGCCAACATGGACAAACAATTCCAATTCAATTCAGCTTAATATAGGTCTGTTAGGAGCGTCTTGGAAGTTTTCCACAAAATCCGAAACAAACAAGAGGGGATAAAAGAAACATTTTCACATAAAGAAATCATATAAACCCAGTTGGAATGTAAAGAGAGATGAGTGGGAGGAATCGAGCAGGAAAGCGCATAGTCAGTAAATGCGCACAGCGCGCCGTGCGGAACGCAGCCATTACAGCAACACACACAAACACACTCTCACCTCGCCCCGGGTTACCTGTTTTCAGGTCCAGCTCCTTTGGTCCCTCTGTCCCCTCCGTTCACTGCGGCAGTGCCACGCACATCTAGAAATCCCCGCCTTTGCGCGTCCATGCGTATTTAAATCCATATCGGCAAAAATCGTGGAGCGCGTCTCCACCCGGGGACCCTGGGGCCCTGGGACCCTGGGGCCCTGGGGCCTCAGCACACTTTCAACGTTCAGCCAAATAGAACAGGTTCATCTGCGGCCCTTAAATAGGAAATGGTGGCGCGGCTTTTTGTGGCGCTTCCTGTGACCCTTTTTTGTTTGTTTGTTTTGTTTTGTTTTTATTTTTAATGTATAGCTGAATGTTTCTGTGGTGAAATGGGCATGTATGGACGGCGGAGGAGATGATATTTTTTACATAATTATTGTGGATAAATAGCAAATCTGTAAAAGATTTTTTTTTTTTTTTGGTAAAATGGATTTCTCCCCATATCTGTAAACACCCAGAGGGAGAGAGCAGAAGAATTTAAAAAGGCCTCCTCTTTCCCTTGTACATATTAGCCTATTGCATCACCAACAAATGCAGAAAATATGCTCTTTATTTTACAAATAAACATGTTTAGCTAATATAGCCAGGCAGCGATTGAGGAACAACTGCCAAGTAAGGCAGGCAGCACTAAGCCCACTGGGACCAGTGTGGTTCTTTAACCCAGACACCCAGCTGAATCATAAGCAGAAGAACTGGCAGCAAATTGTGGGATCTTCATGTGCTGTGGGAAATCATTCTCTTATTCAATAAAACATGAATTAATTTAATAATAAAGATATAAATGATTCATTGGCAGGGATGACGAACATCATGCTGTGCCACGACATAACAGGAGACTAATTAATGTACAATTCTGGTGGGTCAAACTGAGATGCGACATGTTGCGCAAAGCTAACATAACAGTCCATTCTCAAGTCACAGATGGATGCTGGTCATTTTAGGGTCCATATTTATCAAATGATGATGAATCTGGCATTTTTATCCTGACAGTAAAAATGCATAATGAGTTGTAAAGCAACGCCGTGCTGTAGCATAATTCATCAACTGCCAAAAATCACAGACACAGGCTAATCTGTTGCAAGAAATATTGTTTATTAAAATAGAATAGAATAGAATAGATCTTTATTCGTCCCACAGCGGGGAAATTGCACTGTTCCAGCAGCAGTTATACGTTCGCAGAGAGAGTACGAAGTGCAGGAAGATTTGTGACACTATGTACACCAATAGATATATATATCATATATATATATCT
>CAAE01014725.1:0-79867 GCA_000180735.1 Tetraodon nigroviridis
ATTCCGCTGGGCCGGTCCCAGCAGCCCTGGGTGGAGCTGCTGGAGCGTTTTCATCCCAGGGTTATCTCCTCCGTCAGAGCCGAGCCTGAAGGTCTGCGCCCGCCTGCTCGTGTGCGTGCAGGCGCACATCTGAATGTCTGTCGGCCTAAGTAATGTCCACTCTCGTTCAGTTGTCGTACATTTAATAGATTTACAAACGCTCTCCTCCCGTTGGCCGAGCGAGGCCATTTCATCCTATTAGCCATTAGCATACGGCTGAGTGGAGGAGGAAGTGCTCTTTATATGCTAATAGGCAGATAATGTATGCAGAGAGCAGCTAGCAACGCCCCACTGGGAGGACTCAGGGTGGCCCGACCAGCTGAATCTTCAAACAGTCTGGTCTTTATCCTCTTCCTCACACTGATTCGCCACCTTAGCGGAGGCTTTATATCCCCAGCTCCTCTTTTAGCTCCGCTTCTACCCTCACCGGTGATTCCACCGGGTGCCAAATATGCTCTTGTTCTGGTTTCAGACCCCCCTTCACCTAGCATGCTAACATGTCCGCCCAAACAGCATTTGGAGCTTGAGCGTCCATCTCTAGTTGGACCAGTTTACAGGCTCTTCTGACTATTTTCTTGGTTAATCCATCAAGCAGGATTTTTAGCTAACCTGATGAATTTGGGGGTCTGTTTCCATCACGATCCACTGGCCCACCCTTGGTTTGGGCCAACATTTACCAGATGGATATGAGAGCTAATCTGGTTTGTGGTGTTCTTCTACTTAAACTGTCCACTGAGCATCCGCCCGGTCTCGTTTACTCTTCAGGAACAGGGGATGGCGGGAATGTCGAGACCACCGGGAGCCATTCCGCCCCCTCACCCCGCCGGTGGCGTGGCCTCAGGGGTGGGGCCGAACCAGGGCTCAGGTCCACCACCAGGATATGTGGGCAACCAGCAGCAGGCAGCCATGATGAAGCAGATGATGGCCATGGAGCAGGAGAAGAGGGTGCAGATGCACATGCTGGAGCAGCAGAAGCTCTTCCGAGAGCAGCGGCAGCAGCAGCAGCTTCTGGCCGAGCAGGTACGCAGACATGGTGGACGGAACCCTGGAGCAGCCCAGAGCCGGCTGGCCCTGGAGCTGTGAGGCCAGCAGGGGAACGGGGGAGCAGGGAGGTGTGCATCGTTGCTCTGGTCCAGATTTTCTCCTCAGCACCGATGCGCTCCTCTCTGGCTTGCTGGTATAATTACTCTCAACCGGCTTTTATCTCTTCGGTGTGTGTGTGTGTGTGTGTGCTCGTGTTGGTGTGTGACTTATCCACACGTCACCAGCTGTGATAATGGGATGTTTTTTATTACGCTCTGTGAGGGAATCAAGTGTTAAATAGTTCTGAAAGCTGAAGTCACCACCTACTATGCTGAGTTTAATTGGATCAACAAAAACAGACGCACAAACACGGACGTCTGCGAGCGAACGCGCCTCAGCCCTGGCCTCGTTTTAGCTGCACGCCTTCCGGATAAACGCCCTAAAACGGCAGGAAAACACCTGATTCTATGGTTCTACCCCAACGTCTGACAGCACACCTGCTCTGGAGCTGCCTCTCACAACCAGGACCCTTGACCCTGCCTGCTCTCTCATATCCTGTGTGTGTGTGTGTGTGTGTGTGTGTGTGTGTGTGTGTGTGTGTGTGTGTGTGTGTGTGTGTGTGTGTGTGTGTGTGTGTGTGTGTGTGTGTGCAGCTTCAGCAGCAGCAGCATCTTCCCAGGCAGATGGGCCAGGGCCAGAGGAATCCATACCCACAAGTCAACCAGTACCAAGGTGAGGCGTCTGCTTAGCGCCCTTTTGAACATACTTAGCGTCTCCTGTAGCAGGTGAATCATGCGAGGAGCATGCGAGGAGCATGTGAGGAGCATGTGAGGAGCATGCGCCACTTCGGTTTGATAAGATTCGGACGGTTGCGGTAAATACCTTCTGCTTGATCTGTAATGAATTCACCTGTTTTCCAAGAACAAACGTGAACACCCCTTTGAATCTGCTGTAGTTTCCACACCAACGGCGGCGCTAGATGAGCTGCGCCCTGACACCGTCTGTCTCTGCCAGATACAGCTCATGCTCTCCTGCCTCTCCTTTCTCTGCTAAAAAAATGCTAGTTCTGCCTGTTACCACGGCAACCTGTCTGTCCTGGATCCCCCTGGGTTCTGGTGAAGTCAGAGAGATGGATGAGCGGAGGGAAACGGGGAGAGCGTAGCGGCTGCTAACAGAAGCAGGCAGCCGGTTGACGCGTCAGGATGCTTTCAGTTCCAGAATTCTTCCATCTTTACCTTGAATTCATGTTGAGCACCAGAGACGTGCAGCCGCTGACGGTGCCAGGTGAACACGTTCCCATACGCTGGTGTCTTCCTCCCACAGGCCTGGAGGCATCGAGGAGCCAGGCGCTGCAGAGCATTCGGGCGGCCCGCCTCCTGCAGCAGCAGCAGCAGCAGCAGCAGAACCAGCAGCAGATGGTCCAGATGAGCACGGTCCCGGGCCAGGGCAGCGCGGTGGGAGCCCAGGCCGAGATGAGCATGGCGTACCCCAACCAGGGAACCAACCAGGGCTCCCTGTACGGACTCAACCCGTCCATGAGCCAGATGATGCACCAACAGCAGCACCAGAGCCAAAGTCTTCAAGCCTCCATGGGTCTTCCGCCGCAGCACAACCCTGCAGGAGGCCCTGCACGGCAGGCGGCGGTCGGTCCCGGCGTTGGAGGGATGTCCGCGGGCCCCGGGGGTGGCGCCGCCCCAGGGTACGGGGGCCAGATGCTGATGAACTCCATGAGCCAGCAGCCGCTCAAAGGACCTCCAAACGCCAAAGCCCAAGCCCAGAGGCTGCAGAGCATGCTGGGAGCGGCAGGCAGCGGCGGCGGGATGGCGGCGGGCGGCTGGCCGCAGCAGCAGGGACAGCCTCTGCAGGCCATGGGGGGGGCCATCGGCAGGACTACAGGGGGGGCGGGGGGAGACATGGTGGGCTTCACGCCCTCCCAGGGTTATGGGATCCAGCCGGGACAACCTCCACGCATTCCCAAGCAGCACTTCCAGGGCCCGGGCCAGGCCATGGGCCAGGGAATGGACCCCAGGGTGGGAAACCCTGCCGCCGGCATGGGGGGTCCCATGATGGGGCCTCACATGGGGGGGCAGCCCAGGAGCAACCAGCCGCGGCCCATGGTCATGAGCCAGGGGGTCATGGGTCAGGGGATGACCGGGATGGGAGGCTTCGGGCCGGCGCCCGGTGGACCCGGGATGGGCTCGGGTGGTAGGAGGAGCAGCGGGCGGACCGTACGGCTCTGGGGGGGTGGGGGTCGGAGGTACAGCCGCCAGGCTACCAGAGAACAGCCAATCAGGACATGTCATCCTATGGGTATGGGGGCGGGCCCTCAGGAGGAGGAGGAACGTTCGGATTGGTTGACGGCTCAGGGGCGGAGCTGGACTCCAGCAGCGGTTGGATGGAGGAGTTTTTCCCCAACCAATAGCCAGACCGACAAAAGGGGCGGAGCTTTCACCCAAGGGTTCCGGCGTGTGCAGAGCCAGAGGTGCCGGCGCTGGGCGCTGCAGAGCGGGGTGGACGGTCCTCGGCGGGCTGGCCAGAGCTGCTCCTGGAGGTGTGTCTGCGCCCCCGGCGGGAGGAGAACGCTCCCCACTGGCTTCCTCCTTTCCACTCCTTCCCGCCTCACACCGTCTCAGTCCTTCTCCTCCCTCTGTCTCTCATCCTGTCCTCCGGAGCAGACACCTTCCTTCCCCGAGCCTTTTCCGTCTGAGTTCTCCACATCAGAGACTAAACGGTGTGTTTCTGTTGCACAGCGCGGGGGCTCCGCTGGGTGGGGGGTTCGGAGCTGTGGATGGCACAGCTGCTGGCGAGGAAGAGGAGTCCACGAAGGAGAGACCAGGCAGCTAAAGTAGGCACTCAGATTGAGACGCTCATGTACACACACACACACACACACACACACACACACACACACACACCAAGAGCATGAATGGATGTGTAAGAGGCAGCTAAAATCATGAAACCTTCCTCCTGCGTGACACACACACACACACACACACACACACACACACGAGTCAAACGTAACGATCGCTGGGTACTGAATGTATTCAAGCACCACAAGTGACTTCTAAAACCCGTTTTGTTCTGATGGTGATGCTGGTGGGGCTGAAGGAGGATGAAGCTTCTGTTGGGTTGTTGGTCCGTTGTCCTTCCATCTCCTGCTCTCCACCCATCCTCCACCCACCACCGGATTCCACCCACACTGCAACACTACTGTGAAGAAGAGTGAGTGTCCCCACCCAGAACCAGAACCAGAACCACTGATGAAGCTCCAGCGCGGCTGGAGGCTGCGGAGGAGACCCTCAGCCAGTCCCTTGGGTTAGCTAGCACCCGTTAGCATCCGTTAGCATTCAAACAGTCAGTGCTTCCAGCGAAGGCGGCGTCTCTCCTTCTCTGTGCTCGTTTCTGACGCTGTTGGCTTCACACTCGGCCTTAAGGCTTTAATTCCTTTGTTTGTCCCATCTTTTGCCTTTTGCGTGTGAGAAACAAACATGTCGCTTTCATTTTTAATTCTCGGTTCAAAATGGGCGCTCTCTGTTCCTGCATCACTTTGTTTCAGCTCATCAGAACAAAGGTGAGGAGGATGACGCTGTAATCAAACCAAAAAAGCCTTCTTCTCTGTAAACCAACTCCTCTTCATCGATGCGTTTCTTCTCACGGCTGTAGATAGTGTGTAATTCAGCCCTTTAAACACAGACTCTTTCGCCACCGCCTCCTTCGCCGTGTGACCACCGTTCCTCGCTTTTGGCAGAACCCAAAGTGGAGCTTCTGCACCTCCATGTTGTCTTTTTGGGGACGTCAGAGTCCGGAAACACAGAATGGGTGTGTTGGGATCCGAGCGGAGGCGGGAGAGGAGCCGGTCCGGTCGGCGCCGTTGGTCTCGCTGGCGTTCGCCTCCGGTCGCCCACGAGGCTGTTCTGGGACCAAGTGTGTAACTTTGAAACCTTCTCCTCGATGTTCATGGTTCACTTTGATTTGTTTTTGTTACTGGTGCTGACATACATGTGATTATGAGAAAAACTATATAAAAGATAATGGCTATTTGTAAATATGTTTTTACAGGTTTAAATACATCAGATAATACAGTCTCTACTCTGTAAAGAATTTACTGTTTGTTGGAAAATAGAGTATTTTTATTTGGACGGTTGTTTGTTCCACGTTTAACCCATCTGAGCTATGCCATTGCACTTCAGACAATGTCTTACTACTAATTTCTATTATAAACCTCCTTTTTTGATCATTTTTTCTAGTTTGATTTGTTCTTAAGCAGTGCTTATTTCTTTTTATTCTGTACAGAATTCTGAAATGTTAACAAAAGAGAAATACAAAGGACTTTTTTTTCAAAAGGTTACAATAAAGAGAGTGTTCTGATCATACTCCATGAAACCCACTTTGCTTTGTGCTCCTTGATTACTTTTCTCCTTTTACCCGGGCCCCGCTGACCTGGAGTCAGCTCGCGGGGCCGCGCACCAGCGCACGCCCGTGCGCGTCCGCGCACACCCAGACTGACTAATGTTTCGTCTAACAGCCCTGATTTGCATAATTGGACGTGCGTATGCCAAAGAGCAGCGCTGCAATCCCGTCTGCCACCAAGGGTGTCCACGCACGCACGCACGCACGCACGCGTGCGGGGCCCGGACCTTCCTGGTGGAACTCATCCCATCCCAGCATCCAGCCCGCACGAGAGCGCTCCTCGTCCTCTGTTGGCCACACCCATTCACTTCATCTGCCACGGCCACCCTGCGCGCGCGCACGCACACGCGCGCCTGACAGTGATAAATGGAGACGAACAGAGATGACAACATCATTACTCATGTTCCACGGCGACACCGCCGAGGACAGAAAAACGCGAGGAAGACTGAAGGACGGCACGGGAGGAAGATGAGGGAGGCTGCGGCCCGCGCACGCACACGCACACGCACACGCCGCCCCTGCGGCGCACGCTGTTGTGGAGAACAGAACAACTTTGATGGCGTCAGCCTGGATGAGCTACCAGAAAAATTAAATGTGCCCCAAAATGTAGATTATCAACGCAAAACTGGTGCGTTTTTAGTGAAAGATCGCGTCGTTTAGGGGTGAAAGTCTGGGGGCATCAGTCCGTCCGGAGGAGCTGGAGGTGAGGGGCGAGAATCTTCCTCTTTTTAGGCGGCGTAATAAGGTGAAAAGAACGCGAGAGCGCGGAACAACGGAGAGAAAGACGGAGAGAGTGGCGTCAACTTGATAAATGTGGCAGCAGGAGCCACAGCGGCGAAGGAGTAGGAGGCCACCAGATAACAACAGAGGAAGGTCTCGCTGCCTCTTCATCCCCCCGCCTCTCCCTTTCACACACACACACACACACACACACACACACACACGCGCGCGCGCCTTTCCCTGCTGTTGTAGCGCCCTCTAGAGGTATCTGGCTGGAAGTGAACGCAATTGTTGGGTCTTCTGACCTGGATTCTCTGGGTGCGTGTGCGTCTTAATTTCTACACAGTTGAAACTATTTTTTCTGAATATTGATGTAACTAAGTAAAAACTATCGTAGTGTATATTTATTTCTTTCTTTGCTCGGGAGTTATTTCCAAAGGTGACACATATATTATTTATTAGCGCTTTCCCACCGCGGCCATTTTGAAAGGTGTTTGGATCTACGTCACCGGGTGAGGGAGAGGCGAGTGTGAGTCGATCGCAGAGCAATCGAACGGAGTGGCCGGAGCAGGAGGACCAGGGCATCTCTTAGCTCTACACGTTTGGACTTCCTGGGCTAACTTTAGCTACATGTGCTGAGGTCGAGGGGGAAATTGATCTCAACTGCAACAATGCCGACAGTTACTTTACCACCGAAGGAGAACGCTCTCTTCAAAAGAATTTTGGTAAGATGTGTGTTAAACAGAATACGCAACGATTGCTTTCGTAAATATAGTCTGCTGACCAAAGTAAAGGTTGAACGGCGCACAGTTGAGCTCTCCGGCTGTTAGCATAGCTTTAGGTAGTTAGCAAAATGGCATCATTGAATGAGCTAGCTAGTCCAACCCTGACGTGCGCTGTCATTGTAACGTAAAGTTAAAATGGTTCTTCGTTACTTTCTTGTTGTGTCAGAAAGATGCATGACAGAAATGGTGTAGCGCCTAACTTAAATTGTTATATTTGTTTTAAGTCGTCGGAATAAGCTAGTTGGTATAAGCAGTTTGGTTTAGTATAACATCAATAGCGTCAGCTAATTTCCACGATGGCTAGCTCGCTAACCAGTTGAACACTTACCTCTCAAATATTTCTAGAAATAACGTCTTAACATACTCCTAAATATGTTTTAACGCTTGTTTGTGTTGGTTATAACGCATTAAAACGTGGCGACCAGAATACGCCAGCACGTTTGGTGTGAAACATGGGCCATGTTTAGCTGGAGAGCTAAACAGCCCGCCGGCTTGTTATTTTTTGTTAGCTTTCATTCGCTTTACGCACTTAAGATGAAATATAGATGATGTATATAATTATGTGTGTCATACATGTGTACATTGAAACTACGACATAAGCAGCGTTCGCCACAAGTTTTATTGAGTGTGTGAATGTGGTTGGTAATGTTTGCAGAGAAAGTCCTGCTGCGACTGTGTCAGCAACTCTTTAGCCTTCGAGATGGATTATCACGTCTTTCAGGGTATTATTTTTAAATGTTTGGTTTGTTTTAAAATGTCTGTACAGATATCTAGCTGCACACTTTCCAGGAAACGTGTCAAGAGGCGTGATAATGACGGTTTAGTGGAATGATCTGGTTCAAGTAAAGCCATTGTTTATGGGGCTTTGCTAGAGGATAGCGGATGTTAATGTGTAAGAGTGATTTTGACAAGGTGGAGACCTTTATTTCATACCCCACTGTTGCTTTATTCACGCCACTATTGTCACTGGGTTGAAAGACTAAAGGTTTTATTACTCAGAATATTATAAACGATTTTCTGGGGGACACTGATGCGTGCACGAGTATGAATTAGCAGGTCTCCATCATGCACCGGGCAGTGGGTTTATAGATTGTTGTTTTGGTCTCGCACCATTAAACCAATTAAATTCCCTGTTTTCTTATCGCAATTTTACGCAGTTGCAGGCAAACCCAGTTGGAGTGATTGGCTTCTAGCTAATCTATGTTAATTCTGTGGTCTTTGCAGCAGAGTGTGTGGACATGCACCTTTGGTGTGTGTGTGGCTAGGAGCCACCTTTCCCAGTTCTCCTTGCCACTGAGCCTTTTTGAACAGAGATCCTAACCTTTGCTTGCTCCCTCCGGTCTGACCCGTCCCCCGTCTCTCTGGGGGCTGAGTTATTTTGGTACAGGGATAGAACTTGCTGGATCAGCGCAGCCGGTGATGGAAATGTTGCTAAATTTGTAATAGATGCACTGTAGCTCCGCGATCAGTCACGTCTGACTCTGATCTGATACACCTTTCATATCTGTCTCCTGCTGCCGGTGCGTTATTCAGCTTTATAACACCGATATTTATATTAAATATTTGTTTCCTATTGATATGGTGTCCAGTTTTGCTGTGTCCTCCAAGGAGGACTCTAATTTAAAACAGACAAATCTGCATATCTTCTTTATCTTTACCAAAACAGAAGACTTCCTGATGTGACACTGTATAATTTTCGGTAACTGCCTCAAGTGAACAACATGTAATCTGCAAATAAACTTTACTTTTTCTGCTTCTACATAGTTTAAAGGAAACAAATGGCTTGTAGTAAAGATACTCTTGGGTCATCTGTGAGTTTACAGCGGGTTAAAATGGCTGCAGATGCCACAGAATGTTCCCTAAAACGGATAAACAGCCACATTTGAATTTTAAGCCAAAAGCATTTTAAAAGGCAGCAAACGTCCATCGTGTTTCTCCTCTTCATCTGAGGCGTTCGGCCAGGACCTCCTTCCCTGACGGTGCAGTTTTAGTGTCGATAACAAACGAGTGAGGGGAGCTTGAAAGGTGAAGTTGAGCTGGTTCCCCTGCTGACGCGCCGATGCTTCTTTTGACAGCGATGTTACGAGCACAAGCAGTACAGAAACGGGCTCAAGTTCTGCAAGCAAATCCTGTCAAACCCCAAATTTGCCGAGCATGGAGGTAAGCGGTCACGTGGAGACGGGCTCTGCCGTCTCGGCTTGGGCTCAGCTCCTGTCTGCGGCTGCTTGCAGAGACCCTGGCCATGAAGGGCCTGACCCTGAACTGTCTGGGCAAGAAGGAGGAGGCCTACGACCTGGTGAGGAGAGGCCTGCGAAACGATCTCAGGAGCCACGTCTGTATCCTTATATACCCTGGTTCGAGATGCAGCTGCCAGAGGAGGGAAATCTGTGCACGTCACAGCATCAACGTTATCTTGACTAAAGCCCCAAAGTCAACACGTCTGTTTGCAGGTGGCGTGCCGCCAGTTCTGCTCGTTTCGCCGGTCACTGTTGGCCTCTGGCAGAAACCAGTTTGTCCAGTGTTGGTTTTGTATCTCAGAGCTTCTCTCTGGAGGATTCAAAGCAGCATCACCCTTAAATCCTGCACTGCTCTGTGCACGCCACATCCTGGCTGGTGCGCTTTACAGCACAAACACACACGTTTTATTCAGAAGGCCAGAATCGGGGCTGTTGGGAGTTGTTTCCATAACTGCGCCGCCCCAGGCTGGCACGTCTACGGCCTCCTGCAGCGCTCGGATAAGAAGTACGACGAGGCCATCAAGTGTTACCGTAACGCCCTGAAGTGGGACAAAGACAACCTGCAGATCCTCCGGGACCTGTCCCTGCTTCAGATCCAGATGAGAGACCTGGAGGGCTACAGGGTGAGTTCCTGAGCCGGCCGCAGAGGCGGGTTTCCTGTGGAATCTGTTCCCAAACCTGTTAGTTAGCAGCTGCTTCGTGCAGAATAAAAAGCCTTCAGGGTTTCCCTTCCTCCTCCTCCTCCTCATTGTGGTCGTTGTCCCTTGTCCTCCCCGGTAGTGGGGGAAGACACCGGCTAAGCTCATCCTTTTTCCAGCACGTGTTCTGCTTTTCCCCAGGAGACACGGTACCAGCTGCTGCAGCTCCGTCCGGCTCAGCGCGCCTCCTGGATCGGCTACGCCATCGCCTACCACCTCCTAGAAGACTACGAGATGGCCGCAAAGATCATCGAGGAGTTCAGGAAAACGCAGCAGGTGGGATCGTGTGTGTGTGTGTGTGTGTGTGTGTGGCTGCAGAATCTCCCGCTCAGGATGCGTCAGTGTGTGTTTGGTTTCTGTGCAGACGTCTCCAGACAAAGTAGATTACGAGTACAGTGAGCTGCTGCTGTACCAGAACCAGGTCCTGAGGGAGGCGGGCCTCTACAAGGAGGCCCTGGAGCATCTGTCCAACTACGAGAAGCAGATCTGTGACAAGCTGGCCGTGGAGGAGACGCGAGGTGGGTGCAGCCCAACCCCGACGGAGCCTTTGAGCAGCTTTGCGGCTCCTCTGATGCTTCTTCTGCCTGACGCGCAGGAGAGCTGCTGCTGAAGTTGGGCCGCCTGGACGAGGCGACGGAGGTCTACCACTGTCTGCAGGAGCGCAACCCAGAGAACTGGACCTACTATCACGGCCTGGAGAAAGCTCTCAAACCAAGTAAGAGCCGGCGTCCTGCCTGAACGTCACCCAGCAGGAGCCGCCTTTACGCCTCCTTCCCCCCTGTCCTCCAGGCAGCATGGAGGAGAAATGTAAGATCTATGAAGAAGCCTGGGAGAAGTTTCCCAAGGGACTGGTACCTCGCCGACTTCCGCTCAACTTTCTGCTAGGTGGGATTTTTGGTTTGTTCTGGGGGAACGTTTGAGGCCGAGTTGAGCCCAAACGGCCGCGTTTGTGCCCAGGTGACAAGTTCCGGGAGTGCCTGGACCGATACCTGAGGATGAACTTCAGCAAAGGCTGCCCGCCCGTCTTCACCACCCTCAAGTCTCTGTACGCCAGCAAAGAGAAGGTGGGAGCCCCGCCCAGCGCCCGCCCCCTCCCCCGCCCGACTCTGGTCTGAGCCGAAACTGTGTCCCCGGCAGGTGACCATGGTGGAGGAGCTGGTGGTCGGTTACGAGACGTCGCTGAAGAGCTGCCGCATGTTCAACCCCAACGGTGAGTCGGGGGAGGCGAGCGGCTGGAGGAGGAGGACCTTTGTTGGTTTGACGCAGGAAACTGTTGGCATTTCGCAGACGACGGCAAAGAGGAACCGCCGACCACGTTGCTGTGGGTGCAGTACTTCCTGGCGCAGCACTACGACATGATTGGCCAACAGACGCTGTCTCTGGAGTACATCAACGCCGCCATCGAGAGCACGCCCACGCTCATCGAGCTCTTCCTGATCAAAGCCAAGATCTACAAGGTAACGTATGTGTCTCTGAGAGGCGTGCGGCGGCGGCCCAGACATGCGCACGGACCTGTCTTCTCCCGCAGCACGCCGGGAACATCCGCGAGGCTGTTCGGTGGATGGACGAGGCCCAGGCTCTGGACACGGCCGACAGATTCATCAACTCAAAGTGTGCCAAGTACATGCTGAAGGCCGGCATGATCAAGGAGGCCGAGGAGATGTGCTCCAAGTTCACGCGGGTGAGAGGAGCCTGGTCCGGGGCCCCGGGGCCGCGCCGGGTCCCAGGTGAGGAAGCTGATGCTAGCCAAGCTCCTTTCCTTGCTCCCTGTCCAGGAAGGCGCTTCGGCGGTGGAGAACCTCAACGAGATGCAGTGCATGTGGTTCCAGACGGAGTGCGCCCTGGCCTACAAGAACATGAACAAGTTTGGGGAGGCCCTGAAGAAATGCCACGAGATCGAACGGGTGAGCTCCTCCCCGACCCAGAGTTTGACCCCCCGCTGTCGCCTTCTGTGAGTCACGTGACTGACGCGCTGTCGCTCGTCCTCTGGCGCCAATTAGCATTTTGTGGAGATCACGGACGACCAGTTTGATTTCCACACCTACTGCATGAGGAAGATGACGCTGCGCTCGTACGTGGACCTGCTGAAGCTGGAGGACGTTCTCCGCATGCATCCCTTCTACTACAAGGCCGCCGTCACTGCCATCCAGATGTACCTGAGTCTCCATGACAACCCCCTGATCGATGACAACAAGGAGCTGCAGGCGGACACGGGTGAGGCGGCGCGGACGGGACGTCTGCGGGTGGGAGGGGACGGCGTTGACGCCTTCTCTCTGGCCACCAGCTAACCTCTCCGACAAGGAGCTGAAGAAGCTGAGGAACAAGCAGAGGAGAGCGCAGAAGAAGGCCCAGCTGGAGGAGGAGAAAAAGAACGCCGAGAAGGAGAAGCAGCTGAAGAACCAGAAGAAGAAGAAGGAGGACGACGACGAGGAGATTGGAGGCCCCAAAGAGGAGCTTATTCCTGAGAAACTGGTCAAGGTTGGCGAGAGAGAGAGAGAGAGCGAGCACCGTCATATCAGATGGAGGTCAGAGGTCGGCTCCTGAACCTGGCTGCTTCCGTCTGACTTGAACTCGTGTTTCCAGGTAGAAAATCCACTGGAAGAAGCCGTCAAGTTCCTGACGCCTCTCAAGCACCTGGTCAAGGAAAAAATCGACACGCACCTTCTGGCCTTTGAAATCTACTTCAGGAAAGGTGGGTGGACGGCGGCTCCTGCTCTCCGCCCTCCGCGCCCTCCGCGCCCTCGGCCCCAGCCCTAACCCAGACTTGGTGTGCTCCTCTCCCCTCAGAGAAGTACATGTTGATGCTCCAGTCCGTCAAACGGGCCGTGGCCATCGACCCCGACCACCCGTGGCTGCACCAGTGTCTAGTCCGCTTTTTCAAAGGAGGTATGAGGGCCCGTCTCTGTCCACACACGTTCCTCACATCCGCTTCTCATTCCTCTCTCTGGTCCCCTTCTTTCCCAGTGTCGGAGAGCAAGGAGCTGCCGGAGGTGGTGAGGACGGTGCTCAAGCAGGAGATCACCCGGCTTTTTGGAGACAGCAACGCCAGAAGCTTCAACCAGGCCTACCTCAGCAAGCACTCCAACTCCATACCGCACCGGCTGGCTGGTAGGACACACACACACACACGCACACACATGCGCGTGCAGGTTCCAAGATTGAAGTATTTTCTGGAGGAGTTATTGCCACCCGCAGCCTCTAGAGGGCGCTCTGGGCTGGTGACAACTACTGTACCTACTTGTGTAACTGACATCATTTAAAGGTGAACCTTAATTCGGTGGAATCAGATGGACATCGAGCTACACGAGCTAACCAGCAGCTAGCTTGTTGTCAGGAGCCTGTTACGCTAATTCTGCCTTTTCATCCTCCCACATCTGTTCTTTCTGCTGTTGTGTGTCTGAATAACTGTTCACGTGCTACCTTATCATGGCTGCCAGCTGTTCAGCCTGTTATATCGGTACTATCACAACCTGCTCAAGATGTAACGTCTGTTCTCGCTCCTGGATTTTGTAAAATGCGTCCAAAAAAAGCTACTTTTAGTCAGGTGCAACTTGTGTTTCTTTTTTCTTCTTCGTGGTGCATTTTTTGACTGAGGCGCCTAATAATGCAGATAATACAGCATCCGTGAGCCCTGGAAGCCAGCGCACGTGCGCGTTTCAGTGGTTCCGTCTCCACACACACAAACCTGGTTCTACTTTTCCTTCGCTGCAGCTGCCAAGATGATGGTGCATCTGGATCCGTCGGCGGAGCCCAAGGCAGCGGAGCTGGCCAGCGCGCTGGACCAGTCGCTGGACAACAGAACCATACAGGTGGGCTGCTGGGAGCGTCCCCCTGGTGCCCCCTTCCTCCGGCTCATCTTCTTCTCCCTCCTCAGACGTGCATCGAGGTCCTGGAGTGTCTTCGGAGCGGAGCCCTGGGGGACTGTAAGGAGCTGGTGGAGACCTACCGAGACAGCTGCCACCGGCTCTTCCCCTACACGTTAGCCTTCGCTCCGCCCGGCTACGAGGAGAACAGCAAGATTGTGAACGGAGACCTTTCCACAGAAACGGAAGAGCTCGCCAACGAGATGTGAGGCCGCCAGAACATCAGCAGCCCGAGAGGACGGGGGCGGAGCACGGCGGGGTTGGGAATGCCCGGCGGCCTCGCTCCCACCCGCACGCCGGAGCCAAACCCCCGCCCTTTGTTCTGGGCTCAGCTTCATTCGGACCGACCCGGCATGGCTTAGGTCTCTCCCACGATTCAAAAAGAAACGACAAAAAATCAGGACACTGTGTGAGAGTGCGCGCGTGCGTGCGTGTGTGTGTGTGTGTGTGTGTGTGTGTGTGTGTGTGTGTGCGCGAGTGTGTGCACAGGTTTGTGTTGAGCGCATGTGTGCATTCATGTATAGTTGTGTTAACAGGGAGAAGAAGATAGCAGAGCGGCCATTTTTACTTTTTAATACAGCTGACAGAAGTGCTGAAAATAAACAGTTATTAATAAACGAGTGGGAGAAGCTTTCATCAGAAACCAGCGGCGACGGCAGCCCTGCTCCGGCACACGTGCGCTGAGGCGGAGCCAGGACGCGGCGTTCCCAGGCGCTCCCACCAGAAGGTCTGCCCTGAACAGTCCCGCTCTTCCCCGGCTTCGTGTTCACCTCCTGGGAATGTGTCGCACCTGTATCAGCACCTCTGTAGCACAGATTCCAGTTGTAAAGGTGTGCGTCTTGCCCCACCTCACACACACACACACACACACACACAAACTGTCCGCGGTGGTGGTTCTGCCTGCAGCTCCGCTGGGCCTCGTCCACATTTCCGCTCCTGTGAACAACCGTCGGGACTCCGTGAAACATTCACTCTTTTTTTTGAAGGAGATGTTCACATCGATGTCTAATCTTGTTTTTATTTATCTCTGGAAAAGACTGATTTAAATACAGGTAAACAATAAAATAACCTTGTTTTACAAAAGAGACATGTTGCTTCTGAGGGAGGGTCAGGCCTGATAGCTGGCCTTACCGCCTTTCTGAGCAGTGGGGGTCCAGAGCGTCCCCCAGGTGGGACGGGGCCCCTGTGGGACGGTCGTGGTTTACCACCTGGTCTCCTGGAGCACCTGCTCATGCAGGTAACTGGATTCAAACGCTTCTTCGGGCCCTGGTCAGCTGACCCATCGGCCTCACTCGGCCCCTCGGACCGGGTCCCCCCCAGGGGGCCCTCTGGGCCCCGGCCGAGTGATGCTGCCTTCCGCCATGCGCCTGGATCCAGCAGCCAAAGCGAGCGTTTCTGGGACGCGTCCACGCGCCTCTCACCTGTTTCTGTCCCCACTCGGCTCCCATCACGACGCTCTAATCACGTGCACCTGGTGTGACGCACCTGCGTGATCTGGCCCGCTTCAGGTGAGGCGTCCTCGCTCATTTAACGTTTTACTCCAGATGTATTAGTTTACTCCTCCACTTCCCCCTTTTCTTCCGTCTTTCCGCTGCAGCAGCGGTGTCCTGCAGGGGGCAGCAGCCGGTGGGAACCTTCGTGGGTCCGTCAGCGTCCAGCTGATGTTTTACCCGCAGTTAGGGGACTTTAATTGGCTATAAACCCCGACCAGGCGCGTGTTTGAGGGGGGCCGCGCCGTCTCTCGTTCTCCAGGAGTGAAGATGCCCCTGAGCTCCCCTCCCCACCCTCCGATCATCTCCACGCTCTCAAATCTCGGCCCACGCACGCGGTGCTCCTCCGCTTCTTCTAAACCCTGAACCCGGAGCCGCGGGGCCATTTCTCCGTCTTGCGCCGCCGGCAGCGTCATTTTCGGGCTCCTGCCGGATCAGATCAGCAACTTCATGGAATCTTCTCTGGAGTTTTCCGGCTCTTTGGGGAGCAGCTTCTCCTCGACGCGGAGCCGCTACCGGACATTCAAGGTCGTGGTGATCGGGGACTCCGGGGTGGGGAAGACCTGCCTCACGCACCGACTGTGCGCCGGAGAGTTTCCACGGAGGGTGGAGGCCACCATCGGCGTGGACTTCCGCGAGAGACTGTTGAATGTGGATGGAGAGAACATTAAGGTAACAACCGGCTTTTGATTTTGCATCAAGTCAAACCAACAAGCGGCGGCGCGTCGCGCGTAAAAGTGCGCCAAACTTTTACGCGTGGAGCCGATTTCACGGGGTTAGGGTTTGGAAACCAACTGCTGACACCTTTTCTTCCGAGTATTGAAAACGTCCCCGTGTGATTTCTGGCTACGTTCACACACACACACACACACACACACACACACACACACACACACACACACACACACACACACACACACACACACACTCGGGCTCAGGGCAGCAGAACTCATCCAACCTACCTGCCTGTTTCAACACTTCTGTTGCTGCTGCTGAATATTTTGAAACAGCCATAACAGGAAGTGTTGGAAGGGTTTTCGTCTCTTGTTGTGGGTTTTACTACCGTGTTTATTCGACCCAAAAACCGCGGGGAAACATCACGCATCAGCCACACGTGCGGCGCAGGCTCGTTGAAGCCTCCAGAGCTGTGGAGGTGAATTTGGGTCAGCAGCTCACGACTGTCCAACATTTGTCCCTGAACAGAAATTCACAATTCTGGAAATAAAACGAAAAAAACATTTCCACACCTCATCTAGACCAGACGCAGCACGTGTGCGTAAAAGTACATATTTGTGCCTCATTTCTGATCCGTAACCTCAGCCATGACCAGGGTTTGACTTCTCGTGTCCGGTGTGGTCTCATCTGACCCTGCAGGTGTCATATTGGGCCTTTCTCATCCGGGTGTGTATTTCTGGTGTGTTTATACGGATGACTTTAGCATATCACATGGACGTGTGGTCAAGATGTTTGTCTTCCTTCTCTCTGTGAGTCACTGTCGCTTCTGTCTTGCAGCTTTAGAAGAATTTCAACACCGTCTCTTTTCCTGTCCGTGCCTTCTCTCTCGTTCGTTTCCTCTTTCCCGGCGTCACCCCCACTCCGACGCCCGTCACGCCACTTCCACTCTTTCCCCTTTCCCCAGCTGCAGCTGTGGGACACAGCCGGCCAGGAGCGCTTCCGGAAGTCCATGGTGCAGCACTACTACCGCAACGTGCACGCGGTGCTCTTCGTCTACGACGTGACGTGCCCGGCCAGCTTCGGCAGCCTGACCTCCTGGGTGGAGGAGTGCAGGCAGAACTCGCTGGGCCACGAGGTGCCCAGGTATGTGGCCCCAGGAGCTCAGAACGTTGGGAGGAGACGTTTCACCGCCGTGGTTTTAAAAACGCGTCCTTCTGAATCCTCTCAGGTTCCTCGTGGGCAACAAGAGCGACCTCCGCCACCCCGGCGGCGCCGGCTGCCAGGTGAACCAGGAGCGAGCCCTGAGCTTCGCCAGAGCCCACAACATGATGTTTTTCCAGACGTCTGCCAAGAGCCCGCCAAGAAGAGCGTCGGGACCGGATGACGGCGAGGCCCCGTTTCAGCAGGACGCGGTGGAGGACATCGTCCTGTCCGTCGGGGCCAAGCTGAAGAGACAGAGGAGGCCCCCGGCCGTGAACCCGCCGGCGTACAGCGGCTCCTTTAAGGTCACCACCAAGGGAATCCCCGAGAAGGAGCCGTGGACGTGCTGCTGAGGGGCGCTGGCGTACTGGACGTCTGGCTCCTCGCTGCCGCAGGGCTCCCCTGGAGACCCGGAGACTCATCGAGTCTCAGGCTCTGGACGGGGGACCGCCTCCGTGGAAACGTTCTGTGTGTTTGGGATTTTATTGTTTAGGTGCAAAATAAAGGAAAGCAAACTGCGTTGATGACCTGCTGGCCCTCAGCTTGGGTGGTCTCAGTGGGAACCAGCTTCCCTCAGAGTCCAGAGTCACTGGAGCCGCCGGAGACGAGGCCAGACCGGCTTCTGGATCAGCTGAGACTGCAGGACGCTTTAGGTAAAGGTCAGACTTGGTTCCAGGAGGGGCCGTTTGGAGTCCTCCGGTGGCCGTAAGCTGATGGAAGCGGGTGGAGGTTGAAGGCTGGTTCAGAGAGCTGAGTCACGCTGCAGCAGCCTTGAGCAGAAGCAGCATGGCCGCTCAAACAGGTCACATGTCGCCACCGTGCATCCAATTGATGATTCAGACGTGGTCACATGCTGCGGCCCTGTTGGTGTCTGGACGCCGCTGTGTGTGTGTGTGTGTGTGTGAGTGTGAGTGTCACACGGGTGTCAGATTCAACGGGCAGGTGTCAGGGAGGACGGTGCCCACCGGAAACAGAAGGAGAAAGAACAAGAAAGACGAGAAAATGACCTTTTTTCACTTCACCCGTCCAACATCTGGACTTCAGCCCCAACCTCTGCTTTCCCACCAGCGCGTCACACATTCACACATTAGGAGGAATTCCACCATTTTAAAGGTGGAATTCCATTTCTCCGTCACCCTCGTGGCACCGATGGAAACACGGCAGCGCCAGAGGAAGCACGCAGATCCAAAACTTCCTGTTATTTTCTCTCCAAACATTTGATTTGGGTTAAACTGAACCACCCAGAGAGGAATTCTGCTGTGTGTGTGTGTGTGTGTGTGTGTGTGTGTGAGACACACATGATCACCAGGGTCGATCCGGTTACTTTTTGTGGTTTTCCATCTTTCATTTTTCTTCTGTGTTGGTGCTGCGGCTCGGATTCTGCTCTCCTTCCGTGCAGCCAAGTGTGAGCCACTTGCAGCCGTGGCTGACCCCGACCCTGACCCCGACCCCGACCCTGACCCCGACCCCGACCCTGACCCCGACCCCGACCCGACCCCGACCCCGACCCAACCGACGTGTGTCCGTCCTGGGCGGCGCCTCTGCAGCCGCTGGAAACGACCCCGCCGCTAGGGGGCGCAGTTGCGGTCTCGCCCCCTGCAGCCCGACCTGCAGCTGCTGCTGCTGCAGCTGCAGCTGCAGCAAACGTCTCAGAAGCCGCTGCAGAGCCTCGGACCATCGCGGCTGCAGATCCCGGAGAAGATGTTCTGCAGGCGGCCGTGGCGGCGCCTCGTGCCTCTGACGCGGACGGTTTTCGACCCCGCAACCTCCAACGGTCGGTAAGATTGTCAACGTTCCAGGTGAAGCAACTTCAGATTAATGACGGCAGTTTAGATCAAAAGTGGAACTTTTTTGTCTAAAAACGTTTCCGGCTGTTTTCTGACGCTTTTAAAAACGCGTTAAAGTTAATTTCTGATTTAAATTTGCTCGAATTCAGGAAAAAATCTCCGAGCAGACGCAAACACGCAGCTCTTGGACTCCTGGCGACCAGTAAAAGTTTGTCTGCTGGTTCTTGGTTGGATTGAAATGCGGCTCTGGCCGCTTCGCTTGGCCCCTGAAGCGCTGGTGTGGGGACGGGCCCCCACGGGGGGTCGGGCTCCCACGGGGGGGGTCGGGCTCCCACGGGGGGGTCGGGCTCCCACGGGGGGTCGGGCTCCCACGGGGGGGTCGGGCTCCCACGGGGGGTCGGGCTCTTGCTCGCTTCCTGTTGCGGGTTTGAGCCCCGCTGATGGTGCCGGATGACGCGGCTCGAACCTGCGTGGCCCCTGGCGGTTGGCCCCTTCCTGCCTCTGCGGCTCCTCTGGGGTGCAGCCAGGAGCCTTTCGGGGGGCTGAAAACACCTTTTCTTCTCCTCCTTCTTCCCCTTGTGTGAACGGAGTCTCCTCGGTGACCCTGAAAACGTGCTCTCTGTCCTCCTCAGCGGCCCCGGTGCGACGCATGGCCCTCGGGGCTCCTGGAGGCTCCTTCAACAGGGCCTACCTCCTCCTGTGTGGGGGGGGCCTGGCCGCCGCCCTCGTCTACGTGAGTATCAGCTGAGTCAGCAGGTGGACCCGGCTGCAGGTTTCTGCCAGAGCCTCCAGACCCGCCGGAGGACTCGGTCACGGTCCCAGCAGGGGTGGCGGCTCAGGGAGGGACAGGTGGTTTTCCTGGTCCCCAGACCTGCTGCAGCGCCGTTAAAGCGGTTCTACTTCCCCTCAGGCCTACAAGACCATCAACAGCGACAGCGAACGCTACGAGAGGAGACTCGCTGCTCTGAGCTCCACAGCAAAGGGTCCGTTGACACACACACACACACACACACACACACACACACACACACACACACACACACACACGCTGTCTGTGGTTTGTTTGCCTCCTAAATGAGGCGGGAATGTGCTGGCGTTACTCTAAACGGAGCCGTCTGGTGATGTGATCAAGGAAATCTGCTCAGGAAGCGTTTAGAGGAACACCTTGATGGGCGTGGTGATAGTCGGCGACCATCGGGAACATCTCGGCCCGAAGCCTCGGCCCCTGAGCATCCGCAGCACGGATGCCCAACGCGGCGCTTTCTAAACGTGTTATTACCTTAAGGAAACAAGGGGAAAGTCCCGTAAGAAGCCAGCTGGGTTCACGGTCCAGTTCTGTTGTAACCGTCAGCCGGCCTCCATCACACGGAGCTAGCTACTGAAAGTCTGGTCATTTGTCCTAATTCCTGTCAACCACCTCTGTTGGCAGCAGCCGAACCTGCTCCGAGGCCAGAGGTCGCAGGGGTCGCAGAGGGCGCAGAGGTCACCGCAGACTCGCTCTCGGCTCCAGCGGATGAGGCAGCCGAGCCGGAGGCTTGTGGAGAAGCTGCTGCAGCCTCGGAGGGAGCGGCTCCCCCTGCCAACTGATGCCGACTGCAGGAGTCAGCAGAAAGTCCTCCGGCCGGTTTCCCACTAACATTAGACCACCTTCTGTTCTGGTTCCACTGTTTCTCACAACCCTTAAAAACGTAAAGTTACAGTTTTAATGTTACCTCTTTTTTCTCAGAAAAGTTCCTCACCTTCCTCTGAGGTTGTCACTGCTTGATCAAGTTGAATATTCTAATAAAAAAGATCCAGAAGGTTCACCAGCCGATGTCTTGTGATAGAATCGTGGCTGACATAATCACTTTATTAGATTCTCTGTGTTAATGCTAAAATGTAGAATGAGCATAGCTACATAAGCACAGCACACACTGTTGTAATTCTTGTGCACTTGCTCTAAACGAAGCTCGTCTGTGCAGGCTGGGACTGTCAGAGTTGCACTAAAAAAATTCAAGGTAATGTTCGAATGCCAATCAATTTTTTTTGGTTTGTGGACATTTTGATGCTTTTCACAAACGCATTTTTTAATCTTTTAGTGGGGTTCCTAGACCAAATCGTTTAGTTTTGCTGGTAAAGTTTGCCACCGTGTGAAATCGCATTGACTCCCTTCGGCCACTAGGTGGAGACAAAGCGCCGCTTTGCGACCGACCCACTGTTCAGCCACCTTGATGCTAACGCTGCTAGCTAGCGCCGCTGTGAGACGCTGCGCCCCGCGCGCGCGCGCACGTACGCGCACGGCGACCTGTCAGTAACTCGGCTCCAGCCCGAAGTTGTGGCCGGTTAACCGCCGGTGACGGCCGGAGCCCGAGGCCCGGGGCCCGGGGCCCGGCAGCGGTTCGGTGGGTCCCGCACGGTGAGTGATCGGAGCCCGGCGGCTCGCGTCGGTGTCCGCTCGTCCCGTCTCGGTGCTAAGCTAAGCTAAGCTAGCCAGCGTTAGCCTGCGCTCATTCACCTTCTCGTCTTACGGATTCCTCAACGCTGTTCTCTGTTTCTAGACTTTAACTCTGCTCGTTTGCCTCCAAAGGACGGACTTTTATCTCACCACGCTAAAACTGGTCAATAATGAACTAATGTTCTCACTGTGGTCTAGTTTCATTATTAAACGCGTGTCTGGTGTCATGAACTTTGATCCCAGATGAAACACAATCTGCACATTTTTTAAATAATAGTTGATTTTGCACATTTGCAGTGTCGTTTAAGCTTTCAAGTTTGTAGTAAGTTGTCGAGTGACTTTCCAGTTTTTATTGTTTAGCAAAAGAAATGCACTAATTGCAAAGAGGTACTTTCCTTCTAATAGCTAAACAGCAGCATATTGAGCAGTTTTATTTGTTTTATTAGTGTTGATATCATAAATATGTCCGCTTTCAAGATTGGGGAAACTTATAGATACTGTGTCAAGAAAGCAAGCTGACAGGAGGGATATTAGATGGCTATTGAATAGGCCCTGTGTGTGTGTGTGTGTGTGTGTGTGTGTGTGTGTGTGTGTGTGTGTGTGTGTGTGTGGGGCGGGGGTATACATTTGCTCAGCGTGTCATGCCTGGGTGTGTGTGTGTTGGTAGAACTGGGACAAGGCTGGGCGCTGTACCCAGACCAGTAGCTCCAGTGGGAACAAAAGCTCTGTTGTCAGAGGGTCATGTGACTGCGAGCGTTCCACCCTCGTCATGTGACCCGTGTTCAGGGCCGGGTCTGAGCCCTGAGTCGGTCTGAGAGCGTGTTTCCACCTCAGGAACCGGCAGACGGAGGAGACGAGCCGTGGAAGCACAGATGGAAATCAGACGGGAGTGATGAAGAGTGGCGAAGAGGAGTTCTGACGGTTAGCATGGTTTCGTAGCAGAACCAGCCTCCTCTTCGTGGCTGGACCAGTAACGATGCAGAACCAGAACTGGACTGACGGTTGGGTGTCGAGGCAAGTTTGGAGTTTCCCTTCGCAGTTTGACGGCGTGTGTGAGCGTCTCTGCAGGTGTGTGTCGGCTCTGATGGGCGTTTGCTGGTGAAACGTCTCTAAGAGCATGTCCTGCAGAAGCCGCCATAGATGCAGCTCTGCAGGCATCCTGCAGGTCCTGTAATACCTGACTGGAACCTGCTCGCTCAAGGTGTGTGTGTGTGTGTGTGTGTGTGTGTGTGTGTGTGTGTGTGTGTGTGTGTGTGTGTGTGTGTGTGTGTGTGTCTGCAGCTGCTGGGACGCTCGCAGGAACTCTTTTTCACAGACCAGGCTGAGGTTTTTGTGCTTTTCTGCTTTAGGACGGACACACACACACACACACACACACACACACACACACACACACACACTGGTGGCAGATGGTAGCGGGTCTCCAGATTACACAATCCGTGTGCTAACCCTCGGCTCCTCGCGTCAGTTAGACAGGAAGCTGCGGCTGCTTGTGCAAACCCTCGTTTCTCCTCTTTTTCCCGTTTTTTCCGGGACGGTTTCCTAAAGTGAGCAGAAAAGGATGAAGGAAGCGGAGATTCCGGTTGAGTGTGTCATGAGTCCATGACCCACTGGTGTGAGCGTGTTTCAGGCCCCCAGGGGCCCCAGGTGGACCTGACGCTCTCTCCTCTTCTCCACGCAGGCCCGTCCCAGCGCCTCCCTGGAAGGGCCCACCTGCGGAGGGCGGCCCCCCGCCTGCCGTCCCAGATGAGCACGCTGGTGCTGGTTGACAGCGGGGGCTCGGTGGTGGAGTACGTGGCAGCCGAGGAGGAGCCCCAGCAGGCCAGTGGCCCCTCAGACACCGGCAGCGGGACCCTGGCCCCTGCACTCCCCCCCCAACCTCTGTCCGTCTCCGTCCCTCTGTCCTGCAGGAGGGGGACTCTGAGGTGGACCTGGAGCTTGAAGGAGAGGTGGAGGATGTGTGTGAGCCCGAGGAGAGGAGGAGGAGGAGGAGGAGGAGGAGCCGGCGGTGGTCGACGAAGAGCTGCCCGGGGCTTCTGCGGCCCAGGTGCTGGTGCTTGAGGACGGCCCCTACCTGATGGAGGCCAGCAGCGCCGGAGGTACCACGCGCTTGTTTTGAGTCGCACGTATTTGACTCGAACACGTGACCTTTTCACCCGCAGCTTTCTGTGCGTGTGCGCGTGCTGCCGCCTAGTGGCCAGTGTCCGTTTTTAGAAAAGCTGCAGAAAACGATGATTCTTTATGAAACAGGATACATTTATTGGTGGCTACTGATGAATGCGTGATCTGGAGAAACGTGAAGAGAAGAACTCTTTGGTGCCATCGGTGTGCTGGTCGGTTCTGAGACGGCATAAGAAACAACATACCAGCGTCGCGCTTCTAGGTATGTTTTTCACTGTTAGTGGTCGGAAGTGTATTCTTTGGTGTGTAAAGGTGGAGAGAGGTTATACCAGCGCGTCTTTGTTGGACGTAGACGCTACGTAAAAGAGGGAGGGCGAAAAAGACGTCCTGTGTCGGTGGCGGAGGGATACCGGCGGAGTTTCCTCATAGCGGCCATGGTGGCGGAGTGATATGCGCCAGCCGCTTCCTATACGGTTCTGTGAGAAGGCGCTGTGAAGCGGCAGTCAGGGTAAAACATGGCGACTTCACAACATGAGGGGCACGCTAACCAGCTCGATCTACTCATCAGAGCCGGTAACGTATCCCTGCTGTGTTCGCGATCCTGATTTGGGAGGTCTGGCCAACACTTACGGCGCGTTTTTAACCTCAAGCGCCGTGTTTGGATGCGCTTAGCAGCGCCGCGAAGTAATGGAGGGCAATCAGGAAGTGATCACCTTGGTAGCAACCTGCATGGCGTTGCTACACGGTTTATCATGCCCGGTTTAAGGGGCGATTAACTTTAGCTGGGCTGCCTAATCGGTGCGGATGGTTTGCTGTGTGCACGAAGTGTGCTTTGCATGCGAATGTGATTTTTTCCTTCCCAATCTGGGGGCTGGAATAACGGTATGGAGCTCGGCTGTGCACAACCAGGAAGTGCGGAGATGTTGTCTTTCTACGTCTTTGCCACGCTGTCTGAGGAGGGAGGACATGCGGCTTTATTTCCCCTGGCTCCCATCTGAGCTGCGCCGCGGCCAGCGGCTCGTCTGTGGCCGTGGGAGCTCGTCGTGGGGCTCCGGGGCCGCTCCGGGGATGCTCCGTTCGCGCTGGTGCGGGAGTCTCTCCGGGAGCTGCCTTCGCGTCCCCCTGTGCGGGTTTTTCTTTCTTTTCCTTCTTTTTTGGACGCTCAGGCTTTGCGGGGCCGGAGAGCCGGAGGTTTCTGGTTCGGGAGCAGGAGAGTTTCCCGAGCACTGCCGAGGTGCCCTTGAGCAAGGCGCGGAACCCCCGAACGCTAATATCGGCGGTCGCTGTCGCCTCCTCTCCGGTGCTTTTTTGTGTGCATGTGTTGGTCGGATGTGTGTGTTTTCGTGTAAAACAGCGTTTCCCCTCTGGGCTTGATAGAGCCTGGGCTTATTGCCGCAAACCTCGGCCCGTTTCGCGGCGATGCTGGCCGGAGGTGATGCCCGCCGCTGCGTCCACGCATGTTTGTGGAGCGGTGAGCGGCTCCCGTGTGGCTTTTGGAACTTTCCACCCGTTGATCGGGCTCCTGTGATGGAAGCATGGGCTGGCCGGGCTCCTTCGCTCTTCTCTCGTACTTCTTAACAGGCTGACGACCTCGACTGCGTTGGCCAGCAAAACTAACTTTGGAGGGATTCTTTGACTTGTTAACCTTCAAATAACGATGATTTGTTCTTTTTGAAAACGCCGCTCGGCACATATTTTGTGTTTTTGTGCTTTATCGTTAGCGGAAGCATTGTGTATGTGAGTGGGCGGAGCCCGGTGTCGATGGACTTAATAAACGGTCCAATGGTGTTCGAGTGGGGTTGACGTCACAAGACGACCAATCAGGTTCAAGTGGGCGGATTGATAAGACGTCATGTGGCCAATAGAAAGCTTGGCGCGCTTTGAGTGACAGGAGGATTTGTGAGCTTCCTCGAAGAGAACTGGAGGGAAAGAACGAGGACTGTAAACACGGAAGTTGGCGGAGGCAGCACTACTTTTTGTCGGACTCGCTTCTCCTCTTGGCGCCGTTACATTGAAATGCAGATTCGTTGAAAAGATTTATTTATTTTTTTAAATCTTGAACACAAACCTCCCACGATATTCATTTGTTTTTTAAAAAAGGAGTTAGAATTACCACGTGCATATGTTTTGAACTTTGGCCAAAAGCTTTTTAAACAGAGTAAGTGGAAGCTTTATGGTCCCACACCTTGTTGTGGTGTTTGTGGTGTTTGTGGTGGTGGTGGTGGTGGTGGTGGTGCTCTGTGGGCTGCAGGGTCCCCACAGCTCGTCTGTGTCCCGTGAGTGTGTGTGTGACATGGACGGACTGCATTGACAGCCTAAAGATAGTCTCCCCGGTCCAGGCTGGGCCCATCGCCTCCATGCGATAGCCAAACATGGTCAGGCCATTTTGTAACCACATCTCCTGTTTCTCACCATTGAGTGACACCAGTAACAGGTGTTCTGGGTTCCCTCTGGGGAGCGCACGTCGGACCTACATCCTCGGCTAAATCCCCTTCAGAAGAAAGCGGTGCGAGTCAGGTTCTCTGGTTAAATGCAAGCAGACATTGGTTTGAAACGTTTACATTTTGTCCCTGTTGTGCAGGTGTAGACGTATATTTGCAGTTAATGTCTAATTTGGCTCAAGTTCAGTGGTCTTTGGTGTGTTCCAGTGGAGGCGTCCGTCCATGGCGCCAGTATCCACCGTTCTGATAAGACCTTCGAGGCTGCGGAGGCTCTGCTGCGAATGGATTCTCCTTCCAGCCTCAGAGAAGACCGCAGTCCAGGTAGAGAGAAGCACCTCCCCCAACACGCCTGCGCTCCCCCCTCCACAGAAAACCAAAGTCACTCTTCTTTGCTGCTGTCCAGAAGGTTTTGTCTCAGCGTGCGGTACCTCACCAGACTTTGTGCACGCCGCCATGCGTCCCGACATGATTACGGACACCGAGGTGGAGATATCCACGGAGGAGTGCTGTGAGGAGGAGGAGGAGGAGGAGGAGGAAGAGGAGATTGGCAGCCCCAGCGAAGAGCCTGAGCCAGAACCGGACCACGAACGCATCAGGAAGAGGAAAGGTGAGGTGTGCGGACGAGAGCAGCTGTTTTTGCATGGTTGACATGGAAACGTGGCGGCTGTGTGAGGAAGAGGGGCTCCTGATCCCTCAGCTAGCCTGTCAGGCGGTCCGGTAGCACCGCCCAGTGGTGGGGATTGGTAGCGACCCGACTCAAGGTGGTCCCTTTCTCCAGCTGGACGGAGGACAAAGAGTCACCAGTCGTCCATGTCCAACGGCTCGGTGGACCTCGGGATCAAGAAGAAGCAAAGAGAAGGCAAAGGTAGGCGCCGTCTGGAGGAGCTGTCCTCCAGATCCAGATCCAGAGAGCCAGCGTGGGGCTCAACCGCGCTGCCTCTGCCCGTCCTCAGCAGGGAGCACCACCTACCTGTGGGAGTTCCTGCTGGACCTCCTCCAGGACAAGAACACCTGTCCCAGGTACATCAAGTGGACCCAGAGGGAGAAGGGCATCTTCAAGCTGGTGGACTCCAAGGCCGTCTCCAAGCTGTGGGGCAAACACAAGAACAAGCCAGACATGAACTACGAGACCATGGGACGGGCGCTCAGGTGGACACGCACGTGCACACGCTCCTTCAGTGTGCGCCGGCGCAGCCTCTGACCCCACCCACTCTAACCCCTCTGCAGGTATTACTACCAGCGGGGGATCCTGGCCAAGGTCGAAGGTCAGCGGCTGGTTTACCAGTTCAAGGAGATGCCCAAGAACATCGTGATCATCGAGGAGGACAAGGCGGACGAGCTGGGCTCCTCCCAGATCGCCGCGTCCTACGAGCGCGTGCTGCCCTCCCCCAAGACGCTGCTGCACACCGCCGAGCGCTCTCCCGCCAAGAGGCCCAACATCCTGCGCGGCGCGAGCCGGGCCGGCACCGCCGCCGCCCCCGCCGTCAGTTCGCCGGTGACGGTCGGCGTTCCGAGGATAGTGACCGTGTCGGCCACGCCGGACAGGAGCCGCAGCCCGCAGTCTCAGGCGGCGGTCATCTCCAGCGCCACCGCCCCCCGGTGAGAGTCCGGCGACGCCGACGCGCCGGCGCTGGGCCCACCGTTGTCTCACCGCCTGTTGTCTCACCTGCAGGACGGTGCGGGTGGCCATGCAGGTGCCAGTGGTCATGAGCACGTCTCTGGGGCAGATCCCCACCGTTGCCGTCCAGCAGCCGCCGGGGACGACGGGGGCCACGGGCCACGCCACGCTGCTCGCCAACACCTCCGCTGGCAACGCCAACGCTCAGCAGAAGGTGGGAGAGCTTCCAATGGCCGTATACGTTCCAAAGGTTTCACAAAAAAGTGCAACTTATCGTCCAAAACCCAAAACGTCGGAGCCGGCTGAGCCGGCTGAGGCCGGTTCTGAGCAGTCTTTGGTTTGTTGGTGACCTCTGGTCTCTGGGCTCAGGGGCAGGTGGTGATCCAGACCATACCCACCATGGTTCCGGCCACCGCGGAGAACGGGGACAAGATCACCGTCCAGCTGGCCAAGATCATCACCATCCCGGCGCACCAGCTGGCCCAGTGCCAGCTGCAGACCTCCACCGGTAAAGCCGCCGCCGGGGCCTCCTCGGCCGGGCTCGGCGTCCTGGGCGGCCCCGTGACGGTGCGCGCCCTGGCGCCCGTCGGCGTGTCTCCAGGAACGCAGGTGATGAGGCTGAGCGTCCCCACGCCGCAGCAGCCGCCGCCGCCGTCGGCGGCTTCCTCCAACCAGGCGGTGGTGGCCCCGCCCTGGGTCATCAGCGGGCTCATCAACGGGTCGGAGCTGGTCATCGGAGGAGCAGCGGCGGACAAGCTGAAGGCCTCGGTTCAGGTCCACGCCCTGCAGGTGCCGCTCCCACAGGTCAGAAGCCCCCAGAACATTCAGCCAGAGCCCACAGAGGCCGAGGTGGTCCTCAAAGCGGACGCGCCGGACATTAAGACGGAGGAGCCCGAGTATTAGCCCGCCGCTCCCAGAGGGCTAGCACGTAGGCGGCAGCAGCCCCCGCCCCCCATCTCCTAGCTCCCAACCCGACCCGACAACAGCGACTCCTCAGTCTCCTTCAGAAGCGCAGCCTCACCTCTGGAACCGCCGGCGTCCGGAGCAAACCAAGGGACCAAGTTTGATCACTACAGTTCTGCCGCCGCTCACCTCAACACTACGGATCGGAGCCGGGAGCAGCAGGGCCCGGCGTCGCTGCGCGTCCTGACTTTTTATGAATTTGGCCTGGACGGAAGCCGGAAGCAGCGACTGCCTCCCACCTGTAGCACTGTGCAGACTGAGCGGGAGCGGTGCTAAACGCCCTCCAGGACCGGGTGGATCTGCCCAGCTCCAGCAGCAGCGTTCCGCCAGGCTGGGATGTACATATATACATATTATCAGCTCCACTGCTGACAGGGTTCAAGTGAGATCTTCGGCTGTTCTGTTAACTTTTTTATGTCTTGTCTGATCAGTAAGAGAGTTTGTTTTCCTGTTTTGATACCTTGTACCAGGCACAGTATTACTGAACGAATACTCGTTGGTTTTCTCTCCTGGGCGGTTAAAACATGCGGTTTCCCCGAGCAGGGGCCGGCTGCAGGTCGCCAACCCAACGGTTAAAGCCAGTCCAGGAGAATCCCCGATTGGAACCATTTTAGGGCCACTGGAAGACCCGACTGAGGCCAAGCGGCTGCGGAAGCGCTGAGGGTCCGGGCGCGTCCGGGCCGGCCACCATTCTCAAGCTTGGCTGTTTGAGGAGGAAGATGGAGGCGAGGCGTCTTTGTTCAGACTGAACTGTTTGTATGTTCAACATTTGAAGTATATTCTATTTTGCTGTACTCTTGTTTCAAAGTGTATTTAGATTTTACTGAAATACAGAGACGTTTCAAAGCGGACGCTTTGGGTGCTTTTATTTCACGAGGTCTTCGGCTCCTCTTCGGAACGCTGAACCTCAAGCGTTCGCTCTTCATTCATGCAGCCAGACGGCAACCAACCGCAAACACTTGGAAACTTGGCAGCTTTGGGCTAGAGCCCACCACCGGGACCGGGACCGGGACCGGGGTGTGAAAGTGCACTCCCTCTCCTGGTCCTCGGGCGGTTAAACGGACGGATTCTGACGGAGCGTTGGCACCACGGCTGCTCTCTTGTCACCGCGCTCTGCTCCTCCTCCTCCAGGTGGCCTCCTCCTCCTCCTCCTCACTGCTGCGTGAAGCTGAAGTCGCACACCAGGGAGAGGTGGTCGGAGGGGTAGCTGAAGGACGGCAGCCTGCCGGGCCCGATCTGCTCCTCGGTGGGCAGGTCCAGCAGGGCCTCCACCCGCAGCCAGTCCTGGCTGTACCAGATGTAGTCCAGGGTGGAGCAGCTCTCTCCGCTGGGCCGGATCTTCCAGGTGGTGTACTCCGGCTCCGTCAGCCCGCCCCGGCTCAGTTTTTTGTAGGCCGAGTCCAGGCGGACGGCGAGGCTGAGAAGCGGCGGTACACCTCCTCGGTGGGGGCGGCGTTGAAGTCGCCGCAGATGAGCAGCGGGAGGCTGCAGGGCGGACGCCGGCCCGGCTGCCGCCGTGCTTCTGGACCAGGGCGTGGATGTGACGCAGGAGGTCGGCGCCCTGCCGCCGCGGAGCCGCTCCCAGCCGGATCGAGCCTTCAGATGCGTCACGGCCACGCACACGCGTTTCCCCGTGCTCCGGCACCGCAGCACCGTCGCCACGGCAACCTGGAGAGACAGCAGCCGGTTAGCGGCAGCGGCGCCGGCTGCAGACAGCTTCCCCGACCCACCTGATTGGTGGGAATCTTCATGGCGGACAGCCGAATGTTGACGCTATCCAGGAAGTCGTAGCGCTTGTGGTCGAAGAAGAGCGCGCATCCGTCAGGGCCGTTGTTGCCCTCCACCTGCAGGCAGGGCGACCAGGGCTTGGGGCAGAAGCTGCTGCCGTAGCCCAGACCGGCCAGGACCGGCTGGAGGGTGTCGTGGTAGTGGTCCACCTCCTGCAAACACAGGATGTGGGGTCGGTGGCCCAGGATCTCCTCCAGGATCAGGTACTTTCTGCGGGACCAGCTCAGGGCCTCCGGAGGACAACGGACAAAGCTGTCGAGGCCCTCGCCCAAAGCTGGAGAGAGAGGGAGAGAGAGCCAGAGAGAGAGGGAGAGAGAGAGGGAGTCGATTCAGGAGACGGGCCAGCTGGAACCCAAAGCAGGAACTAGGAGGGTTAGGGTTAAGTCCTAGCAGGGTCCAGATGCTCCTCACCCTGGGCCAGGATGTTCCACTGCATCACCCGCATCCGACCGCCGGGGCCGTTTGCTCCGTCCCCGATGGAGGTGAAGTTCCTGTGGAGGCGAGGCGGTCCTTCTCCGAGGGCCTCCTCACACTGCCGGAGCAGCTCCAGCGGGTCCGACTTCTCCTGCTGAGGCCGACACACACGCTGAGTTCAGGTGTGCCGAGCGCTCGGCGGAGACGGGCTCACCTGGCAGAACTCCGGGTCCAGCTCGGGAGGGAGCGCAGGCCCGTACGCTCCGGAGGCTCCTCCGCCCATCGGACACACGGCTGGGGGGACACAGGCGGAGGTGAGACGGGAAGCTTCTGTGGAAGGACTGATCAGGGACTGGAAGAGTGCAGGTGTGTGGCCTCAGCAGCTGCTCTGCCCGGCTTGAAACCAGCGTCTCACACACACACACACACACACACACACACACACACACGCGCGCGCGCTCGGCCAGAACAAGCCTTCACTGATGAAACCACAGCAGATCAGATCAGGATGGCGGTGACCCGTCACGAGCACAGCAGGGGGGCGGAAGCTCCAAGAACCATGATCTGGTTCCAGCCTGAGGTCGGGGGCCAGTCGCCCCAGCAGAGGTGAGCTGTGTTCACGTGGGATGGCGACAGGCTGCTGACTGTCCTGATGTTTACCGGCGCGTTAGCGCGTCACGCTGCTGACGGCCACAAGGCTGACCTAAATATCAGTTCCAGGAAAAACCAGTCTGACCCAGGAGAACCAGCACGGAGACGGGAACGCGGCACCAGCGACTCCATCCAATCAATCCGTCGTTCCTCCTGATTGGTTGGATGGATTACTGACGGCTGAACTGATCCTGGAACTTCCACCTCTGTGAGGACTTTTACAGACCATAACCACCCAGCTGAGCCCGGGTTCTAACCCGGTTCTAAGCCGACCCTAAAGCCGGGTCAGACCCCTCCAACAGGCCGCTCTCACTCACACACTCACACACACACACACACACACACACACACACACACACACACACACACACACACACACACACACACACACACACACACAGTGCTGAGATGAGCCAAAGGTCTTTTTTTCCGGTTCAGAAACTCTTGGAGGTGAAATAAGTCCAACTTGCGCCTGATTGGCTGAGTTCTCCACCATCTGTGACAGACGTCTAACCTGAGCTGAAACCACGAGCGTCTCCTCTTACCAACCGTCTCCATCCTCCACAGCAGCGTCGCTCCGCACCTCCTCCAGAGGTGCTGGCTGAGACCTGACTGACTCTCTCGGCTGCCTGGTTATAAAGCCTGACCGAGAGGGAGGAGAGAGGAGGGAGGAGAGAGGAGAGAGGAGAGAGGAGAGAGGGGAGGGAGGGAGGGAGGAGGAGGGAGGGAGGAGGGAGGAGAGAGGAGAGAGGAGATAGGAGGGAGGGAGGAGGGAGGAGGAGGGAGGGAGGAGAGAGGAGAGAGAGGAGAGAGGGAGGGAGGGAGGGAGGGAGGGAGGGAGGAGGGAGGGAGGGAGGGAGGAGGGAGAGCTAGCCACGTCACTGGACCATATGGAACTCACAAGGCAAACTAAAGGAACAAAACCCTCCCCAGTCCAAACACTCCTCTCTCACCTTCCCTCCTTTCTCTGTCAGCTGGGTGTGTGTGTGTTTGTGTGTGTGTGTGCTCTTGATAAAGCCAAGTGTAGCCTGTTAATGATTGATCACACTGCTGCGGTGTGGAACGCAACAACTTCCAGCCTCCGAATGTTGAAACGGGTCCCACCGTCGCCATGGTTACGCCAGCCAGAGGCGGCACGCCACCTTTGCATTCCCAGAAGGAGCCGCTGTCAGCAGCAGCAGGAGGCGCCGGCGCTGCAGGAGGTCCAGGCTCTGCTGCTCCGCCAGCCGTGACACACACCAGTACGACCCGTTCCCCGCCTCTCCAGACCCGGGCCAGCACAGACCCGGGGCCAGCACAGACCCGGGGCCAGCACAGACCCGGGACGGACGTCACACACCTAAACGCGCTGGTTACGGCTGCAGTCACGCGCACGCCCCAAGCGCGTCTCGCTGTTCGTTCGAACGTGTCTGAAGGTCGCTGCAGCGGAACTTTAAAGCTACCGTGAACACGAAGAGGCGTCCCGGGGGCCCAGGGTCCACCCGAGGCCGAGGTCCCGGGGGGCCCAGGGTCCACCCGAGGCCGAGGTCCCGGGGGCCCAGGGTCCACCCGAGGCCGAGGTCCCGGGGGCCCAGGGTCCACCCGAGGCCGTCAGCGTGGCCCGATCACGTGACTCACCTCCGTTCCTGAAACAAGCTGCTCTTCACCCGCAGGCCGAGCCGTCTTCTTCCTGCGTCTCCTCTTCTTCAGGGGACAGTTGCACCGACCCCCAGCAAAGGTCACGGCCGGAGGCTCTACTGCGCCATCTAGCGGTGGAAGCGGGGAGCACAGGTCAGCGCCAGCAGAGACAGCAACCCTCCCGTGACGTCATTCAGACGCCGCCGTAATAACAGCACACCGGTGTGTTATAACACTGCTGGCTGCCTCAGAGCCAGTCCCCCGTCTGTGTTTGCTCTTTGACTGTGCGCTGGCGTCACACCTACAGACTCTGCTGGACCGGGACGGCTCCGTCCCCCAGCGTCCGCACCAGCGAGCCGACCGTTTCCAGCTCCTCCCTCCTGGTGAGGCTCAGCGCCGCCAGCAGAGCGCCGTCGCTGCTCTGGCGCTCCCGTCCCACTGACGCGTCCTCCTCCCAGCGCCGCTGTAAGCTGTCCAGCACGTCCTGCACCTCCTGTCGGAGCAGGCGCGCCTCCTCCCCGTACCGCTCTCCGTCCTCCTCCGCTCGGCTGGCCTCCTCCGTCAGCTGCCGGATGCGCAGCTGGAACCTGCTGTTCTCCAGCCTGACCTGCTCCACCTTCACCAGGCAGTCGTAGAGGCCGGCCTCGGCGTCTCCCAGCGCTGAGGTCTGGCTCCCGAGCGCCTCCATGTAGCGCTCCCGGGCCACCTCCAGCTGAGCCTCGGCCTCCTCCCTGGGCTGGAGCAGAGAGCCGGTTTCCTCCCGGAGCTCCCGGAGCATCCGCTGCAGGTCTCCTTCCCGGGTCTTTAACCCGTCCAGCAGACTTTTCGTCCTCGTGTGCCTCAGCTGCTCCGCCCTCCACGCTGCTTGCACCTCCTTCAGCCTCTCCTCCTGCTCCTCCACCTGCCTCTGTCTCTCCTGGTTGCGCTGACGGACGGTGTCGGCATGGGCGGCGTAGCGCTCCGCTTCCTGCCGCCGCCTGGCTTCTTCTTCTCTACATCTGTCCTCACGCTCCTTCAGACGCCTCCTCAGCAGGTCGGCGTCCAGACTCCCAGGCTGCTGCTCCTGGAGCGCCGCCTCCTCCTGCAGGAGCTCCTGGTACCTCCTCCTGCTGCGCCCGAGGTCGGAGGTCAGCCGTGCCTCGCGCTCCTCCTGCCGCCTCCTGGCCGCCTCCAGTAGCTGGGCGAGCTTCTCTTTCTCCTCCTCCCAGTGGAGGGCGCTCCTCCTCTGCTCCTCCAGGGTGCTGCTCATCTCCTGGAGATCCCTCTCAAGCAGGCGCTGGCTGGCGGCGCCGGCCCGCCCCAGCGCCGCCATCTGCTCCTCCATCTCTCGGACCTCCTCCCTGCGTCTGGCGATGGCGGCGGCGCGCTGCTGCAGCTGGAGCGTGGAGCGGTGCAGCTGCTGCTGCGCTCGGAGGTGCTCCGCTCTGGCTTTGCTCTCCTCCTCCTGCTGCTGCGCCCAGGTCCCACAAACGCCAGCCAGGGAGTCTCCGTGGAGCGCTCCGGAAGCCCGAGCCTCCTGCGCGTCACGCTCCAGCGCCTGTATTTCTTCTCTGAGACGCTGGATCAAGGCGCCGGAGGTGACCTTTGACTCCTGCAGATCTTTCCTCAGCAGCTCCTTCTTTTCCCTCAGCTGTCGGTGGGTTTGCCGGTGGCGTTCCAGCTCCTCCTCACACTGGGATCGGGATGCCGTCACCTGTTGCAAGCTGCTCTCCAGCGTGGCCATTTGAAAGGTGAGCTCATTCCAGCGCTGCTGGGCCCCCCGCTGGGCGCCGCGGACCCCGGCCACGGCCCTCCTGGCCCTCCGGACCCCCTGCTTCTGCTGCTTGATCTGCTCCTCCGCCCGCTCCACCTCTCTGCACGCGCCTTCCCGTCTGACAGTGAAGGCCTGCCTCTCCAGCTCCATCCCTCTCTGCAGGTTGGTTTTGTCCCGCTCCGCTCGGACGCTGCAGGACGCCAGCTCCTCCGTCTGCTCCCGGCTGCGATGCAGCCGCGTCTGCAAAGCCTTGGTGATGCTGAGCTGATGGTTCAGGGCAGCCGCCAGCGCTTGGTGCTCGCCCCGCGCTTGCGCCTGCTCAGCCTGCAGCGTTTCATTCTGTCTGGCGAGGTCCTCCTGCCTCTCTGCGGTGGCACCGAGCAGCCGGGAGACGTCCATCAGCTCTCCCTGCAGCTGATCCCGTTCTGCAGCGCCGCAGGTGCGAGCCGCTGCGACGTCGGCCAGGATGTCCTGTCTCGTTGTCTCTTTGGTCTGGTTGATTCGACGTGCCAACCTTCTGTTTTCTGTGGTCTCTGCTTCCAGGCCCTCCTGAGCTGCGCGCTGGTAACCTTCCAGGTGCGTGAGGGCAGCGGTGATCTTGGACAGGTGGAAGCTGGCCTCCGCTGAGAACGGCCCCCCATCGTCCCGCAGCTCCTTGTCCACCTCCCTCAAGTGCTCCAAAGCGTCGCTGACCGCCGGGAGGTCACCGACGGGGTAGGAAGCCATTTTTATGGGTCTGTTTTGTTCTGGTTTCTATGCTATCATGGTTGGTTACTGGACCCTCCCCTTGGCAACAGCCCCCTCCCCCAGCAACAAGTTACGGCGAGTAAACCAGGACACAAAGTTAGAAAAGGGGCTGAACATTACTGAGAGTATTTACATCAAAACCAACAAATAACTACGGATTCACTTTACCACACGTGACGTGCCCGGTATGTGCTAAATAAACTAAAGCTAATAAATGAGACGAATGGTAAGTCGACATTCCTCAGTTCATCATATTGTGTGCATCATATAGCGAGAGAGAGGTTTTGGATTCTAACACAGTTTATGACCAACCTTGTTGCTGTCGCAGATGTTCAGGGAAGGTTAGCCTCCAAAGGTGACAGCTAATGCTAACAACACGCGCTGACGGCAGTGACGCGCGTGCTCGGGTTGCCAGATATGAAGATTTCACGTACGAGTGAGAGGGAGGATGAAAAAGGATGATTTCTTTAAAAAAGGTGTTTAAAAAACAATCATTTAAATTCGTTGTGTTTAAAATAGTTTGTGTATGTCTGTCACACATTAATATATACTTACAAGTGATTTGTTCAGAAAAAAAAAACTTTACTAACTTTAAACAACAAGATAAATAGATTAAATGTACTTACCTGGCCATAAATAGATTCCGGTACTTACAAAATCCATTTATTTTGCTTTTTTTGTCATATATCGATATCCGATTATTTGCAAAGCCTGTCATTGATTAGAATATTTAAAAAAAAAAACTTAAATTAGATTCTTAAAAGAGCCGGTAAAGCTTTTCACAACGGATTCGATGTGTCGCGCAATTGTGACGTCATTTCTACTGCGTCGCATTAAATCCGCAGACTGACGCGCACACGCACGCCGCAGAAGGGTGGAGTGTGGCAGAGGGTAATAGTAACTGAAGCGGACCGAATGTTAGACCAAACTCCTCGAAAGTGTGCGAGCATTTCACGTTGCACAACACGGGAAAGTGTGGCTTAGCTTGGCACGGCAGCACCACCATGATGCTGCACCTGAGGCGCAAGCACGATGGAGCCGTTAGTGCGGGGGGGTGTGAGCGCTCAGGAGTCAAAAACAAAGTCCACTTTTAGGCCTCTTTTCTCTTTAAGTGAAAAAACATAACGTTAGTCTCTCCTGGCTCTGACAAGCACGGAAAGTTAGCTTAAACGGACGTTAGCGTTAGCTCAGTAATGACACTTCGCCATTTCTATTCGTCTGTTTATTCAGATCCTCCTTGTGTCGAGACGAGGAGGGAAAGCAGACCAGGAGCGCCGAACGGGTCCTGAGAACTCTTTAACACACACTTTGTCCTGAAGAGAAGCCCCATGATGGACTGCGGTTGGTCCGGCCTGGAGCTCAGGGCTTTGAGCTAAAGCTCCCTTTAGCTTTTCTGGAGGGAGAGGAGGGTTGGAACTGGTTGAAATATTAGTCACTGGGGTCTGAACCTGCTTGTTTTCTAAGGCTGAGTTATTGTTGTTTGTCGTTGTCGTGGAAGACTGCAGCCACCCGATCGCACCCATCCTGAGGTTCCCTTCGTGAAAAAAGAAGAATGACCCAACATGAACCGACCGGGGCTGATGGGAGCCCAGCCGAGAGTCTCCAGGACCGTCCAGAAGAGGACCCAACTGACCCGGAGACCCAAACCCACCGGTAGGGACCATCGCAGTCAGCCGAGCACACACACGCTTCCGTGGCGGCTTTATTGAGTCACAACTGTGAGCTTCGGGCTAAAACTTGGCTTCAGCCGTCAGGTCCTGCAGCGCCTGGGTGGCGGGGCCTTCAGCGCGGCGGCGGGCCAGTCTCCTGCAGCGCACGAAGGTGTAGACGGGGTGAACAAACACCAGCAGGGTGAGCAGAGTCAGAGCCACGTCCACCTGGCAGCAACAAAGACAGCAGAGACGGGCTCAAACCCTACTGGGACGCTGGTGGGACTGGACTGGGGCACTGGGGTGCGTACGTAGAAGGGGTCTCCGCGCAGAGGTCCTCTGACCAGGGTGAAGCAGGGGTACTGCAGCAGGGACACGAGCGCGGACAGGGACATGGCCACGCCGTACAGCTTCCCAAAGTGACAGGCTGGAAACCTGAAAGCAGACAAAAAACCAGGAATTCTGACAGATCAACCGTGTGTGTGTGTGTGTGTGCATGTGTGTGCGCGCGCGTGTGTGGAGGCTGCTCACGCGATGCTAATGAACGCTGCGTTCCCTCCGTAGAGGAAGGAGCGGTTGAGGACCTGCAGGACGAAGCTCAGGTACTGCAGCGGGAGCAGAGGGATCGAGGCGCAGACTGAGAAGAGGAGGCCCTGCAGGGAGGTGACGAAGAGGGAGAGGCAGGAGGAGCGCAGGTCGGCCTCCCGCTCCGTCTCTCCTGCGGAGGGAAAGAGGCTCCAGAGCTGCGGCAGCAACAGGAAGCCACCTGAAGCGGCGGCGTGGCGTTACCGGGACCCGGCGCCCTCCCCTTGTGCCGGTCCATGAGGATCCCGTTCCAGGGAGCGAACAGCACGCCGCACAGCTGGGCCACGGCGAAGGCGTTGGTGTAGCGGCTCACTGGGGGCAGAACCAGAGGTTCAGCAAGTGTGGCCGTGAGAGGAGGGACCAGCAGGGCCGCAGGGGCCCCGGCGACGGGGCTTCACCCAGGTGGGGGTCGTTTCGGGCCAGCCTGTTGAGGGTGGGGTTGAGGGTTCCGATGAAGAAGAAATGCCTCAGCTGCATGATGGACAGCCACAGCAGGTGCCAGAGGAAGAACCAGGACAAAACGCAGCTCCGGAAACTCCCGGCTGCAGATTGACAGGGGAGCCGGCGTGAGAAGCGTACCCCCCCCCACGTCAAACACCCTTTCAGAGGGCGTCCTGTTGCTTCTCCATCACTGCATCCGCCCAGACCAGAGAGGTACCGTTCTGGGAGTCCTGGGACGCCGTGTCCCCCCCACCAGGGCGCTGCCCCTCTGCCATGGTCCTCCTCTCCAACTGCTCCACCTCATACCTGTTGGCCCTTGGACACCTGAGCCTGCGCAGAGAGGTCAGGGTGGGGTCAGGAGGCCGCGGCGTCCTCACCCTGCTCTGCTCACCCGTAGCTGTAGTGCTGCCGGGGGGCGTAGGGGATGCGCGAGCGCGGCATCAGGAACAAGGTCCTCAGCAGGTGGATGATGCTGCAGGAGGATATGACGAGGAAGGAGGTGCGGAGAGAGATCCCGCCTTCGTAAAGAACCTAAAACCAAAACGGGATGATTTGGAGGAAACCGGGACGGAAAGGTGGGGGTGGGGTTGGGGGGGGGGGGTTCCAGGGGTACCTTGATGATGAAGAACAGGGCGGAGGAGGAGTCGAAGGCGCCGTTGTAGAGGGTGATGATGGTGGAGCGATGAGCTGCAAACAGGTTCCCCACCTTCCCCACACGCACAGACACCGTTCAGGGACTGGATGGACCCGACCGGACCCGACCGGACCCGACCAGACCGGACTGGACCCGACCGGACCGGACCGGACCGGACCCGCTGGCTGCAGGACCGTCTGCAGGGTCCTCACCTGCATGTTGGTGAGGAGGAGAAGAATCCCGCCCACGGCGATGCAGGGCGCAGCCAGGAAGAGCAGCTCCGAGGAGGCTGCAGAAGGTAGGAGGCATTAGCACACACACACACACACACACACACACACACACACACACACACACACACACACACACACACACACACAGACACAGACACAGACACAGACACACACAGACACACGCGCGCGCGCGCGCGTATCCTCTGCCGGATCTTGGAGACGGCCTTGATGACCTTAGCTGTGATTCTGAGTTAAGCCGTGAGTCGGGTTCTGGTTAATGATAGATAGGGTGTTTGTCATCTTGGATATAAATGCGTCAAAAGTCCTAATCCCAAACCAGCAGCTCCCGAGCATCTGCTCCTGTCAAAGTCCACCCTCTTTTTCCGGTTTGAGTCTAATCTATAGATGATTATGGTGGAGATCATCACATGACCTCTGGTGTCATCCACACGTTCAACGTTTGAGGGTCCAGCTGTTGAGTGATGATGAAGAATGATGTGTGTGTGTGTGTGTGTGTGTGTGTGTGTGTGTGTGTGTGTGTGTGCATACCTGAACTAGAGAAAAGCCACCAGAAGAGTTCCACTTGTGTACAGACATCTATAGAGAAACACGTAGAGATGAAATAAAGCACACCTATGGGCGTGTGTATCGTCAGCGTTGGTGCGTCTCCTAGGCGACCCCCCGGGGTCAGCGGAGGTCAGCTCCAGTCCGCTGCAGACGGCCTCGTCCCGTTTTATCTGGCCTCGTCTCCCCCAGGCCCCCGCTGATAAGGGCTGGCGGCTGCTGGGGGACTCACGTGGCCAGGAGCCTGGTGGCCATGGTGCCGAAGCGGTCGAACAGGTAGCCGTTCAGCAGGCACAGGAAGTTGTTGAGGAAGGAGGCGATGGTGAAGACCAGGGAGAACTGCTCGTCCTGCTCCCTGCAGTCTGGGGAGGACAGAAAAGCAGGGAAGCTGCACGAGTGCCGGCCGAGCGTCGCAGGGGCTGCGTCCTCCGTCCGCCTGGCTCACCTGTGCCGTTCCGGCTGCTGTTGCTGCCTGCAGGGCCGGAGCACAGCTGACTGAAGTAGCCCTCCGCCTTCAGCACGAACACCAGGGAGGCGAAGCCGAACACGGCGCCGGCGAAGCACAGACACTCCAGCATCCCCGAGAGCAGGGTCAGCCAGTAGCGCGGCCTGGCGCCCGCCCGGCACCTCTGCATGCTCCAGCGAGGTGATGCTCGCCGGAAGATGGCGCTTAAGCTGTTTCCGGCAGGACTAACCACCGATGCTCACGAGGGTGACGGGGGAACAGCAGCCTCTGGGGGAGATCGCCTGGAACGAGGGGCAGAGTCACCGACCTGCTGCCGGGGCTCACACGGGAAGACACACGGCTAAAGATTAGGCAAATATGCAAAGGAAAGAGGGAACAAAGTTAAACTTTAACAGAGCCGCTGTGAGCGGCGTCACCGGTGGTTCAGTTTGCATCGCTCCTTCCCCGACTCAGCTGTGCTGCAGCCTTGCTGCTGGGCTGCAGCTGTTATCCGTTATTATCCAGCAATTCCTCAGTCACATTCGCAGAAAGCAGTTTCCCACCAGAAGGCAGAGCCTGGAGGTCAAACAGCATCCTGACTCCTGGCTCCTAACTTTAAAACCAGACTCCTTCATTTTAAAGTTTATTGGTTGAATCTGGTCCAATTCTAGGTTTTTTTTCCTTTAGTCTCCAACAGTCTCGGATGGGGACGCTTGCAGACAGACGGAGCTCACCATAATCCAGATTAGAGTACTTTAACTTTCATATGCCATGATTACCAGACGCGAAGCCACGCTGCTTCACCCCCCATTGATTAAAAACGCGTGTTTCCAAAGAGGGAAGAAGAAAGGAGCAGTTTCTACTCACCTGGACGAACAGATGAGGCTGGGCAGCAGTTTCCGGGTGATGGTGCCGCTGCAGGACAGGAGTGAGCTGCGGTCTGTGATGGATCTGAAGGAGCCAGAGACACATGCGGAGCTCCGTCACACACACACACACACACACACACACGCACTCACGCACCAATGACGTGATCAGGACTTGTCTTGAAAAGATAAAGATTCAAGCCTTCTAGGAATGTGATTCCACTGTAAAACTAAACACCTGGGACACTCCTCTCTTTGCAGGAGTAATAATTGCTGTGGAATGATGTTCATCCACTTTCACAGACGACAAACAGAAACAAAAGTTTATTTTAAACGCTCCAGTGTTTCGAGCGACGCTATGTCGTTTTTCACCGCTAGAGGGCGACAACGACCGGTATCATTTCCATAGTTACGATCTGTGTGTGTGTGTGTGTGTGTGTGTGTGTGTGTGTGTGTGTGTGTTGAGATTTAAAAAACTAGACTAACCTTGACTAGTTGTCAAGTTTGTGTGTTTACTTGAAAAGCTGCCGGAGCAAACGTAGAAGGACGCAAAGGACAACTCGTTTCCTCTCGTTCACCAGTTTAATGAAGAAACGGGGCCGGTTGAAAACCGTGACAAACAGGACATTTTGTCTTCGGTTGGACAGCGGTGACAGTTCCCTAATATCTGAATAATAAAGAATGGCTGTTTATTGACGCGGACTGTGGAGACATTCCTGCGCGGATCCTCTGACCCTGCTTCCTCGTTCCCTCCTCCTCCTCCTCCTCCTCCTCCTCCTCCTCCTCCTCAGCCCCCAGCGGAGAGGAAGCGCTGAGGCTGGAACAACAAGCGAGCCGGGGCAGATCGGAAGCTACACAGGTGGGTGTTTTCTCCGGGCCAGCCGTCGCCTCCTCGGTCGGCCACCTTTGTCGGATCCCGCTGGGCCTTTCGTTGGCCCGCGTCCGCTCACGTCTTCGAACCTTCGGGTCGAGCTTTGGACCGCAGCGGCTCGGCTCGGCTCGGCTCGGCTCGGCCAGGCCTGAATCCACCTCGCTCACCCGTCTGGACTCTGAAAACCACGCCTAAGAGACCTCCGGCAGCGGTAATGGTCTGTTCTTCGCTGCTGCGCGGACGTCTGTGCTTTTGTAGACGTTGTTGAGGAAAAGAGGCGAAACTCTTCAATCCCGAACTTGTTTGCTTTAGACGCAGCGTTAGCATGCTAACGGGCTAGCAGAGGCTAACCCAGCTAGCGCTGCTTTATTGCGCTCCTTATCTTGATGAAAACTGTGTCCGATGGCCGTGTTTAAACTTCACTTTGAGCTTTGCTTCGAGACAACTGTTATTTTGCTACCCGTGCGTGTGTCGGGCCTAACTTTGCCCCCTTCTTCCATAAATGATGGCGCTTGTTGCTGACTGGGGGTGTAACGATGAGACGCTCTGCTTGTAAACACTGAAACCATGCGAATTTCACGGACGGTCGGTGGTGTTTTTGGAGGAGAATTCCCAGTAAACGCACGCAGAATGAACCAGTAAAAGTCAAAGTCCAGGTGTGCTTTGGCCGCTGGGTGTCTCACCTGAGACGCCCCCACCTGCGAACCCTGCCCAGGTCTGCAGGTTTCTGCCATTTCCGCTCGTCTCACAGATGGAGAGGCTGCTTCAGGCAGCTGGGTGTTCCAGCTGCTTTGGTGAGCCTTGCAGGGAGCCGCGAAGAAGAACCTGTTGTGTAGGTCTGCGTGTGCGAGGTGTGGTTGTGTGCGGGCATGAGGGCTCTCCGCCCTTTAGACTCGTTCCCACCAGGGACACGTCTCTAACCCTAACCCTCAGTGGACCCGGCCGGAGTCAACCTGGCCAGCTGTGGGACTGAGGCCTGCAGGTGTTGTCCTGCTGATGTGAGCCAGATCTGCCGGTGTCGGTGCACGGTGGACCCCGACACCCTGCAGGCACGTCTGCTCCAGGCAGCTGGAACAGAGATGGAGAAGATTGCAAAGCAAGTTTGGACACGACGTTTGCAGGGAGATGCTGCCTGTGTAGGAGCAGAAGAGGCAGCTCACGCCTGCACACTGGCTTCTCCTGCCCAAAATTGCTCTGTGCCCGCGGCCGCCTGCAGGGGCCAAAGTCCAGCTCTCCAGCGGGCTGTTAAGGGCAAGGCTATCATTTGTGAGGCTGTAATGACGGGCTTCCAGAGCGCGCCATGGGTGTGTCTCTGACACACAAAAGCTGGGTTTCTGAACGTGCTCCTGCTGCCGTCGGCTTCTTCCTGTGTCCACATCCGACTCCTCCACCTGGGGCCCCTTTGGTGACGTCAGCCTGCGCAGATTTTGCGCGGCTTCCGGGAGGCGGCAGCAGCATCTTTCTGCGCGTTACTTACTGTTGTTTACATTTCTGCCATCGTTTGATGGAAACTTGAACCTTGAACCTGAAACGTGGGTGGTTCCGCTGAGGAATTCACACCAGCTCAGCAGGGAGCCCACCATCGCTGTCAGCTGCTGGAGCTGAGGAAACTGGCTGTCGTCGCTGTGGCAGCGCTGATATTCTAGCGTCTATCCGCCCGTCAGGCCCGTAAACGTGAGCCCAGCCTCTAACTGTGACGCGGAGCAGAGTGATGCAGCGGCTGTGGTCCTAAAAGCAGTGCTGCACCTGTGGGTGCCCCCGTCTGCCTGCACCAGCTGAGCTCTGGTTCTCTGCAGGTTCGGGTCCTGAGACCTGTCTTTACCTGCCTGATGCGCTACATTCAGATTCACAACGCTTCCCCTGACTTACAGTCAGTTCCTTGCTAAGAATAGTAAGCTGGCATCCCATAGATCTAGACAGTCGGCCATACAGAGGAAAGAGTCGTGTGTGTGAGTGTGTGTGTGTGTGTGTGTGTGTGTGTGTGGGTGTGTGTGTGTGTGTGTGCGGTTGCAGTTACCGAACCTAAACCATGTTGGCTACACACAGGAGTGTTGAGATGGGTCAGATTAGGATGGCAGAGGCGGTAGTTATTGGATGTGAGCACTGACACGCCTGTGCACGCACACACACACACACACACACACACACACACACACACACACACATTCAGATGAGGCTGAGTCAGCAGGGTGCCTAGCCAAGCCACAGCAGCGCTTAGATGGCCCTAGCTCCACATGTGTGTGTATGTTTGCGTCTTTGTGCAGATTTTAAACCTTTGCCAAACGACCATGGCGTGACGGCCCTTTGGTGGTTAGTTCATGTTTTTTTGAGCACGACCGCCGTGATGCCACTTTGGTTTTGTGTGTCGGGTTGTCCAGGACGACCCGGTTAGGTGATGTGATTTAGCATCTTGCTAGTAATGGCTGTAAGTGGCTAAAGCTCCCTGACTCTGCCACAAGAATGTTGGTGGGTCTGGCTTTGCCGGGAGGACGTGTGTCTCGGGTTGTCTGTGCTCGTCTGCACAAGAACAGCCTTCCTCGGCGCTGACAGTTTCAGAGGGAGCGGACCCAAGTTTTGTTTGCTGACTTGGGTTCTTAGTTCTCCGGTGGAAGCCTGAAGGCCGCGGCCGGCGTTGGCTTGGCGTCACGCTAGATGAGTAATCCTGGGTCAGCGCAGGATGCACCCACAGAGATGGAAGGACTCCCTTATCAGCACCGCTTCTGGCCGCCCAGGCAGGAGGGGACTCACCAGGTCCCGCTGTGGAATGTGTCCCAGGATTTGGCGCCGTTACGTGTGGACGGATGCTCGCAGGGAAACGTGGCGGCTAGGAGCTAATGCTGGTCTTCACGTCCTAAAACCACTAAACAGAACGAAGCAAAAACCGTAGCAGTGCTCAGAGTAACCGCTGACAAAAGGTGGAGAAGATCCTTTCTTTTCTTCGCACATCCACCATTTTCAGCAAGTTTCCGTTCACGTGGCAACGCTGCTGAACCCTTTCAATTCACCTTTCATGGTCCGGGTTTGTTTTAACCTTTGACCCCTGAATGTCCTGCCTTCTGCGTCTTTTCTTCCTCTGCCTTCCTGGAGTAAAGGTGCTAACGAGCTCCGCGGGCCTCTGCTGACGAACGTGCTAAAGCTGCGTCGCCTTTTAGCTAATAATAACTGTGAAGATGACACGTTTCTGCCTCTCCCGCTCGTCTTCTTTCCTCCGCCCGCTCTGGGCGCTTGTCGTCCTCACGCCGTCCTTCAACCTGTGTTTGCTCCAAACCTTTAGCCTTATTAGCACGTTAGCGCTAAGCTGCCCGGCTGCTCCGGGCTTCCTGGCGGTGCGGTGGGGTGGCTGCCCTGCCCCCCGGGGCGGGTGCTGGTGCCGGTGGAAGGTTCTCTGTCCTCTGGTGCTGACTCTGCCCTGTCCTGTCCTCTGCTCTACTCTCAGCGTGTGAATGGAGCAGTGTGCGAGCGCGGCCTCCCTGCTGGCCTCGGTGCGGGAGCAGGAAAGGCAGTTTGAGATGCTGAGCCGAGCTCTGGAGGAGGAGCGGAGGTCATGTGCTGGCACCTTGCCCCGCCCCCTCCCCAACATGCAGGTAATGCGGAAACGTCCCCGCGGTCGACGCTTCCTCTCCTCCTCGTGCACGTGTTCCGTGGAAAGCCTCCAGCCTTGTTGTCTGTGGTCACCTTCATCCTCCCATCCGCTCGGACCTGCAGTGGGAGTTCGCGGGGGGTAAACGCCTCCTCGGCAGGCGGCGCGAGCCTGAGGGGGCGGCGTACACCCAGCGTTGCTCACCCTCCCAGTCCGTCACCTTCCTCCCATCTCATCTGTTTCCCCAGCAACCATCCACGCTTCCTGTTCTCACCCCGGCACCTCCAACAGTGTGCATGCGGCTGCATCCATGTGCACATTTGCAGGCGTTTCTCTTTGATCCGCAGGAGAAAAGCAGGAACGTCTTCAGCTTTGGCTCGTTTGAGCCGGTTCAGCTGCGTCCTGGTCTCTGATTCTGCTTCCTGCCGCTGTGACTCAGGCTGTTTTATCGTTTAATACTTTAGTGTCTCTGCCTCAGACTTGGACCCAGACAGCCACACCCTCACCTTTACCTTTATATTCACTCTCTTCCTCCTATGCTCACTTGGCAGAGTCTCCCTCCAGGTTACCCGTGAAGAGCCTGTTTTTTGCTAGTTTTTGTGATGTTTGCGCCACAGTGAGAGCTGTGATCTGTTTTTTTTTGTGTTTACGTAGCCCAAAGGCTTCGGCGTGCCTCAGACATTCCCCCGTGCAGCGCAGCACAGACAGGTTTCCACACGCTCACTTCTGCCCAGCCAGAGGTTTTTCCGGGCCTCTCTCGCTCTGGGACAAGTGTGGGTTGTTCACCACCAATCCTAGTCCCAACAGTTGGTTCAGTCAGTTACAATAAACCTAATATCTTTAGCGGTGTGAGACCGGTTTGCCGTCTCTCTAAATCACTGTTGAGCAATCCCAGTCTCGCCTGGTAGGGCGCCCCCTGTGTTTGCCACAGGAAGTGAACCACACCCTCCAGGGTCCCGCTTAGGCAGGTAGTTGGACTCCAGATTAAACGGGTGAGGTTTTAGGGTCAGTTCACCGCTCCATCCACTAATTGTTCTTGTCTTCATTCCATTGTTATAACCTGTGTTGGATGATCATATTCTGCTTTTGTTTCCAACCCTTTTCCACGTTCTCGTACACAACTCACCTGCTTTATTTGGTCTGTTTTTTTAACGATCGCATGCTTTTGAGGCGTGAGCTGGCTCTTTTGCCTGAGCCACTCCTGTGGTTGCCCGTTGGCCCGAAACGTGGTGTCTTTTCTACTTTTGTGCAGAACGGCCGCGTTGCCTGTGATGCAGACGTAGAGCGGCTGACACTGAAGGAGGGATATATCAACGGGTCACATCACGTAAGCAGCTGCTGCTCTCCCTCGCCGCTGACGTCTACACGGGCCTGACCGGTGAAATGTGTGTTTGTGTGGATGCAGTTCAGGATGGAGCCGGGCCAGATGGTGCAGGAGACGTACATGGTGGAAGAGGACCCCCAGGAGTTGGCCCCGGTTGTCTCCGTGGAGACCGGTGACGACGGGACCACGCGGCGTACCGAAACCACGGTAGAAAGAATGGGCTGATAGGAAGCAAGGGAAGTGTTGTCAAGGGTACGCAGACTAAAACGCTGCACTTTCAGGTGAAGAAGGTCATCAAGACCACCACCACCCGCACCGTCATCCCCTCTGTGTCGGACACACTCTCCCTGGACGGTGGCGGCTCGGTGACGGGAGTCCCCGGCTACACCGCCCCCATGGGCTTCAGGCCCGGAGCTGGGGCGCCTATGGACTACCCCACCAATACTGTGCCCCGCAACTACCACTACGGACCACCTGTGGGCTACAACGACTACCGCACCGGACCCCCTTCAGAGGCCTACGCCAGCCTGAACCGGAGCGCTCACATGGACGACCGCTACAGGTTTGTGGGCGTTGGTCGGAGCGTTGGGAGCGTCCGTGGAGCTGCTGATTCCCTGTCTCCCTGCAGACCCGTCCACCCAGATGGCTACAGGACCCTGGACCCCAACTACAGGGCTCACAGCCGGAGCCAGCTGGACCCGTATGCGGCTCAGCCTCAGGTGGGTTCACCGCCTCTGCCTGCGTTCATACTGGGATCCCTTACTGGTTTCCAGACTCTGAGCAGCCTGTTGCACGTTCAGAACTCAGTTTGCTCTCTGGCTGTGCAGGTCGGGCGAATGGGGAGTGCAATGGAGCTGTCCTCCATCCCCAGATTTGTCGCAGAACCCTACGGGTTGGAGGATGACCAGCGCAGCATGGGTTTCGATGAACCTGACTATGGACTGGGACACCCACTGCACTTTAGTACCGTTCCCCGTAACCACCACGCCTTCCCTCACGGGCCACCGCGGAGGGCCGGGTAGGATTTATGTGCTTTTAACTGAGCTCTGTCTACCTGGAGAGAGGAAACGGCGAGAAATTGGTCCTTTGTTTGGGAAAAAAACAACAAAAACAATTCTTTAAATTTCTTCCACTCTTCCCGTCTTTGTCAGGAGTTATGAGGGCACCTTGGATGGTGATATGAGTGGTCCCGCTGACATGTACTACTGGGGAGGAGCGCCCCTGGCCCAGGGGGAGCGAGGCAGCATGGCGTCCCTGGACAGCACCCTACGGAAAGGACCAGGCCCTGGTGGCTGGCGTCAGCCGGAGCTCCCGGAGGTCATCGCCATGCTCAACTACAGGCTGGACCCTGTCAGGAGTAATGCAGCGGCATACCTGCAGCATCTCACCTTTAAAAACGATAAGGTCAGAGCCCGACTCCTGCAGGTTTTCTTCTACTTACGTCAAGTTGGAGGCCAAAATGACGCCAAAAATGACGCCTCTTAGTGGTTTAGGGATTAACTTTTGCTCCCTGTGATAGAAGATAGACCCCGTTTGTGGTGGATAATCAAACAAATGTGAACCAAACTTGCACAGCCTCATATTTTCGATCGTTTTTATGTCCAGTACATGAAAAGATGAACCTGAGAGGTGAGAAAAAAGGGATCTTGAGCTCTGGTGAGAGAGAGTAAAAGCGAGACCCTGGACCGTTTGTGATCGGCTGTACCGTTGTCTGTTTTCCAGGTCAAGTCTGACGTGCGGCGCCTGAAAGGCATCCCAGCGCTCGTTTCTATGCTTGACAACCCAAACAAAGAGGTCGGTTTGCTGCTTTTCTCCCTCATACTCGGTTCTTTCTTTGCTGAAGTGTGTTTGGACTGACCCAGGTGGGCTAAAAGTCAGGATCAAGCGGTGTTGTTCTGTTCTGTGCTACAGAGATAGCAAATTCCCCTGAGACACGGCGAATTTGAGACTCACAGCTAAAACCATCTGCATGCGAGACTGAAACAGGCATCGCATATTTGACTGACCTAAATCCTGTAGGTCAACATTTGTGCTAAACATGGTTCGGGCCGGAGCAGCCTGTGGCTTTCCTACGGCTCCCTCTCATTAAGCCCAACCTGTGGCAACGTTTTGCTGATGTTTATACGAGGATGACCAGAACAAACCACATCATTCATTCCACCGTCGAGTCCAAAAGGCACTTTTATTTTAAATTTCAAGCAGTGAAATCTGAAGACGGCTGCTGCATCATCCTAAAGCTCTCAAGTGGTCGAAGAAGCTCTACAAACACCACATTCTGTTGCTGTGTTTGTGGCGTCGATGAGCGATAAAGACAGTCTTAGGAAAAAAAAAAGCGACGTGCTTTATTAATAAGACTGAATAAACGTGCAGAGAAGCGAACAGCTTGATAGTAAAACATGCAAGACACACGCTCAGTCGCTGCACGTGCACTAGCAGCCCAGACGTGTGTGAATTGTGGACTGACATTTATCGGAGCGGGACCGTCTAAGACGAATGGTGTCTTTAAGTGGTGCTCCATCAGCCAAGGACGGTCTCTGCTGCAGGTCCATCATGCTGCTTGTGGAGCTCTGAAGAACATCTCCTACGGCAAAGATCCCGACAACAAGATTGCCATTAAGAACTGTGATGGCGTTCCTGCTCTGGTCCGGCTGCTGAGGAAAACCCACAACCAGGACCTCACTGACACCATCACAGGTTTGCCGCCTGAACGCCTGTCGCCGTCCCGCTGGGGGGCAGGGCGGTACCGAGCAGTTCAAGGGGATTCTTTTTGTCTTTTTAATTGTTCCCTGCTTCCTCGCAGGCACTCTGTGGAACCTGTCGTCCCACGACTCTGTGAAAATGGAGATCGTGGACCACGCGCTGCACGCCCTCTCTGACGAGGTGCTGGTTCCCCATTCTGGCTGGGAGAGGGGGAGCAACGGGGCGGGAGGCGGGGAGGAGAACTGCAAGCCCAGGCACCTGGAGTGGGAGACGGCCCTCACCAACACAGCAGGCTGTCTGAGGTATGGACGGAGCCCTGGAGGAGGGAGGGAGGAGAATGTTCTGGTCTGGTGGAGCCGGCACAGCTCACACTCGCTGGTTTTAAAACAGCAGAAGCCACCGCTGATGCTCTGGTTACCTCCTGCTAATGGATGCCGTGCACGCAAGGCGCCGCCCATCCGATTAACCGTCCCTAATTACAGTGTCCTCTTTCGCTCTTTGAGAGACGTTGGCATTGACTGTTTTAGCGGAATTCTGCGAGGCCCGGCGGGGGTGAGCAGAGGAGCACGGGGGCACTGACACGAAGAGCGTCAACACCGTGTTCTGGCCCGTTATCTTTGTCTGAAAAAAAACCGCATTCCTCTCATTTCTGGTCGTTAATGTACAGCCAAATTAGGCCGTGCGGTGGAAAAGTTGCACTTGTGAAGCCGGACCAGCAAAGCAACAACACTGACGGGTCAACGGCTCCGTTTTCATCTCGTTTATGGCCATTTAAAAGAGTGTCAATGGCAAAAACAAGTGTGAAAAGTCGACCTGTTTACTTGGACACGGTTTATTGGTCCCAGTTGTGATTTGTTTGTCTGTTCTTCACTTTGTGCACGTTCTCCTGCTCTGACAAAGAAATGGATTTCCTGAGCTGTGAAGCGGAGAGAAATGGGGCCCCCTGCTGTGTGTCCTCTATTGTGAGGGAGGAGAAGGAAAAACGAACCCGAGCAAATAACAGTGGCCGCACGCACGAGGGGCTGGACGCCTCTCCCCTCGTATCCCTCCAGTCATTGTAATCCCAGCAGGACCGAGTCTGAGAGTGTTTGCTTTAGACTCTCCAGAGCTGTAAGCTGATCTGCCTGATCTGTTCTCGTTTTTAAGTCGGTAAATTTCACAGCGGTTTCTCTCCAAAGACCCCAAATCCTCTGGATTCCTTTGCCTTTCTAGCTTGTTGTGATGGCCAGCTCTTCTGTGCTAATCCCTGCTTTGTTTCTCCCTCTTCTCCTCTTTCCCCCTCTAAAGGAACGTGAGTTCAGAGCGCAGCGAGGCCCGGAGGAAGCTGCGCGAGTGCACGGGGCTGGTCGACGCCCTCATGTACATCGTCCAGTCCCAGATTGGCTGTAAAGATGTTGACAACAAGGCAAGTTTGGCTCCGTTTGACCCAGGAGTCGTTTCCTTTATGGCCGTTATGGCGTTTCGCCGAACGCAGCGCTGCGGTCCGGTGAAATCCGATTCTTGCCTTCCAGCTGATCGAGAACTGCGTGTGTTTGCTGAGGAACCTTTCCTATCACGTGCACCACGAAATCCCTGGCTCCGAGCGCTATCAAGAAGCCGTGCCCGTCAACCAGGGCCCCGCCCCCTCTGGCCAGAAAGGAGGGTGCTTCAGCTCCCGGAAAGGAAAAGGTCCGTGCCTCAGGGACGTGCACGTGCGCTCTCACACACCACTCCTTGCTTACTTACAATGTCTAAAAAAGTATTCACCCCTTTTGTTGCTTTTATACATGAACGAGACGTCACAAATCGGAATCGTGCAAACACTTTTTTTTTAACACTAAATAGTTGAAAAATATTTATCCTTCCTCATACCATCAAATCAGCTAGCCGTCAGAGTAGATTTGGGACCTAAATGTCAGGTATTTATGATCACCCTGTGCACAGAACAATCATTGTAAGTAACAGGAACATCAGTCACTGCAGCGCGCGCGTGTGTGTGTGTGAGTTTGCGTTTGCGTGTGTGTGTGTGTGTCAGTCAACATGAGCTGGGCATGTGCCAGGGCCGGTGTGTGTTGGTGGCTCAGCCATGGCTGCTTTCCTCTTACTGACTGTCGGTGCTCTCTGTCCTCATGTGCTTGTGTTCCTCTCCATCCCTCCTTTCTCTCCTCCCTCCTGCCTTCCCCCCTTTGCGAGCTGGGCTGCAGATGAGTGGTTTTCCAAAGGTAAGCTCCTGCCTCTTCACCAGCGCACTTTGCTTCAGCTGCCTGTTGCCTGCCTGTAGAGACTTCCAGGGCCTCTGTTCCAACGTGCACGCTTCTCTGTCGTCACGGTGAAAGAAGTAGAGACAAACGCATAACTTTCATCCTAGTCTTTGCATGTTTTAACCAGACTACATCAGATTGGCAAAAAAATCTCAATTTAGCACCAGAAGGGTTATTTGAACTGTTTGTTCCAGGTGGGAAAAATGATGATGGAGCCACAGATCCAATAGACATTCCAAAGAGGAGCACGCCTGCTAAAGGTACCCGACCCAACGCTGCCAGGAAACCTCCTCCAACCTCCTTATCCTCCGTCTGCCCTGTTCCCATCTTCTCTTGTCTGCTCTGCCTCCTCCAGGCTACGAGCTGCTGTTCCAGCCGGAGGTGGTTCGCATCTACACGTCGCTGCTAAAGGAGTCAAAGAACCCGACCGTGCTGGAGGCCTCGGCTGGAGCCATTCAGAACCTGTGTGCCGGACACTGGACTGTAAGAACTGTTGTTTTACTGCTGAATTTCAGCCTTCATCTGAGCGGGGAGGCGCCAGATTCTCCTCCTCACCTCACTTTATTCTTGGAAAAGGTTCTTGGAAAGAGTTCTTAAGCCTGTAGGTAACTAGCTCCTAAAGAAACCCAGCACACGAAGGGTTCTAGGAACTAATCTGTGAAGGTTAGCAGTCAAAGGAGGAAGGCTTGCTCTCCGGTTTAATCCAGAATCACTGTGTTTAGTACGGACGATACATCCGGGCCGTCCTGCGCCAGGAGAAGGGCCTGCCCATCCTGATCGAGCTGCTGGCCCACGGCAACGACCGCGTGGTCCGCGCCATGTCCGGAGCGCTCCGCAACCTGGCCATTGACGCGCGCAACAAAGACCTGCTGGGTGAGTCAGATGAGAGGATGGAGGCGGAGGCGGAGGGCGAGAGCGGCGGGGTCACCCTGTGTGTGGGCTCCACAGGGAACCACGGCGTGCCTCACCTGGTGGCCAACCTGCCCGGCGGGGGCCAGAGCCAGCCGGTGCGAGCGCTCTCGGAGGAGACGGTGGTCTCCGTGCTCAGCACGCTCCTGGAGGTCCTGGGGTCCGGAGTGGAGGCCGCCAGGACTCTCAGGGCCTCGCAGGGCATCGAGAGACTGGTGCTGATCAACAAGGACGGGTGAGGCCGCGCGGCAGCCTTAGTGCTGGTGGCAGCAGCGTCTTGTCTCTACCTTTATTCTTCAACCCTCTCCGTCCTCCGGGCTCGCCAGCAACCGCTCTGACCGGGAGGTGCGGGTGGCAGGCCTGGCGCTGCAGACGGTGTGGGCCTACAAGGACCTGCGGCGCACCTTGGAGAAGGACGGCTGGAAGAAGACGGACTTCATGGTCAACCTAAACGCTCCCAGCAACACCAGGGCCAACGGAGGCTACGAGGACAGCACCCTGCCGCTCATCAACAACGGTCAGCCGGGAAGAACGCGCTGGTCCGACAGGGCGGCGTGTGCCCAAGAGAAGATATTCAGTGACATGTTTGTATTTTTGTTCCTCTAACAGGAGGCAAAGGGGACAGCGAAGGGATCCCGATGAATGACCTGCGGCCAGGTAGGGTCCAAATCACAGAATCACAGCAACACCTGCAGCCGCTGGTCCCGACACGAGCTGAGGCTGTGCCGCTGTCCTCTGCAGATGCCTACTCCACACTGGACCAGAGGGGCAGGAGGAACACTTTGGATGACACACTCGCACCTGTGGACGGAGACGCAGCCGAGGTGAACACTCCACACACACCTGCAGTGGCTTTATGAGCACCCGATCCCTCCGCAGCAGCGTGAGCTCAGACGCTTTTCCTTGGGAATGTGAAAGACGCCGTGTGCTGGTGTCTGGGATCCGGGAGCAGATTTCTGCCTGTTCCCAGGGAGTAGAGCGTTGGGGAAGTGAACTTGGTTCCTCCTGTGGGACTGGCCTGTCTGCCAGATCGATGGATGGGAGCGATTCTTTTTTTTCTGCTAAAACTGTTAGCGTGTGAACAGACACTCTGTCACACACGCCCACAGACAGCATGTCCATGCATGTCCTGTGAGAGCACCGTGCCAGCATCCCTGACTTCCACATAGTTTCTCACCAATGTGCTTTTTCTTCTCCCTGGACTAACCCGATGACTCTTCTTTACCCTGTCACTGCTCTGTTCCTCCTCTCTGTCTCTTGTCTCCACGCTGTCTTTTGGGATTTCCTCTCTTTTAACAACTCTGCTGTGCCATCTGTCTGTTTCTCTGCCACTCGTTCTGTCTTTCTCAGGGAGGGGTGTTTGGGGGCAGGCAGGCCTCGTTGCCCCTCGTGGATTCATACAATGGTCAGGCCACACATACTGTCCCGCTGCATGTCAGAGCATGGTGTGTTTGTCTCAACGGCTGCTGCGCCTGACTTGCCACGCAGCCTCGTGTGGCGCTTGTGTAACAGCAGTGTGGCGTGTGTGTAGCCGACCCCGAACCGCCTGTGTTCTGTACCTTTGCGCCCCCAGCTGGTGAGAAAAGCACTTTCCTGCTTGTGAGACGCGAGTTTGTGCTCCTGCGGTTGCCTAAGTGTGCTCTGCTTCTAGTCCCTCCAGGAGTTTACCGTCCTCGGTGTGTGTGGTTTTTAGCGGCTAAGGTACCTGCCTCGGGTACCTGCCAAACTGAGGGTGAGGCAGAGATGGTGAATTATCCAGAAAGTGTGTATCGGTTTCTCCTTGGGAGGCTTGGCTGGACTCCCAGTGGGTGTTTACTGGTTTGGACCATTTTGGCCGCTGGGACTGTAACTTTCTGGTGGGGCTGCGTTGTGTTGTCAGCGGTGTGGTTCCTCCTGCCAGTCCTCGCTGCTTGACCTCCTCACCTGTGCCTCTTCTCTTGCAGAGAAACTGATCGTGTGCATCAGTAGACGGCCGCCTCCTCCCACCTACTGCCCTTGCTGAGCTGAGCGACACGTCCGCTGGAGCTAAACTCCATCCCTCCCCTCAGCTCTCTCGCAGCTTTTCTCTCTTCTTCTCCTGCTTGGTTACATTCCTGCGTTGCAGCGTGGATCGACCCCTCCCCTGTGGACAAACTGGACAAAACACTAAAACCACCAGAACACTAAATCATTAACCACTAGGTTGTAACACCGTGGCTGCACGGTCCCTGGACGACACTAAGAGCCTGCAGAGGCTGCACCTGGCCACCTGCAGGCTAAATTCCTGAAAACAGGCTGCGCACGTTTGCAGATTTTGTGCGTGTGAAGGTGCAGATGAACCGATCTGCTCTCCCTAACAGCCAGGTATGCTGTTCATCTCATGTGCTTGTGTTTAGCTTCTGCTTCTTCAGTGGTAGTTCCTCGTTTCTCGCCTCCGTATCGCAGAAATGTGCCAAACGACACTACTCCTGCTGCCGGTTCGCTCCAGAAGCAGATCCGGTGCTGTAATCGCTGCCTTAGCCCGGATCTATACACGGGAACGGATGTCTGACGGCCGGCGTTCCTCCAGACAAATGTCCCCCCCCCCCCCATGTTGGAATCACTCTCTTTTTGTATTTCTAAATCTAGTGAATGTGGGCGGAGGAGCCTCCGCCCGTCTCAGAAGCATCTTGTTTGTAACTGGAGTGCCTCACGTGATTTGTCTTAAGCTAGCAGAGGGAACCAATCAAAGGCCACGTTCCCCATCAGCTGACTCCTCGTGAAAGAGAAAAGGAACTCGACCGTTTTCTACTTTCAGGATGGTGGAACCTGTCCGTACCTGTGTGAATGTAGGATTTGGGTTTTACTGGGTTTCGTTTTTATAAGGCATTAAAACTGAGCGCTGCCCTCAGCCGGCACGGCGTCAACACTACGCAAATGTACGTTTGTGCCCAGTTTGCTTTTTCTGTAGAAAAATGCTTTTTCTTAGTGCCGAGTGAGATGTAGATACTTTCTGTACTTCAGAGTGGATGATTAAACGAAGCACTAGGGGGTATAAACGTGTGTTTTCTTACTCGTACCTTTCAAAGTGAGTTGCCTTCAGGCGAGAGCGGAAAAAGCGAGGGATTCTGTCCGAGAGAGAAAAGAAGGCACAGACCTGAAACTATTTTGTAAAGTGGAGAGTAAAATAAGAATAAAAGCACATTTAAACTATATATACCAGAGAATATTTGTTAATTTTATGTGTTTGTTTTTATATTGATTAGGGTTTAATTGTTTTGGGTGCTCTGGGTGAACATATATGCAATCTTTTCTTCATGTGTTAATTGAACAGTTAATATCTTAGACGAAATGCAAACCGAGCTGACTAAAATAAAAGGATGATCTGTCGCCTGACACTAATGGAAAAGTTTGATTCTGGACTTCATAATCTCTGCCTTGGCTCTTGAAGTTGCACATTCACATTTATGAACGATTTCTGTAACTAGCAATACTGTTTTTAATAATAAAAAGAAATACATTTAATAACTCGAGTGTTTTTTTGCGGTCTTTGCGGTTTAACAATTATTCGGATGTTTTAAATGACCAGTGGTTACCTGGTGCCGCCAGGGGGCGCGCTGTTTCTCCAGTCTCGTTTGAATCCAACTTTATTGTCACAACAGAGTAAACGGAAGTTTATCGCACGTGCACCGCTGCAGACGTTCTGAAGGTTAAAGAAGACTCAATAATCTGTCCGTTTTTGAACTAAGTTCAGGGCCGTGTTTCCAGTTCGGAAAGCCGAGTGTTAACAGGGCAAGCACTGGCATGGATCCCATGAAAGCACAGCAGCTGGCGGCAGAGCTGGAGGTGGAAATGATGGCTGACATGTACAACCGGTATGAGACAAGCTCCGTTAAGCTACAGCTAGCTTTACCAACTACACTTAGCCAAAGTGTGTGTTTGGGCTTATATTCTTCATTTATTGACAAGATTAGACTTTAGTTAAAGTACATCCACTAAGGGTTAAAATGAATTAAACTCTAGTAAATGCCGAAAGGGTCGAGTGCTACACTAACAGCTAGCTATACATTAACCAGTACCTGTAAGTATTTTACCTGCTGTTCCCTGAAACTACGTGCACATTGTATTTATTTAGCCTGATTCTAAAGACTTTTCCCCCTCATTTCCCACTTTAATATGTAGGTTTTAGTGCTTTTTTTCTATGCCAAAAGAGTAAATGATAAATGATCTTTTTTCCGCTGCCGCCTCCACTCCAGCAGATGGCAGTGTGTCCATTCAGAAACGGGCTGGCTAAAGGCCTCTGGTCGGGGGACATGAATGTTCTAATGTGCTCTTTCGCTGCAAGGATGACCAATGCCTGCCACAGAAAGTGTGTGCCGCCGCATTACAAGGAGGCGGATTTGACGAAGGGCGAGTCGGTGTGTCTGGACCGCTGCGTGGCCAAATACCTGGACCTCCACGAGAGGCTGGGACGCAAGCTGACGGAGCTGTCGGTCCAGGATGAAGAGCTGATGAGGAAGGCAGCTGTGGGCAGCGGATAAAGACTGCTGGCGGAGGGAATGAAGACCTGCGACGTGTGTGTTGGGGGGGTTATCTGGTCAGGGGTCCTTTGGGACCGGCTGCTCTCTCCTGCAGGAGAAACACAAACACACACCTGCGGAAAGACGTCATTATTTATTGTCTGATTCTGTGGCTGTTTTCGGCGGCGGAGCCAGAAAGGACGCGGCAGAAACGACGTCCTTGTCTGGCTCTTGGAGCAGGTTCAGGCCTTGGTTCTGAGCCTCCCTTGAACAGTTCTTTTTCTGTATTTTAATCTCGGTGTGTGTGCAAAGGAACGCTCTTGTTAGGCTTAAACACAACATGAAACAGATGTGTGGAAACTGGTGTGGAACTGGAGTTAACCAAATATGAGTTGTGTTGACTGAACTTTGCCCATCAGGTGCACCGTGTCTCCTCTTTTTTAATTTTGTAACCACTCGTGTTGTTTCTGAGTTGTGTGTGTAACGGCCTTTAGACCATTTTCACAGCAGCACATTTCTGCAAGGAAAGGCTGGAAAACTTTCCTTTCTTCCATGTTGCTCTTCCAGAGCTTAGAAAGCAGTCGTAGACGGGTGGGTAAAAAAATGAGACATTAAAATTCCAGCTGTTCGTTTTTAATTGCAGTAGCGTTTTAATGTTTACTAAAGTTTTTTTTTTCACTGTCGCTGCTGTGAAGAATGTTTCCTTTTGTTGTTACAAATGAATAAAAGATTCCTAAAGCCTAATAATACTTTTAACATCCGATACCCGTTAGTCCTTGTTTCACTGTGCTCTGGAATTTTTTTAAAAGTATTTTTGTACATGTGCGTGTGTGTGTGTGTGTGTGTGTGTGTGTGTGTGTGTGTGTGTCTTTAAGACCAAAAGTGAGAGAAGCCGTTTGAGGAAGTGAAGTTTGTTGAAGTTTGACTTTAGTTTCACTTCGATAAACTCGGATTTAGCGCGCGTGTGCGCGTGCTGGAGGAAGGAGACGGTTCCGGCTGCTGTGGAGGACGGGAGTCACGGTAAGAGGCGCAAAGTTTCTCCTTAAACGTCGAAAATGTGTCAAATGTGAGCCAGGCGCTGCTGGTCGGCGCTCGCCGGCCTGCAGACAACTACGCGTTTGCTTCTCAGCTGCGATCCTGCGGTTTTTAGCCACAAATTCCATTTAAACACGCGAAAAAACGCCAGTCCTCATGTTCTAAAACTTGGACTTAAAAACCACCGTCTGTAAGGTCATCCTGATGGAACGGTAGCCTGTTTAACGCCTCTTCTAGTCCGGCAGCGTGTTGCTGCTATTCCAGGTTGGAGAACCTGGATGAACGAGAACCTGCGCGCATTTTCATTCAGTCCTGAAGAGGAAAATGTTGTTAATGGCTGCCCTAAAAGTTAAAACGTGATCAGCTTTACCTCTGACTCGCGCGCTTAGATGATCAGGATGAACTAAAAGCACCAAAAGGAAAAGAGACGAGGCTGCGAGCCAAAGCCCTCTGATGGACGTCTCTGATGGACGTCTCTGATGGACGTCTCTGCTGGGCGTCTCTGATGGGCGTCTCTGATGGACGTCTCTGATGGGCGTCTCTGATGGACGTCTCTGATGGACGTCTCTGATGGGCGTCTCTGATGGGCGTCTCTGATGGGCGTCTCTGATGGACGTCTCTGATGGACGTCTGATGGGCGTCTCTGATGGGCGTCTCTGATGGGCGTCTCTGTATGGACGTCTCTGATGGGCGTCTCTGCTGGGCGTCTCTGATGGACGTCTCTGATGGACGTCTCTGATGGGCGTCTCTGATGGGCGTCTCTGATGGGACGTCTCTGATGGACGTCTGATGGACGTCTCTGATGGACGTCTCTGCTGGGCGTCTCTGATGGGCGTCTCTGATGGGCGTCTCTGGTGGGCGTCTCTGATGGGCGTCTCTGCTGGGCGTCTCTGATGGGCGTCTCTGCATGGACGTCTCTGATGGGCGTCTCTGCTGGGCGTCTCTGATGGACGTCTCTGATGGACGTCTCTGATGGGCGTCTCTGATGGGCGTCTCTGATGGGCGTCTCTGCTGGACGTCTCTGATGGGCGTCTCTGATGGACCTCTCTGATGGGCGTCTCTGCTGGACGTCTCTGATGGGCGTCTCTGATGGGCGTCTCTGCTGGACGTCTCTGCTGGGCGTCTCTGCTGGGCGTCTCTGATGGGCGTCTCTGCTGGACGTCTCTGATGGGCGTCTCTGATGGGCGTCTCTGCTGGACGTCTCTGCTGGGCGTCTCTGCTGGGCGTCTCTGATGGGCGTCTCTGATGGACGTCTCTGGTGGACGTCTCTGATGGGCCTCTCTGATGGGCGTCTCTGCTGGGCGTCTCTGATGGACGTCTCTGATGGACGTCTCTGATGGACGTCTCTGGCCCTAACCCTGGGGTGCTGTTGGTGACCAGATGGAAGCTTCTGCTCCAGAAGAGACGGGTGCGGACGCAGACCTGCCTGGACCTCCCCGAGGCAACAATGAGCTTCTGGGCGTTGCAGACGAAGACGACCAGGTGAGCGAGGGAGCCCAGAGGAAGGGTGAGCTCCTGCTGAGACTCACCTTTACCTGCCTCCAGATGGAGGAGTTTCTGGGCCCTCAGGGAGAGTACAACGAGGAGGAGGAGGAGCGCAAATACTACCGGAGGAAGAGGCTGGGCGTCATCAAGAATGTGGTTGCCGCCAGTTTAGGAGCCATGATGGTGTACAGCGTGTACATGGGTGAGTGACTGGAGCGAGGAGGTGTGAGGAGGTGTGTGTGGCAACACCCCCGAGTGAGCAGCACATGTGCTGCAGGGTCTCCTGCAGATGCAGCTCATCCTGCACTATGACACCACGTACCGAGAGGTCAAGTACAGCAGCCTGGGCCTGGAGGACATCGATCGCAAGATGCTGATGGGCATCAACGTCACGCCCATCATAGGCCTGTTGTACACCCCCGTGCTCATCAGGTAGGAAGAGCCGGGTCGTGTGTGTTCTCACGTGGGTGTCCTGTAAACTCCTTCTTGATCAGGTTTCTAGGAACCAAGTGGATGATGTTCCTGGCCTCAGGAATCTACGCGCTCTTCGTGTCCACCAACTACTGGGAGCGGTACTACACGCTGGTCCCCTCGGCGGCAGCCATCGGCGTGGCCATCGTGCCGTTCTGGGCCTCCCTGGGGAGTTACATCACCAGGTCGGTATCAGGGCGGCCACCTTCATGAGTTTAACCGCACCAGCTCCTGGACGTTGGCTCCAGGTCCCAGGCAGACTTCAGAGGATCCTCATTCATGTGTTCAGAGCGCCGGGTCCCGTTTGTGGTGTGTGAGCTGTGTGAATCATCCGCTGACCTCATTAGGCTGCTGTTCCGCCCACACACAGGCGCCTCCTTTGATATGCTCCTGAATGCTCGGCATGCAGCAAAAAGCACGGCTGTACATGCACAAAGTTGAATCCAGATCACAGAAGCAACCCTGGTGACACAGGCCAGCCGGTGGTTTTACCAGCAGCTCGTTCCCACACACACACACACACACACACACACACACACACACAGGGTTTTTTCATGCAAGGCTAACAGACAAACGCTAGCTACCCCGCCACCTCCTCCCTCGCTGAGGTAATAACAGCGTTCCCGTTTATTACAGGATGGCGCAGCAGTACTACGAGTACGTCCACTACCGAGAGGAGCACGTGCAGGAGCAGAAGAAGCTCCCCAAGGGCGCGTGCCACCGCTACATCGTGGTCTTCCAGTCGCTCTTCAACGGCATCTTCACCGTGAGTCTTCCTCACTCGGCCCGCCTTTGTTCTGTGTGTGCAGCTGCAGAAACACGTGTCATGTGTTCCCACCCCCTCTCTCTCTCTCTCTCTCTCTCTCTCTCTCTCTCTTCCTCCCTCAGCTGAGTTTTGTTTTCGCAGAGTTCCCCATGCGCTTTGTCCTCAACAGACACCTGAACTCCAACAACCACATTCTGCACAACGTCCACACCTGCGGTAAACACACCCTAACCCTCTGCACACACACACACACACACACACACACACACACACGGCTCCAGCTGCGGGTGCAGTGGTGAGCATTCATTCGACAAGGCCGTCAGGAAGAGAAGAAGAAGAAGAGGAAGGCTCTGCAGTCTCTGCTGTGGCTAAAGCAACCGAACGCCCAGAAGAAAAGCTTCTGTTTTTGTCGCCTTGCTGCTGTGAAACCAGTTAAAAGCAGCTCTTCAGATGAAATCGGAGGTTTAAGCCGCTTCCCTAAACCTGCTTCCTCTTTGTTAAAAAACCCCACCTGTGCGCTCGTCTGGTCCGACCTGCCAGAGCAAAGCGTCGCCGGCCGATCGGCTGTTTTCGTCGCCGGTTGAGCCGCTCCCACCTGCTGTTGTTGCCATCCATCCATCCATCCATCCATCCATGGCTCCTGTCTCCGCTAGGAGCCAACGTGACGGGGCTGATCCCGGGCTTCAACAACACCATCCTGTACCGGCTGCCCAGCTCCATGCTGCTCATCCAGGTGGAGAGCGTCCTGATGGGCTTCGCCTTCCTCGCCATGGTCATTGTAAGAGCAGAGAGGAAGCTCGCAACGAGGTTTCTGACCTGTAGCTAAGCTAGCGACGGAGGCTGGGCCGTGACATCGGCTGTGCTGAGTTCTGCTTCACAGCCAGCTGGCCCAGTCCCAGCTGGAGCACGTGTTCCCGACGCTCTGGTGAAAGGGTTGTGTCTCCCAGTTCCTGGTGCTGTGCGGCGCCGCCTACCGACCCACCGAGGAGATCGACCTCCGCAGCATAGGCTGGGGAAACATCTTCCAGCTGCCCTTCAAACACCTGCGGGACTACCGCCTGAGGCTGCTCTGCCCCTTCTTCATCTACAGCGGCTTTGAGACCCTGTTTGCCGTCACCGGATTCTCCCTGGTAGCGTGAGGCGTCTCCTCCCGGGTGTGTTCAGTGGAAGCGGACACTCAGCTGTGTGTTCTCATGTCACACCCCTTTCAGACGTTTGGCGTCTGCGTTTTGGGGCTGGACAAGCTCTGGCTTCTGGTGCTGGTCTACGGGCTGTCCTGCTCCGTCTTCTCCTCCCTCTCGCTGAGCCTGCTCCGCTTCCCCCGCTGGCTGTGCCTGATGGCGGGCGCCGCTGTCCACGGCGTCCTGCTGGTGGTCCTGCTGGCGCTGCCCTTCTCCCCCAACCAGCCGCAGCTGCTGGGCCCGCTGCTGCTCATCTCTGCGCTCTGGGGTCTGGGCTCAGCCCTCAACAAGACGGGCGTCAGCAGTAAGTGAGCAGCACGTGTGTGACGCCCCGTCTGCTCTCGGGTGGCACAGGCTGACGTGTGTGTGTGTGTGTGTGTGTCAGCGGTGCTCGGTATGCTGTACGCTGAGGAAAAGGAGCGTCTGGACTTCATCTACGCCATCTACCACTGGTGGCAGGCCATCGCCATCTTCATCGTTTACCTGTGGTCCAACCTGCCGATGAGGGTATGAGCCGGCGTCCCGGCCGCAGCCGCAGCTGCAGCTGCAGCCGCAGCGGTTCTGAAGGTGCTGCTGTCCCCGCAGGCCAAGCTGTCCATCCTGCTGGCCACGCTGCTGCTGGCCTCCTACTGCTACTGGCTGATGGAGCGACGCCTGGCCCGGAAAGTCGGCTTCAGGCTGCCTCGCATCCCTCGGCCCCGGCACAAGGTACCCCCTTCAGGGGCTCTTCACCCAGGTCTCGCCGGCCCCGACGCTTTGAGAGCGTCAGAGAGGGTGTTGCTGGGTTAGAAACCGGCTTTGGCAACCTCATTATCACATTTCTGTCCCTAATATTAAAAAACGCTGAGAGCGTCACAGGTGTGTTTGCTCAGGTAGGCGGAGGGAGGCTTTTCTCCTTCCTAAAGATCTGTTCTTTAACATCTGCAGGTAAAAGGCTACCGTTATCTGGAAGAGGACAACTCAGATGAGTCAGATTCTGAGCGCAGTGAGGAGGAGGAGGAGGAGGAGGAGGAGGAAGAGGACGGCGAAGGTCACCGGCCAGAGGAGATGGAGGGAGAGGATGGAGTGGGAGAGCAGCCTGCAGGAGCCCAGGAAGCTGCCTCACCTGCAGCGCTGAGGAGGGCGGCCGAGATCCACCGTGGCCGACGGGATGAGGCTCCGCTGAAGGAGGACGAGAGAGAGGAGCGCGCCGGAGGATGAGAGGAGTGAGGGAGGGAGCGAGTCAGCGCCGATGAGGCGATGCTGCAGTCCTCTATCAGAAATAATGTATATTTGTTCCTGTATGCAGAGAGGAACAGCTCCCTCCTCCGTTACGCTGGCTTTAAACGACAGAAAACGGCTTCTCAGACGACAAAAACCACGTTTACAATCAAGTCATTAACATGGTTGATAATATTCATTTCACGAGGAACAGAGGGATGAAGGTGGAGGGAAGGCAGATACGGACCAAATACGTTGTCAGTCAAACAGCAGCAGGTGTAAAAAAGTAGGAAAAAGATCATTTTTAGCAAGTGAGGATCCAGTTGGTAAAGTTCTCATTGTGTTCGTGAATGTTGGTGTAAAAACCAAAGAAAAAGAGCGTCTGACTTCATCCTGTGACTAAACGAGTTTGTGCGACCGATGTTGGGCCTGCGTGCGACTCTTCTTTCACCTCCACTCAGAATCTGCCAACAGCAGCTCTAGTTGGAGGAACAAAGAGGTCAGATCCAGAGATCCACCAGATCCCTGAGGGATCCCACCACCTCTCCTCCAAAAAGACCTGAGGAACGGCTCAGGAATCTGGGAAGACCACCTGAAAATCAGCAGAAAACTCCTCGGTGGTGGGACCCGTGAGCCCCATCCCCTCTCTCTCTCCCTCTCTCTCTCTCTCTCTCTCTGTCTCTCTCTCTCTCTCTCTCTCTCTCTCTCTCTCTCTCTCTCTCTCTCTCTCTCTCTCTCTCTCTCTCTCTCTCTCTCTCTCTCTCTCTCTCTCTCTCTCTCTCTCTCTCTCTCTCTCTCTCTCTCTCTCTCTCTCTCTCTCTCTCTCTCTCTCTCTCTCTCTCTCTCTCTACTCTCTCTCTCTCTCTCTCTCTCTCTCTCTACTCTCTCTCTCTCTCTCTCTCTCTCTCTCTCTCTCTCTCTCTCTCTCTCTCTCTCTCTCTCTCTCTCTCTCTCTCTCTCTCTCTCTCTCTCTCTCTCTCTCTCTCTCTCTCTCTCTCTCTTTCTCCCTTTCTCTCTCTCTCTCTCTCTCTCTCTCCCCTCTCTTTCTCCCTCTCTCTCTCTCCCTCTCTCTCTCTCTCTCCCTCTGTTTCTCCCTCTCTCTCTCTCCCTCTCTCTCTCTCTCTCTCTCTTTCTCCCTCTCTCTCTCTCCCTCTCTCTCTCTCTCCCTCTCTCTCTCCCTCTCTCTCCCTCCCTCCCTCTCCCTCTCTCTCTCTCCCTTGCTCCCTCGCTCTCGGTGCTGACTCGGCAGATGGCGGCGGGCTCACACAGAGGTGAGGACGGGGAATGTGGCGCTGTTGTTGCTCTATTCGTGCAGGTCAGCAGAGGCAGAACAAGCGGGGGGGACTATGGACGGACGAGGAGGGTTTGGGGTCCGTTCGGGAGCCGGTTCCCAGCGGGACTCCGGAACCTTGAGGAAACCGGAGGAGTTTCACGGCTGAAGGTGAAACATGGCCCCAGGACCTGACTGACCTCCTTCCCATTTGGGCTTTGATGGGATTTTTTTCATCTGTCGCTTTGATCAGGGAAAAAAAAAAAGGATGGCCATCGCCATAGCAACTTCCCTCATCCACAGGCCTTTGATCCTGACGTCATCTCCAACGTTCACCCTCTCACACACACAATCTTTATACTTGTATCTCTGTGAGGACTTTCATAGACATCAGTCCCCAACCCCAAGCATCCGAGCTGACCCTGACCCTTGACCCTTGACCCCAATCTAACCCCAAACTTGAAACCAAACGCTTGGCAGCGCTTCTCTGCCTATGCGGGTTCCAGGAGGTTGGGTGTGGTGTGGTCAGGGTCAGGGTCAGGGTCAGGGTCAGGGTCAGGGTCAGGGTCAGGGTCAGGGTCAGGGTCAGGGACCGTTGGTAGGATAACCTGTGAAGGTCTCCAGAATGAGACTCTTCAGCACGAGTTGCTCTTTAGGGCTTTTTTAGGTGCGTTTCCTGCCGTCGGTGTAGGTCTGAGGACACGGCCGCTCCGTTGACTTCTCCTTTCTCTGAAGCCTTTCCTCTTTTATTGCCCATGTGACTCTGGCAGCGCCTCTGTTCCCTGGGGACCTCTTGCAGCTCTCAGGTTGTCGGCTGGTGCGTCCGTCCGCTCTGACAAGCCTCCATTTTCACGCACATCCATTAAAAAGGAGCTTTTTGGGAACTTTCATCTCACGCGAAGAGCGGCCAACAATAAATGACCCACGGTGTGAGAGGAAGAGCAGTGGGCTGTGATTTAATAGCCTCCTCCTCCTCCCACCGCAGCTGTGTCGGGTTATTGCTGCTCACACGTTATTGCTTTTCTCTTCTCCGTCCCACCGCGCTTTTATGAAGGATGGTTTTGATATTATGGAGACATGAGGTGGTTTACGGGGAGCCCTCTGGTGTAATTATCAGCCCCGATAACAACATTTGCAGATTTCCTAATTCCCCCCCCCCCCCTTTCTCTCTCTCTCGCTGCCCCTCTCTCTTTGATGATGGGGGTATTTCTATTCTGTGGGGGCTGTGAGCTCAGCGAGTTTGTTTTTGTCACCCTAATCCCCTCAGCAGCGCGCCAGCATATAAAAGTGGCCGGGGGGCCCAGTGCGTCCTCACCCGGCTTCAGTCCCGTTTTGGGAAGCTCTCCGTTCCGAACGCAGCAGAACAGGTAGGACGAGGAGGAACAGAAGGGATGCGGTCTGATTGTGTGAGAGTCTGAGTGCTGTGGGACGCGTTTGAACCGGTCTCTGATTTTGAATGTGAGTGTGTGGTGGTCCCCCGAGGAGACGGCGTAGACGGTTCTTTTTGTCCTCCTCAGTCGTCATGTCTGGAGACAAAAGCAAGGCTGCTTCCCAGACCGATTGGAAGATGGCTCAGAACAAGATGTCTGAGATGGGGATGGCGTCCTACAAGGTGGGCTTCTCCGGCGGGGCCCATCTGCTGCGTATCCACCCGTTGGACGCTCCTCGTTGACGTCTCTGTGTTCCGTCCCCAGATGTACCTGTACGAGCAGGAGAACTTCCAGGGCCGCGTCCTGGAGATCACCGGTGAGTGCATGAGCGTCTGTGACGTGGGGATGGACAAGGTTCGCTCCCTCCGCGTGGAATGTGGTCCGTAAGTATCCGCCTACACCTGGAAGCGCTCCATAATGTCCCCATCCACAGTCCTCCTCCGCACGCCTCTTTTACCTCCCCATTACACCAGATTTCACATTTCCAGGAGTTCGGCTGATGCTTTTATCCCAGCTGATTTGCGTTGAGAGCTCCGCTAACGCTGCAGATCAGAGGAGGACTGAACCGGATCAGAGCAAATAACCGGAAGTCTGGAGGCCGGAAGGGCGTCCTACGGTCGCCTTTAACCAGAAAGAAAAGAAAGAGGAAGTTCTTCATCCATTCTTCATGATGGAAGTCTACAGAAGCGTTTTGAACACTGAAAGCTTTGCTGAATTGTTACCAGAGAGCCTGAAGTCATCTGTAGAGTAGGAGTACTTGATTTTATCCCGGACAGGGGAAATGACAGCGGCAACACTAACAATAACCTCCACACAGACGGAGGGGCAGGAAAGTTGTCCTGATTCTGTCCTCGTGGCAGCGGCGCTGGATCGGCGTGTTTGGGAAGGAGCTCCGCCGCCCGTCCAGGAAAGGGTGGAGCGGTGGAGCGGGTGGTCGGGGTGGTCTAGGGTAGGCAGCACAGAGGCTCCATCAGCAGGACTATCGTTAGCAAAAGCAGGGTCACGAGGTCACTGGGATGGCTAGAAGCGTCCCGAGGGAGCCGCTAGCCTCGCCCTGCTGCTCCCGCTGGTCTCAGCCTCCTCTCAAAGCTCGCCTCTCCTCCTCAGCTTCGTAGGCTTCGAGCAGATCAACTTCTGTGGGGAGATGTTCATCCTGGAGAAGGGCGAGTACCCCCGCTGGGACTCCTGGAGCAACTGCCAGAAGAACGACTACCTGCTGTCCTTCAGGCCCATCCGCATGGTAACGCCCCCGCTGGTCCGTGGCGCTGGACACGCCCACACCCACCTGACAGCTTTCAACCTTTGGTGCTCCTCAAGGACCCCGAGAAGCACAAGATTTGCCTGTATGAGGTGGGAGAGTTCAAGGGCCGTAAGATGGAGATCATGGACGACGACGTTCCCAGCTTGTTCTCCTACGGTTTCACCGACAGGGTGGGCAGCGTGACGGTCAGCTGCGGCACGTGAGTTCACAGGAACCTCCAGAAGACCCATTTTTGAAGGAAACGATGATGCACGATAACTTGTGTTCAATGGGAATGAACATTTTTTCATGTGTGCTTTTATTTTGGTGGGAAGATGAGCGTTTCCTAACTGAACCTTTCCTCTCTCGTCCTCCGCTCCTCAGCTGGGTGGGTTACCAGTTCCCCGGCTACCGCGGCAGCCAGTACCTGCTGGAGAAGGGAGAGTTCAGGCACTTCAACGAGTTTGGAGCCCGCTGCCCACAGATGCAGTCCATCAGACGCATCCGGGACATGCAGTGGCACCCCCACGGGTGCTACACCCTCTCCTCCAAGTGAAGCGCAGCCGGAGCCAGGCAGAGCGGGACTGGAGGAGAAGGAAAGGATGAGCACCCTCACGCAGGTGGAGGAGAGAGGGTGAGGTAGGAGGAGAAGGAGGGCGGAATCGTTTCTCTGCCCCAGAGAGGAGAGGATGTGAGGAACGCACGTCCTATTTTTAGATGTGAATATTGTGATCTGGTGGCCAATAAAAAGAACCTTTCTAAACGGAAGGAGGAGACAGACTCTGGAGTCGATCTGCTTCCTCTGGCCGCCCCCCTCAGCCTCTCTCCTCCCTCCCTCCCCTCTTTCCTTCTCTAAAACTTTTCCTCTCCATCACACCGGCGCCAGCCCCCGCTGCGTCCATCACCCGCCTGCCTGCAGAAGCAGAAAGGACGCGCGTTTGCGTGGAGCAGCAGCAGCGGCGGCCGGGGTGCAGCCTCCATCCTGTCTTCAGATTCTTTCAACCTTCAACCAATAAAGGATCTTGACCCAAAGCTGCCGGCCCTCGTTGGACGAGCCTGAGAGTTTTCTGTTTGAAGCTGAAGACTTGAGACTTGGTTTTAATGTTGGGTCAGGGTTAGCGCCAGGAGATCAGCTGGCTCAGGGTTATACTTCAGCTATAAAACAATTAACAACAATTATTCCCCAAAATGGTTGCTGTCTTTTATGTTTGCCACCCTCTAGCGGCCAGTGAGGTAATAAGGTAGTAATTACTGTATATTTTCATCCTATAGTGAGTCCCTCTGACTGGTGCATGCGTCAGCTCGCTGCGATCCTGTGGGGGGGTGTTAAAACAACAAACACGCTGAGCAGGAATCTGTAGGCTGCTCCTCATGTCGGTGACTAAGAGCCACATTAGTCAGGAGGAGCGCAACCTTTAAGGATTATGTAGTATTTGGTTCCTGCTGGAGGTGAAAAGACGTGAAAATGTTCCCTTAAAAGTCAACTCGTAACGCTGGAAAACTCTGAAAAAAAGGGAAATTGCTCCGCTGTTTGAGGTTTTAGCGTTTTTACAAAGTAATTTCAATTAAGAATCAGAACATCAAACCGGAAGGTCCAGTCCCACCGTCCAGTCCCACCGTCCCGGTCCCACCGTCCTGTCCCACCGTCCAGTCCCACCGTCCCGGTCCCACCGTCCTGTCCCACCGTCCAGTCCCACCGTCCCGGTCCCACCGTCCTGTCCCACCGTCCCAGTCCCACCGTCCAGTCCCACCGTCCAGTCCCACCGTCCAGTCCCACCGTCCCGGTCCCACCGTCCTGTCCCACCGTCCAGTCCCACCGTCCCGGTCCCACCGTCCTGTCCCACCGTCCCAGTCCCACCGTCCAGTCCCACCGTCCAGTCCCACCGTCCTGTCCCACCGTCCCGGTCCCACCGTCCTGTCCTCCTGGGAGGATGCAGGTCTGCCATGACCCACACTGCCAAGCATCCATGCAAATGAACTCGGTCTAAACAACCACTTAAAGTTGGTAAACTGCTGGAACTTTTCAGGAAAATGGTCACAAAAAAAAGAACTACCCATGAGGGGAACTTGTCTGGGAAAACGTCCCGCTGTAATTCAAACAAAGACTAACAACCACACCCTACCAGGGTGTGAGGGTTTGTGTTGATGAGATGTGCATGTTAATGTTTTTGTATTAGATGGAACTGGTTTCAGTGGAAACCCTTTCCCACACAAAGCCACCGACACACACGTCTTCCAGCCTAAACCAGCAGCTCCTGAATGCAACAGCTTTCTGCCTTTTGTTGTTGCCATTAGTGGTTTGTGGAAATGGCAGCATTGATTTTTTTCATTGTGTGCAACTCCTTCTCCTGAAGCTAATCAAATATTTAATCCAATCAACATCAAATTTCAGGGTGACGTCAAAGATGAGAAATCCGCATGAAAATACCAAAATAATGGCTTGCGTTTCGGTAAACGACATCAGAGGATGCTTCAGTCACTGCTAATGTAAATGTGACCGTCTATTGTGGCGCGTTGAAAGCTTTGTGTCTCTGCTGGACAATCCTCTCGTTCTCGTCCAACAAAAGATCCGCCGGCGACACAATGACACCATTATTAGCAGATGTGTCACGCGTGTGTGAGCTCTGTAAAAGGGTCAGAGTTGGTTAACGCCGCAAACTTTGCACCACGTATTTAAAGCAGACTGAAACAACAGTGCAAAAATAGCTCATTTATAATTAACAAAGTTCCAGCTACCTTTAAAAACGTACTGATAACAGAAGGGAGGACTGGAAAGACCAATAACTCCACGTATACGGAGTTGAGAATATAGAACAGAATTCTACAATTGATGTAAAAAATGTCAATAGGGTTTAGTTTTAATTAAAATTAGATAAAAGTATATTTCTTTTAAGAATTGAATAAGACACAAGAGCAATTAGCATGTGTCAGTCAGTATTAAAATATTAATAAACATAGCTGGTTTGTTCTGTGTGCTCCATTTAATATGAGAAAAGTTCAACCGACTATTTTAATGTTTTAATTTTGAGGGTGTTTAGTTAAAGCGGGCCGAGCAGCCTCAGAATAGGATGTTATGGCCCAAGTCCTGAAGTAAACAGACATTTTCTCAGTTCTTGATGTTTCCTTCAAAATATGAGGAGAAAAGACCTTTTCCTCGTGTCACATGGCTTCCGTCTATTAATACACCCTGATAAGACGCCTGCTGTGGGCTGAGGTACCCAGCATGCAGTTAAACATAGAACGGAGGAGTACTGACGTCAGACACACACACACACACTCACACACACACACACACACACACACACACACACACACACACACACACACACACACACACTCACACACACACACACACACACACACACACACACTTCCAGGCTCGTCTCTGATGTCATCCTGTGAATTGGGACTTGCGAGATAGTTTGCAGAGCTTAATGACTCCTAGAGGTTCAGCATCGCTACATAATGGGTAGAGAGCCAGAGAAAACACACACACACACACACACACACACACACACTTGCTATCTACAAGAGATAATGAAGCATGTGAGATTCCTTCAAGATAGATAGATAGATAGATAGAGTTCTCTTCCTGTCAGAGCTCTCAGCCACTTTCCCCATGTGATACCAAACTTTTGCACAAAGAAGCTATTTTTAGATCCTTCGTCATCGCTTGTGTCGTCCTTGAGGAGACACCTGTGTTTAGGTGAGAAATCCGGGATGACAGCTGCAGTCACAGACTCCGCCTGGATGTCTGGGACCTGTGGAGGAGCGAGAGGTTGCTGCACGTCTCCAGCCGCCGCCGCAGCAGCAGCAGCAGCAGCAGCAGCAGCAGCAGCAGCAGCAGCAGGTTCAGGCTGCGGAGACGGCGACCGAGAGGCTGGAAGCGGGAAAAGGAGGTCTGGAGGCTCTAAAAGCAGCAGGAAGTCCAGCTCCTTCTGCCCCCGTGGTTGGGGTGTCTAGTTCTTCTCTGAGCCCCAACAAGCAGGCAGCAGCAGCAGCAGGTCAAACTGCCCTTTAACAGGAGGAAACCCTGACCAGGACCAGGCTGGTATGAGGGACCCTCCTGCTGATGGCCGGCTGGAGACAGGAGGAGAGAACCGACACACACGGTGTGTGTTGGAGGGGCTTGGATGACACCAGAGTTCCGTGTTTTAGCAGCCATCATTTCCTAGATCTGAGCACAGCTGGTGATAACCTGCCAGCTGTTCCAGCTGTTGCTGGTGACGGAGCCAGGTGGTCTTTGTAGAGTCAGAGTGCGCTCACCGAACACCCCAAATCAGCAATGAGAGAGGCCAGGTGGGGTGTGTGCGTGTGTGTTTGGGAGGGGGCCCTCTGCTCTCTTCTAGTTTGAAGACCTTTAGCCAGACCCGAATGCCTCGTGCACCTGTCCGCGGCGGAGCCGTGTCCTCCGGTGCGGACGCGGACGCGGACGCAGACGCGTCTCTGGGCTGCACCGACGCTTGGAGCTGGCGCTTGTGCGTCAGCTGCCATTCAGAGTCTCATCAGATGTCTGCGGCTGACTGTTGAGTGATGTAAGTCTGATCTGCAGCTCCTCCTTTCTGCTCTGACAAACGCGTGGGCGTGCGCAGCTTCGCCGAGAAGCGATCAGATCTGGCGGAGAGGAAGAGCCGTTTGGCTCTATTGGCAGGGGTGGAGGCTCGGCCCGCAGATGCTGGTTCCGGCAGGTGTTCCGGCAGGTTCTACCTGGAAAGAATAAAGAGCGTTCCTGCCGCGGCTGCCTGGATGTGTGTGTTGAGTGTGTCAGCAGCCCTTCCCTCTTCAGTGGTATTGTGTGCCCATCTGCGTCACGCGTGAGCCATGTCTCAGGGTTAAAAATAAAAGATGCAGCAGATGGACGCGTCCACAACGGAGAGGGGGATTGACGACGACGGGTGAGGCTATAGAGGGATGTGAGGGAGGATTGTAATGAATCCGGCTGTGAATGGGCCGCGTCTTGATTCACCAGCCTCGCCTGCAGATCGAGTGTCTGTGATGGGACAGAATATGTGTTTGGATGAGGAGGCTGACACAGATGCTGCAGCAGGAAAACCAGAAAGAGAAGGTGAATGAGTGGAGGGACCACAGTGGGTCCATGAAAGGGCTGTTTTCAGCCTCCAAGCCGCCGCAATCACCGTCAGTCTCGCTCCTGTCTGGACTGCTGGCTCACACCTGACGATATGAACTATTTTTACTGTTTTCTGTCCTCTGTCGCTTCTTCAGCTGCCACAGATACGAAGGACAGGAGGCCAGCCTCCACTTTACTAAAAGCTATTAAAATATCTGCAGTTTCGCCAGAAACCCAATCTGACAATTCAAACCTGCTTTCAACTGAATAAATTAACCGTGCTGTCCAAAAATTCCTGAAGAGCACCCAGGAATCGTGCCCTTGCCCCTGACCCCTGGCAGCAGGACGAGCAGCGCGTGCACCTGTGGGGGTCAAGGTTCAAGCCTGTTGCTGTGACCCTGGAGCAGCCCGCGCTCCTCAACCCTCCAACGCATCCAGAGATTTCTGAGTGGGCTGAAATTCACCAAACTCAGCGTCAGTCATCGCCGGTGCGTGACTGCAGTTATTGACACAACCAGTAATCAGGGTTAGGGGTAATTATTCTTTCACTCCACACAAACAAGCACCAAAACGGCACCGGACGGAGTGTTTTAGAGGAAACACATCAGTCGACCTTATTATCGCTCCTCACCCGGCGCCCCGGCCTTCCAGCCGCGGCTCCGGCACCCAGGGGCGTGCCGAGATTGCTTCTGTGTGTGAGCATCAGAAGTAAATGGAAAATGAAATTGCCCTCGGCCATCTGTGAATATCCCAGAGCCGGTGGCGCCGTTCGCAGGCGTCCTGAACGTTGGCGACGGAGGCAGAGGTGAGTGGGATTCCGTCTGGCACTGCGTCACAACGTTGTGACGTGCGTGCACATGTTCCTGTATTTAAAACTGGAGGATAACTCACTGGGCTGCACGCTGTGCACAAAGTCCATTTAAAACAACCCTGACGCCACGTTTCAGCCTCCTGTGAATGCTGACGTGGGACAAGGATTCTGCTCGCTCCTCTGGGGCCGTGCACCTCTAACCACACCTTGTTTGCACACCAGCACACTCATGGCTGCACAGATGGGCACACACACAGTGGGCAGTGGGTGTGAGGATGACAACGGTGTTCTTCAGGAACTAGAAAGAACACTTGCGCTACTCTGCAGCGAATGTGATCAGTGTGAAAACAAAGTTTAAAGCTGAGATGGAAAAAGCTGAGTGGGAGAAGAGTGATTGTGTGGAGCCGAAGGTGTAAATCCACCTCTATGGATCAAATGATGTATTCAATATCTAAAACCCTGTGTTGTCTTGATTTCAGGGAGTTTTTTCTGATTTCTCGTCTTTCTCTACATCCGATAATGCGACGCGTCAACGCTGCTGCTTGCGCGCACACTTGTAGCGAGATGACGCCGAGCAAAGAAACGTGAGAGCTGTGAAGGAATCTGTGAAAAGCAAACAGCTGCAGTGACGCAGAAGCTCAGAGCCTGTGAGGCCTGAACGAACCAGCAATATGGAAACCTGCATCCGCAGCAGCCACGCACCAGTTGTAACCTGCAGTCTCCCTGGGTTCTGGTCCAGGACACGTTCAGGACACTTTCAGCATATTCGGATTATTTCTTCTGCTTTTACGTGTCTTTTGCTGCTCCAGTTGTTGCATCCATCAGAATCCCATCAATCTTTTCTCATTTTTGTTGTTATAAAAGCACCATTTGGTGAGGATGAAAAGACCTATAACTTCATTTAAAAACTCATATTTTCCATGTTGTTTTTTGTGATGTAGCGTCTTTTGCATATGCACATTTTTTAAAACTAAAATCAGAATAAATATGGTTGCTTTGAGTAGTTTGCTCTGAAAATTTAACTTAATTATCAACCACATTCAACCAAAAAGTATATTTAGATTTGTTATTACACCTCATGATGCTAAATGATGGCAAATCAAAGCATTTCACCATCGAGTTGGTTTGAAAGAGAAGACAAGCGGCCCTCCTGTGTTTCAGCAGCTCAATAACTGGCTGCCTGATCAGAAGATGAAAAACCAATGATGCCTCTGCTGGGCTTTGTGCTGGAGACAGCTTGGGAGAAAAAACAGGAAAATATGGTTCAACGGAAGCGGTGACGCTGCAGATGACGAGGACGCTGAATGGACAGGGAGGGAGCCGAGACAATAATGTAAAGGGAGGGTGGGAAGATGAAGTTCTTTGTCTGAAACAATTGCACAAAGACTGAAAGATGCCTCTGTGAAGGTAGCCGGAGGCCGAGCGCTTGCTCCTCCGAACACCACGCCACTCGTTGACTCAGGAGTCTTTTTCTGGTCTTTTGTTTGGCTGTGTGTGTCACCCCTCCGTCTTCTGCCTCAGTACTTTTCGCACATCCTCCCGGGCCCCTCCACCTGCTCCACACGAGCACTAACGAAGAGAAACCGACTCGCGCCCCAGACGTTCCGGCCAGAGAGCATGAGGTGTGTGAGAGTGGACGCAGGGACGGAGGGACGAGGAAGGCCTCGTTCTGAATGTGCACGGCCGTTACACAAGCACGGTGACGGGTCCTCGAAGACTGGGTGCCTACACAGTCCTGCAAACCTTGATGTGTGGGTGACTGGCACAACACAGACTGGGCTGACACTCCGCTGTGGCATTTAGACAAAAGTTGCCTCTCAGCAGGCAGGCAAGCAGTCTCACTCTCTCTCCCTCTCCCTCTCTCTCACACACACACACACACACACACACACACACTTGCACAGCTGGTGTTGTGGGTGTGTGTGAAGGGGAGGTACTGTGAGGTTCTGGTCCCGGATGGCCAGGAGGTGTGAGTGACCAACACACATACACACGCTGTATGATAGAGCCCCTCATTACTCACATGTTTACCACTGCATGTGCCCGTGTGCCCGCGTGCCCGTGTGCACCGTTTCCACGCGCATCCCAGTTTGATTCCACGCCAACTCTGATACAGGATTATTCACTTCTCCAGTCATCTGTTGTGCAAACGGAGTGATTTGATGAATTATTCTGCCTCTTCCCTCCTCTGGATTTACTACACAGCACCGCCTCTGTCTTTGTGCTGCACCTTTCTCTCATCCACCTTTCTCTCATCCACCTTTCTCTCATCCACCTTTCTCTCATCCACTCATCAATAACTAGTTGCCACCTCGGAAGCCTGCCAGCAGCTCCTGATCGATTCTGTGATGGCAGAGCCTGTTTTTCTTACTCTTTCCACCTCGCCCTGTTTTCACCATGAGATACAACGTGTCAAAATGGCTAAAAATCAAATAAAATGAAAAGGGCAGTATTTGAGAGGGAATAAAAACCTGTTTGCTACATTCAGAGAAATGTTGGATCTAATTAAAGACGCTCAGAATTCCCCGTGAATACTGGATTAAAACAAGAAATCATTTTGTTTTTATTTTAAAATGGTAGATTTGAAACGAAATGGAGATCTTTTCTGGGGCCCTCGTTTCCTAACGTGGCCCGTTCAAGCTGCTGCATCTGAGAAATAAAAACATGGCACAAGCAGCCTGCGCGCTGCGTAGTTAACCTCCAAACGAAGACGGCGCCTTTGAGTGGCTCTTTTTTGGCACCGAATCTCTCCCTTCAGCTGAATCATAATTCGGGGGCATCCTCCTTTCCTTTGACAGAAGCAGCCCGGCCGGTGCTTCTTGCCTATCAGCGTCTGGCGGCAGCGCGGCGGAAGTAGACCATAAGCAGTAAAAAACAACCCTGCGCCTCTCCTCCGCTCGTCCACGGAGCCCAGTCATTCTTACTGGGCAGCGTGCCGTCCTCACCCCCTCCTTTCCTCTTCTCCTCTCTGTTTCTACTTCCACGCACTTGTTTTCTCCCTCCCATCTTGCGTTTCGACTCGTCGTCCGTTTGCGTGCGTGGCTCCAGCCAATCTTTACGCGCGGACCAGCCTCTCCGAGAGAATCCCCTACGGTCGGCCCCTCCCCTCGCCGGTTCCTGCCGCCCTCACTCATTCATGACCCGGGACTGGTGACGTAGGAGATTCCGCGATGCCCACCACCGTAGGCGCTAACGGGATGCTCGCGTATAAATGGGCCGTTGGTGGCGACCGACAGGCACACTCTCAGTCGCTCCGACTCGGGAACCAGGGCATCAGCGGAGATAGCAGGCTTTTCTTCGCCCTTTCAGGCTAACTCGCTTTGGGCTTTGGTTCAGGATGGAAACTTCTTCGAATAATCGGAGCCGACGATGCTCCGTCATGCGCAACTGCAAAAGTAAGAACTCTCTATGCTTGCTTTTACTCTGTGCCGCGCCGATAACGAAATAGACTCACTAGGATTGCTTTCAAACAACTGTTGAGAGACATTTTTAACGGGACTTTGGTCAACCGATGTTAATTTTACCACAGCGACTGGACGGAATGGCGCGTTCTGGAAATGCGCACAGCATCTTCTGCGAGAAAGGGAATTTTTTTTTTGGCAAAAAAAAAAAAAGGTTTTATCAAGTGAATAACTCGTAAAAATGTATAATATAACCGTTAAAACGTTTATGCTTCGCCCCAACAGCTCAGCCTGCTGTGCGTAATGCGTAAAAAGTATGCGCGTGACGTAAACGTCAACTCTGCAGCTGAGATTATCGTATTGTTTCAGATAAGATCATGCTAATATTTTATAAAAATCACTATAATGTGATTTCCCCTGCCAAAATACCAAAGAGGCGCGGCGTGTTTACTGTTTGACGGCGGTTTAACGACGCGACCCCGTTCCTGTCCAGGCGGTCTCTCCCTGTGGCTGCTGGTGTGGCTGGTCCTCGGCAAGCCAAGTCTGACGTCGGCGTGCCCGCACCTTTGCGTGTGCTACCCGACTCCAATGACTGTGAGCTGCCAGGCGCAGAACTTCACCGCTGTACCGGCGGGAGTGCCCTACGAGTCGCAGCGCGTATTCCTCCAGAACAACCGGATCACGGAGCTCAGAGTTGGCTCTTTTGGCTTCGGAACTCAGGTAAGAGAGGAAGGGTCTGATAGGATGGAGGCGGGGGCCATTAGGCACAGTCGCATCTAAAATAAAAGATATGTTTTCTTGCATCAGGTTCTGTGGCTGTTCTCCAACAACATCACGTGGATCGAGGCGGGGGCCTTCAGCGAGCTGAGGGATTTGGAGGAGCTGGATCTGGGTGACAACCCGGGCCTGCGCAGGCTGGAGGGGGGTGCCTTCCGCGGACTGGAGAAGCTCCAGAGCCTCCACATGCACCGCTGCCGTCTCTCTGCCCTGCCTCACGACATCTTCCACAAGCTCTACAGCCTGCAGTTCCTCTACCTGCAGGTAGGGGGAAGGGCGGGGCCGCACACACACGGCCGCGACCATCAAGCAGAAACAGAAGCACAGGCTGCGGTTCTAGTACTGCTGTCTCACACCTGCTTTTTGTCCTGTCCAGGAGAATCACCTCCACTTCCTGCAGGACGACATCTTCTCTGACCTCATCAACCTGAGCCAGCTTTTCCTGCATGGCAACCGCATCCGCACGCTCTCGGAGAACGTGTTCCGAGGCCTGGTCAACCTCGACCGCCTCCTCCTGCACGACAACCGAATCAGACAGGTGAACCGCCGCGCCTTCCGCGACCTGGGCCGCCTCACCATGCTCTTTCTCTTCAACAACTCCCTGGCCGAGCTGCCCAGCCAAACTCTGAGGGACACGCAAAGTATCGAGTTCCTCCGCCTCAACGCCAACCCCTGGGCCTGTGGCTGTGAGTCCCGGGCCCTGTGGGAGTGGTTCCGCGAGGCCCGCGTCTCCTCCTCTGAGGTGATCTGTGCCTCTCCCTCCACCCGCCGGGGCCAGGACCTCCGCTTCCTCCGCGAGATGGACTTTGCCCTCTGCCCCTTGCCCGACCCAGGTTCCATCGCCGGCTCCACCACCACCACCTTCAGCACCAAAACCCGCTGGTGGTTCCACAAAAACAAGCCGCAGTCGTCCACAAAAGGCGTCTTTGAGAAGACCTCGGAAACAGTCAAGGCCGGTTTGTACGGGAAGGGCCCGTCCACCACCTCCTCGGTGGTCAAGTACGAGTTAGGGGAGGAGGAGCTGGCGCTGCCCAAACTGGACCCGGAAGAGTACTGGGAAAACTACGGAAACGAGGACTCGGGCATCACTGTGCGGTGCTTCGAGCTCGAGTGTCCCCCTGAGTTTGACCTGCCTCCGTCTGCGTCCTCCCCCTCCTCTGCCTCTCCGTCTCTGGTGGCCCTCTCGGCCGCCAGCGTCCTCCTCCATCTACTGTTTGGCTGAACTGGACTCCGACCAGCACCTTTCCCCCCTTCCAGCCTGTTTTAAAGGCTGTGAGACCCCCTGACAGACTCTCTACACCCTCCTTGCCCGCTCTGCTGTTAGCCATTTCTGAAGGCACAGCGAGGGAGATGGAGGGAAGGGCTCAACCGTTTCCAGGGCTGCTCAAAGTTCTTCAGCTGAGATGACAAATGTCTTATATTCTACAGGCATGGCCTTCTCTGCTTTGCCTGCATGATGTCATAATTCCCTGTAATCAGGGCAACGAGGGCTTCGTCCATCACTAGTACCAGTGTGATTTACAGTTGTGTCAATTTTGTCACTTTAACTTAGTTCCAACTAGTTGCAGCCGATTAACTGGCTGCTGCGAGAAATTACTGATAGTTTTCAGTGAACTTAACGAAAACTGTAACACTTAAAGTGTGTAAATGTTGTGTATTTTTGTGAGTGATAACAGCACAACCACGTTCGTGTCCTGCAGGACGGTTCTTCTCCGGGACACAGTCAGGACGATGAAGATGAGGTAGAATCGAAAGAGAAAGGTGATTAGGAGGTACAGGAAACCCAGGAAAACGAAGGAGGGATGAGAAAGAAACTCAGAGGGCAGAAGAGGGAGAGAGAAGGCAGGACGAGTGAGGAAGCAGCCCCCGCCGGGCCCACGGGCGGGGGCTGCTTCGTCCACCTCAGCTGTTCCCTGGCTGCTGTGTCGTCTGACAGCCACAGGAAGGAACGCTTTCTGTCAGGAAGCTGCAGATCTATTTATTTTTGGAGGTTTTTTTTTTTTTTGGATAGATGTGTCTTTCTGTGACATATTGATATAACGTGTAAAAATTGTTGACTTGAATGAAGAAGAAGCTCTTGATAAAAAATGGAATTCACTGATTACCTCTGGAATCCTGTCTTTACTAGCCCTCCGTTTGTGTCCAGACGAGTGGAAAGTAGCAGATTGCCGCTCTGACTAAAGCGTGACTGAAACCAGCCAAAGTTCACGAAAACGCCGCGACCGCATGGACCCGATGCCGCTCAAAAGGTCTCTGACTGCGAAGGCATCTGCGAGTGTGTGTGTGAGTGTGTGAGATGAAGAAGGATGAATGGATTCACAAGATGCTGCCATCGCAGCAGCAAATACGTCACCGGTTTGTCACCGCGCTGATTCATGCCATTCACGGATGGCCGAAGCCAGATGGACGGCAGAGGCGCAAACGAGCTGTTAGCGACCGCTAATCTGCCGAGCGGAGAGGAGGTCCGGAGGCCAAATCCAGGCTGACGCTCGGATGTGATGGCAGACATGACGGGATGATGCGGACAGACGCTTTTACATACAGCAACCCGCAACAACCCTACTGTGTAGGTTCTCAGTCATCCAGGTCATATTTATCTGAGAAAAGATTCTGTGTTCATCTGGACGTTTCAATTTTCTTTTTGGAAAACGTTGGCAGAGTCAACGGTCAGGTCAACGACTCTGCCAACGACCCCACCAACGACCCCCGAGACATCCATTCAGGCCACTGGCATACTAA
>CAAE01014725.1:79911-98638 GCA_000180735.1 Tetraodon nigroviridis
GGTTTCAAAGAGAGGCGTTTTCCAAAAAGAAATTTGCAACGTCCAGATGAACACAGAATCTTTTCTCGGATAACTCGGCTGAGATCGTAAAAGGTGTAGACGCAACAGCTCGAGTGTGGCAGCAGCGTGTGAGGAGCAGGAGAAGGAACACACACACGCGTTCTTCTTCTTCGGTGGTTTTATTCCATGATTACTCTGCAGGAGAGATGGCGCAGATGTGCCGATGTGTGTTTGTCTTTCCTTCCCCAGCTTCACCGGAAGTGAGAGGTCAAGGGATCTGAGATCTCGAGTGGGAATGAGCAAGTAGGAGGCACACACACACACACACACACACACGCACACACACATGCACACACAATGCTGAGGTAATCAGTGCTGCTTTGCTTCGTGATCTCCTGGAGGTCAAACTGAGCCTGGGTGCTCTTCGGTGAGGCCACTGCCAGACCACCAAAGTGCCAGTTGTACCCTTTTATTTAGTTTTCTCTCTTTACTTTGTCTGTGTTTACCGTCTGTGTTTTGTACATAATAAAAAATAATTATGTACTTGACCAACTGGTTAAATTTACCCTTTTTTCTACTGTAAAAGATACAAAGATGCTGGTATCAAAGCAAAAATCGGTCATTTTAACCAAGTGTTTTGTGTGGGAGGTTTGTTCATGTCTTGGGAGAAACACCTAAAGCAACCTAAACCCACACACACACGCACACACACGCACATATGAACGCACACACACGTGATGTTGTGTAAGTCTTTCAGGCTGTTGTCCAGCTCTTCAACAGTACAAACGCCTCTGAGGTGGGAACATGCACAGGACGAATCGGCTCCGCAGGTGGAAACGGTCCAAGGCTGCAGCAGCAGCAGCAGCAGCAGCAGCAGCAGCAGCAGCTGCATAACTGATCAGGAATAATGACATAGAAATGCAACTAATATCAAGGGAAAGACTGACGACGGGTTTTTACTGCTTTTCTACTTTATTCAGTGTGACTCCATGTAGACTCGGACTGGTGAAATACATGAAAGACCAAATGAACAGCGTATAAAACAATAAGACAGAGGCAAACACTTAAATAAAGACTCTCTAATCCGTCATTAGCAGAAGCTCTCAGATGGGTTATTCTCAGGTGCAATTTCCCTTCTCAGCATTGAGGATGCGTCTAAAGTTCTTCCTGTTTTCCTCCAAATCCACATTTTTAGCACAGGCGTGCGACAAACAGCCGCGTGGTCCTGGCGGCCACAGGCGCCGCGGACAGAAAGTAGCGTCACGTCTGCTCAGAACTGAAAGTGAACGGTTGGATTGTTCTCCTCTTCAGAGGAGAGAAACGTGTTAGAAACGGATCAAATCTTGATCCGAAGTCAGGGAAATGACAAATTCTAAATGATGTTCATGAGCCCAAACTCTTACTGAAGTAAGTATTTTTACACCAGACTTTATTCTTAAGCTGCCAGGCTGTTGAACACACACACACACACACACACACACACACACACACACACACACACACACACACACACACACACACACACACACACACACGGGTCTGTCTTGTCTATATAAGGATGGCACAGACACATCTGCTATCGGATCTTGTTCCCATTGGTGCTCTGAGCATTTCTGTGGCAGAAAAATTCCATGACGCACTTTGGTTGTGGAGTCCAAATAAAGTGTGTGTGTTTGATTGGCCGGCGTCCACGTCACTCATCGGCGGACCCAGTCAGGGGACAGATGCGCGCCTGCGGAGGCTACGGTTGGCGCAGTAGCTGCATATTCATGAATGGGAGGGCGGCGGGTTGCTGAGCGCTGGCTCACGTGCGTCACACTTTTGTCACAACTTGCTTGCACCTGCTGGGCCTCAGACTTCTCCGCTTCCTTCATCCCATTACACAAACACACACCTCCCCGCTTCCACGTGTACACACGCAATTTGCACTTTCCTTCTGAAAATAAGCTGCCTCTTGCTTGCAGGTCCTGGCTGCCTCCATCCTCCGTCTAATTTCACACTTCCCAGTTTCTGCTGCCGCCGCGATGGCGTGATGTCCTCCGCCGTCCTTCCTTTGAAACACGTGACCTTCAACAGGAAGCTCTTCTGAGACGTGGAGACCCGCCTGCTCTGATCTGAGGTAGCGTCTCCATCAGCAGCTGCAGCTCTTTTCTGCGCTGCTGCTGCTGTCAGGAGCGATCAAAGCGAATCAACTCCTGCAGGTCTGCTCCGGAGCATGTTGGTGCTGGATCGAAAGAGAGATAAAAAGAGACGAATCTCAGCGGCGGAGGGAGACAAAGATGGCTGTTGACACAGAGGCACGGCCACGCGGAGGTGTGAAAGAAGATGAGGAGATGAGCTTGCTTTCAGCCGTCTTCTCAGACCTCTTCACTTTAGAGTTGAGAACATTTAGAAGTGTGCACACACACACTCACGCACACACACTCACACACACATCACTGTAGCTGATTGGCAAGTGTGAGCGAGCGAGCGAGCCACTAATCACCTGTTAATAGAGCAGCCGTTTCCTCAGGTGACTTCGTGGCTTCTCCGATGATGTAGTGTAACAGACGGGGATGAGAATGAGGATCAGTCTGCAATATTTGAGCAATGATGATATTTGCACAAACACCAACTGTCTCATGATGTCTGACGGTTTAGCGCTGAGCTACACGAGATTAATGAGCATCGGCTGGAAGTAGCTCGTTTAGACACTCTCACTCTGTTTCTGCTTCCACAGAGAGGAAGCGTGGCCTGCGGAGGGAGGCGGTAGAGGGCTGACGGAGGACAGAAGAACCTCATCACTCTGGGGAGACCAAACCAGATCCATGAAAGATCCTCATCGATCCAAAGAGATCAGGCACACCGAGCGTGACGTGAAGGTGGGATCAGCCGGGTTCTATATTTATACCCACGGGTGAAGGGGTGAACAAAGACCATCAGAAAGAGGAGAAAGGGAACCAGGAGAACATAGATGTACAAATTCCAGAGGCAGGAAACTGTTGAACCTTCTGGAGCAGTTTATCACAACAAACCACAGAAGCAGGTCTGTTAGAGGACAGTGGCGGTGGAGTTTTGGCCTCGGCTCTTCGCTTCGCTCAAACAGACATGTCGTTTCTAGTCGTCCTCCCCGGTTTCCTTTTGGGCTGATTTTCCGTATTCGTCCAACAACAAAACTGCTTTTAAGTACTTTTTGACGTGGGCATGTGTGAAAGGAACAGTCAGTCCAAGATTCTCTGGCTGCTCTTCAAAAGCATTTGGGTTTTCCTTGAGAACTGCGAGTTTTGCCTCCTCCTGCATCTCCACGACGAAGAAGAGACAAAGGAGGGCTTATTGCTGACTGAAAACCCTCCCCGGACTTGTGGGAAGCATCTCTGTCTGCAACCAACGGACTCAGAGGTGAATTTCATGAAGCTTTAGTGCTGCCTCTGATCAGCCAAGGAGACGCTGAGGCAAAGTGGAGCACGGAGGAGTTTTGAGGGGAGGTTTACTCCTCGTGAGATTCTTTGGTCTGCTAATTCCACAAATCAGACATCCACTCATATCCTCCTTAAGCCCTTTAGCCTGTGGAAGCTCATGAAATGTCCAAGCAGAGAATTAACCAATAGACGATCGACTCTCGCACGTTCAGGTAACGATGCTGCTGTGGATTTAAAACCGTTTGTTACGTATCACGAGAAGGAGAATAAAACACTGGCTTGTTTCACCTCAGGCTTTTTTGCAGCTTTTTCCTTTTCCTCCTGTTTTTGACTCACCTGGCATCAGATATTTCAGTCTGAAAGCCACACGGAGGTGACGTGGCCCGTCCTGGAACGGCACGTGCACCGAGACGCCCGTGTCGAACACGTGCACTTTGGAACTTCAGGGCAGGTGAGGGAAGAACTCAGAAAGTAGCAAAAACACTCGCAGCTCCTCTTGACAGAGTGGGAACCAGAGCCGACCTGTTTAAAACGGCCTCCAGCCGTCCTTTCCGGAGAGACGCTTCCATGACAACGCTCTAAAAGCGACGCTGTTGCTGCATCAGTGCACCACCGTCCTGTGTCCTCGTCCGCCACACCGGCGTCCCGTCCGTGGGCGGCGGAGCTGGAAGGAAGAGGCGGCGCTGGTTTGAAAGGCTCCCAGCTGACACGAGCTGCCGGCGTGGTCGACCGGCGTCTCGGCCTGATCCGGGATGAGCAGCACGGCCCTTCGTCATCCCCGCGGCAACCGGACGGTGTTGTATCTGGTTCGTGTGAGTCTCAGCCAGTGTCTGCAGAGCACGCTGGCCTGAACCTGCAGCGTTTCCCGAGCAGACGGCTGATCCAGCCAGAGCAGAGTCTGAGCAAAAAACTCAAACCTGAAGCTAAACCAATGCAGCCACCACGCTTGTGCCACATGCGTTTTGTACACACTCGAGTCCAGCAGGTGTGTTTCTGTGTCAGGGGTGTGTGTGGTGTGCAGGTCCAGAGCTCCACCTTGTTTCTCGCTCCTCCTGTGAGGGCTGAAGGATCTCCCCATCTCCTCAGTCTGTCTGTGGATGTGGCTCAAACCAGGAAAGATCGCCAGTCGGTGAGATCTGGAAGAAGATAAGAGTTTCTGTGTGGTCTTTACCTCTATCCGAGCTAGCAGCGCGCTCTCCTGCCGTTTCTGACACATTTGTGTGAGATGATGGATGGATTAACCGCCTCTCTCTGGGGGAAGAACACTTTCTCTTCCTTTCTGCTGGGTTGACCCCTGCCAGCTGCAGTGGGAGACTCACTACACCGACTTAACGCCGCAGCTGGCAGACTGATCTTGAGTTCATGCGCGTCTTGTTACACTTAAAACTCTTTTGAATGCGCAGGCGCATCTTTGTCTTTTTTTCCGGGGATTTGATCAAACCCCTGGCTAATAATGAGTCTGAAACACCACGAACCTGAACCTGTTCTAGTCTGAATTTGGTAATCTGATGTCTGACTGAATCACCATGAAACTGGGCCGAACGTCCTGTTGGTCCAACTGCCGACATTTATCATTTTATTTGTGTTTGAACTCTTGGTTTTTTTAGGTTTCCCGCTCCAAACCACTAGGCGGCGGTATTGGACAGGCTATAGGCAGCAATATGAGCTATTATCTGCTTTTTGATCTTCGATCTTAATATAAATTGTGGCTAATTTTCTCTGTTGGATACAAACAATGAAACGTTGCATTATTGTCACATTTAACCTATTATTATTTATTTTTGCTGCTGTTTTCCCGTCGCGCTGTGCAAACGATCCGCTTTGGCAGCCAGTAGTGGCGGAGCCAGGTCATGTGACCCCGTGACGTCCTGAGACGGCGCACCTGGTCCAGGTGCATGTGCTCCGCTCCTCCTGCTCCTCCTCCCAGCGCTGAAGATGGTTCGGTGGTTAAAGGCCCGGGCTCCCGCCGTGGAGTCCCGGGTTCAAGGCTCAGCTCGGACGGGGCTGGAGGTGGGTGTCACTCAGCCGGTTTCTGTGTGTGTGTGTGTGTCCAACTAAACCAAAACCTAAACCAAAAACCAAAAACCTCAAAGAACAAACAAACCAAAACCAAAAACAACAAAACCAACAAACAAACCAAAACTTGCGTTGCGTTGCGTGGGTCGTTGCGGTTGCGAAATTTGCCGTCAATTTCCGAATTTCATTTCAATTTCAGAAGAGGACCCGAATTTCATTTCAATTTCATTTTTTTCACCAAGTTAACACATCAAACTAACGCGGAGAGACGTTTTATTGGTGCGTTGGTGAATCTGAAGCTTGAGGGTTTTGAGTTTTGAATCCAAACTTCAACCAAACTCAGAAAACATGTTAACAAGCAGTTTCACCAACTCTGAGTTCAAGTTAACCCGAGTTACGCTCGTGCACGCAGATCTAAAAAGCCTTATCAATGGAACCCGAAACCACGTGATTCACCATGACAACAAGTGAGGAAAAAAGCTTTGATCGTCGCCTTTTTCCTTGTTTGAGGTGAATGAATGACTAAAAATGTGCATATTAAAAACAGTAATAACAACAACAACAACAACAACAACAATAATAATAATAATAATAATAATAATAACAATAATAATAACAATAATAATAATAATAATGCTGTGGCAAACTAGAGATCGTGCGGCTGAAAATGGTGATTATTTACTGGAGAGATATAAAAAAGAAAGAAAGACATGTTTGTTCTTGCGTGTTCCAGTCTTTTTACATTTTTTTCTGTGTGTTTGAACCACAGACGCAACCAGCAGACGCCAAACGGGACCTTTGTGGTCTGATGGGGGTGTTGGCTGCTGCCCTTCCTGTTTTTTATTTTCCTTCCAATGAAGCAGCGTTCTTTTTCTCCTTTTTATTTCTGTGAATCACACTTGTTTAGTGGTTGTAAATGGGAAGCAAACACAAAGACGATCAATGTGTTTTGTATGATTTGGTTTTCCCACTTTCTTCTAAACTAAAAGAAGGCTTGAACGCTGTTTTGCTGGAGAAGCTCATTTTTATAAATACTCTTTTCTGTTGCTGGAACTAATATTCTACCTCATGGTTCAAAGACAAGCGATCTCGCTATGAAACTGGCGAACATCCTGTTGGTCAAACTGTCGGTTGGTTGGTGGGTGGGTTGGTGGGTTGTTGGTTGGTTGGTTGGTGGTTGGTTGGTGGGTGGGTTGTTGGTTGGTGGGTGGGTTGTTGGTTGGTGGGTTGGTTGGTTGGTTGGTGGGTGGGTTGGTGGGTTGTTGGTTGGTGGGTTGGTTGGTTGGTTGGTTGGTGGGTGGGTTGGTGGGTTGGTTGGTTGGTTCTTTGCCGTGATGATTCCCCCGAGCCACTTAGGTGGCGCTGCCGGCGAGGCTACTTTAGCCGCTAGCAGGTGCGGCCAGTCTGAATCAGGGAAGCCAACAGTCGTCACCTGCACTCCGTGTCAAGCTGTTGGCCTTTTGGTTTGTTGTTTTTTACAGTATTAGGACTTATTGTCGACGTTTTGATAATCGTTGTTCGCTGTTAACAATGAAACGTCGCATTATTTTCACGTTTAACGATTTTTGCTGCTGTTTTCCCGTCGCGCTGTGCAGTAGTGCGGAGCCAGGTCATGTGACCCCGTGACGTCCTGAGACGGCGCACCTGGTCCAGGTGCATGTGCTCCGCTCCTCCTCCTCCTCCTCCTCCTCCTCCTCCTCCTCCTCTCAGCGCTGAAGATGGTTCGGTGGTTAAAGGCCCGGGCTCCCGCCGTGGAGTCCCGGGTTCAAGGCTCAGCTCGGACGGGGCTGGAGGTATGTGTCACTCAGCCGGTTTCTGTGTGTGTGTGTCCAACTAAACCAAAAACCAAAAACCTCAATGAACAAACAAACCAAAACCAAAAACAACAAAACCAACAAACAAACCAAATACTTGCGTTGCGTTGCGTGGGTCGTTGCGGTTGCGAAATTTGCCGTCAATTTCCGAATTTCATTTCAATTTCAGAAGAGGACCCGAATTTCATTTCAATTTCATTTTTATTTATTTATTTTTTCCAGAAATTGAGCATAATTTGATGATGCGCTGGTAAATCTGAAGCTTGAGGGTTTCCTGGTGTAAACGCCAGATAAACATGATGCCGTTGAGCAAAGTGCCTGTCCTGGACAGCTCGCGCACGCGGACACCTGTCCTCATTGGTTGCGTCATGTGCACCTGTTCTCTGACTATGCGTGTGTAAAAACCCCAAAAACTGTCTAAATGAAGGAAGTTTTGGTTTAAAAAACGGCTCTGTGAGGGTGCAGTCGCGTGCGTGTGCCGGTAGGTGGCGCGTCCACATGAGTGAGTCGTGTTCTTGGGCTGGAGGCGGTCGAACCATCAACCTCTGTCCGTCTTTTCTGCCCTGAACAGCTTCTCATATCGTATTTATATGTTCTGGCTGGTGAATCATGGAGCCACGGTGTGGATTGAAGGGAAACATCCGGTCTGTTTAACTTGTCTTGGAAAAACGGCCTTCTGGTGTTCTTCTGCAAGAAACTGAAATTTTAAGTGTTAAAGGTTAAGGAAATTTCATTTTAGAGGTCAAAAATGAGTTCTAGTATTCTTGTGACTAAGCTCATTTTTAGTAGATAGATTATTGCAGCAAAAACAGTTAAATATTTAAAGGACTGCACAGGTGTCCTGAATACAGGAGCCACGGGAAGCAGATGGCCAAAGGTAGTCGGTGACTTTCACCTCTAAAACCTGCTGAGACAGGCTGGACTGTGTCAAGCTTCTCTCCAGGCATCCTTTATCCAACGGCGTTTGCTGCGCTCCCACAGAGATGCCAGCGTCACGCTGCTGCTGCTGCACGTCATTAGAAAACGGCAGCTTAGAGTCGGAGTTCCCGCAGAGGACACATGCCTCACACTACTGAGGGTGGGCCTGGAAAGGCCGTCTCACATTCACACATTTAGCAAATTACCACTTATAAATGTACATTTTTACAATAAAAATATGTCAAATAAAAAAGTTGGTTATTGAAAGCAAAATAAATGGAAACTAGCACGATTGAATATTAAGCAGATATTTGACAAAGTTTTGAAAGACTTTGGTCAGCATTTTCCTTTTTCTTGTGAAATAAGTTCCTTCTTGTCAGCCTTCTTGAACTTCCTTGAAATTGATGACATTTGCAAAAAAATAGAACAATGAAGAGAAGGAGAGGATTCTTCCCCATGAATGCTCTTTACACAACTCGGAAGGAGAACAAATATGAACCTGCACAGATCAGGTCTTTGGTCAGAGTGCTGGTGTTACTGGCATGGCTCCTATGCTGGTCTGGAGCTGCTCCCTGGACATGCTGGTGTTACTGGCATGGCTCCTATGCTGGTCTGGAGCTGCTCCCTGGACATGCTGGTGTTACTGGGATGGCTCCTATGCTGGTCTGGAGCTGCTCCCTGGACATGCTGGTGTTACTGGGATGGCTCCTATGCTGGTCTGGAGCTGCTCCCTGGACATGCTGGTGTTACTGGCATGGCTCCTATGCTGGTCTGGAGCTGCACCCTGGACATGCTGGTGTTACTGGCATGGCTCCTATGCTGGTCTGGAGCTGCACCCTGGACATGCTGGTGTTGGTAGTGCCCAGAAGCAGAGGTGCACGCTGCTGCAGTCTGGCCCTGGTGGGGGGTTCTCGCTTTGTTTTCCACCACAGTCTAAAAACATCCACCAAAAATAGAATATTTTTTCATTTCTAGTGAATAAATGTCGGATGTGTGTGTCTTGTCTTTTGAGGAGTGATGCGTGGGGGGAAGGTCCTTTGGGGGAGGGCCGGCTGAATGTTGCTCAAGACCCCTCCGGAAGCATTCTCATTTATTACTGCTCAAACTCCTCCTCTGGGCTCATTTCAAATCTTTCTTCTCGTCCTTGCAGAGGTAAGGTTGTTTAGATCAGCTGCAACGATGCCTTTCAGCTCCAGCTAGAACGTGTTTGTCCAGGCTGCAGCTTATTTGCAGCTCTTTCTGAATGCGGACGATGTTTTTTCCTTCTTCCAGCGGATGAAGCAGATGTAAAGATGTCTGTTGAATACAAAGGCTCCAGAGTAGCGGCCATCGACATGGACAGTAAAATAGGCTATAAGCAGTTCTTCTCAGAAGGCAGCAAGTTCCAGTATTCAGGTACAGAAATGCTGAGTTAACTTTGAATAAAAGACACAGCGAAGTTGGGTTTTAGCACCTTCGAGCTGCCTCAAAACATGAAACGTTTTCATCGATTGATTTAATGAAGTTGTGTGTTAGTTGTAGCGCTGTTGGAGGAGGACAAATGGAGGAAAGAACCAGCGGTTCCTTCAAACACTTGATCACTGTGAAGTTTCTGTTTTCTTCTCGCTCTTTTCCAGTGTTTGCGTTGAGGAACAACCCTTTCCGGTTAGCCACGCTTTGCTTGGCTCTGCTGTGCCTCCTCTTGGTGGCCGTGGCCGTCGGCCAGAGCGTCCACTGTGAGTCTCTTCTTCGGCTGCTCTTTGCATACTCAGAACAATGTGCCTGACGCGCTCTCTGGTTTAACCTGTGCTAGACAAGAAAGTAGAACGAGGCCATCAGAGCAACCTGAGCAGCATCATCAAGGAGAAGCAGGACCTTCAGGAGAACCTGAAGACAGTGCAAAAGCAGAAGAAGGAGCTTCAAACTGCGAACAACGACTTACAGCAAAACTACAACTACCTAAACAGAAAGAGCAGCCAAACCATGACCAATAACAACTTGCTGATTGAGGAAAACGAGAAGCTGAAAGCCAGCGAGGCTGAGCTAAAGAGCAGTAACACGGCTTTAACCAAGCAGACGGAGGAGCTGAAGGTGACCAACGAGGAGCTGGACAAGTCCAACACCATTCTGACCACAGCCAACACGCAGCTACAGAAACAGTACGACGTGGTGCTGAAACGCAAGAACGAGTTACAGGACAGTTACTCCACGGCGTCCAGGGAGAGGGACAATCTGCAGAACAAGTTCAACAACGTGACCAGGGCAAAGGAGCTGCTGCAGCTGGATTACAGCGCTTTGGTCAGGGACCTGGAGCACCTGGAGGACAGGTACAACTTCTCCAACAACGAGAAGGAGCAGCTGGAAAGCAGCCACCAGAACCTGAGCCTGTCCAGAGAAACGCTGCAGGCCAGTTACGACCTGCTCATCAAAACCTCGGCCAAGGTGCAGGAAGCTTTGGAGTCCACCACTCAGGAAAAAATAGAGCTGGAGAAAAAGTACGCAAGCGTCTACGCTGAGCGAGAACAGCTGAACGCAACCAACCGGAACCTGACGATGGAGAGGGACCAGCTCCGCAGCGAGGTGGACAGACTCGCCACAGGTGGGCAAGGTCCAGGGCCAAGCAGCGTCTCTCAGGCCCTCCGCGGCGCTAACGATGAGCCTCCTCACAGATAAAAAATGCCCCACCGGCTGGAAGATGTTCCGGAGCAGCTGCTACTACATTTCTGCTGGCAAGAAGAGATGGAAGGACAGTCGAGACTACTGCAAAACCAAGAGGGCTGACCTGGCCATCATAAAAACACAGGAGGAAATGGTCTGTTCCCTTTACTTCTCCTCGTCCGCTTCCTCCTCGGCAACAGGAGGCTCTTTTTCCTCCTTGATGCTGCTAGAAATGAGAATTCTCTGCTCACATGTAAAAACACATCTCCTTTGACAGACCTTCATCAACAGCTTATTCGGAAGCGACAAAGAGGTCTGGATCGGGCTGACGGATGAAGGGTCAGAGGGCCAGTGGAAGTGGGTGGATGGCAGCCCACTCACCACAGCGTGAGCACTCCATTTTTCCTGCCTTGGTGTTGTTTTGTGCGAGTTGGCGTTAAGGTTTCCTGTCCTGCTGCAGGTTCTGGGGAGACAACCAGCCCAACAGCTACGACGGGAGGAACCAGGACTGCGTGGAGTTCTGGCACCACGCCACCGGAAACGGAGACTGGAATGACGAGCACTGCAACGTGGAGAATAACTGGATGTGTAAGATGTAGATTTGAGAGCGAACCCTGACCCTAACCCCGACCGAAGGTCCTCATTTCACTGCTGTGCTCAGTGGGAGGGCGGAGGGGAAACTTGCTGAACTGTAAATGACTCGTTACTTTGCTCTGGTTTGAATCAGCTATTCTAGTTTTGAATTGTGGTGGAATAAAGACAGGAACAATGACAACTGCTGTCATGTTTGCCTGTACCAAATGTTCTTCCTTTACAGTAACACAATAAAAATTAATAAAGACATTATAAAGGTCATTTAAGAGAAGTGGTCCTAATTTATACCATTTATTATACAACGATGTTTAACTACATGTAAAGTTTGTTGGTCTAAATGTGTATAAGTACATACTTGCATACCATACTTTTATTTAAAAAAGGCAACTATTTGCTGAAATACCATAGGCAAAGCGTGTGTGTGTGTGTGTGTGTGTGTGTGTGTGTGTGTGTGTGTATTTACAAGCTGTCTCGTTATCGTTGGTTTATCTGTGTGCCGGTGCTGCCCCCTTCTGGACAAGGTATCAAACTGTCATCGTAGATTTTCTTTCATCTAATGACCTCCATGTCCCAGTTCTCCCCAGTTCTCCCAGTTCTCCCCAGTTCTCCCCAGTTCTCCCCAGTTCTCCACAGATGTCCCCAGATGTCCCCAGATGTCCCCAGATGTCCCCGCATGGCCTTGGTGCAGCCGCAGGAGGTCACATCTTCTACGCTGACACATTTGTTGATGAAATTCTCCTCTCCTCGTGTCAAAGGTGCTCAAGCAGCCACCGGTTGCATCTTCTGGCCTCTCCTACTGAGTTCTTCAACAGCATCTGAACTCAGGTAAATCTTGTTTCCACGAAGTCTTTGGGAAAGTTTTCAGATTTTAGACTGAAAAACTTTCCTAAACAAACATTTCTGGAAGTCCAGAGACGCAGAACATTTGTGCAAATCCTGAACTCATTGGAGCAAAGATTCCAGACAGGAAGTGAGCTGTGGTTGGTTCCAGAAACCTGACGCTCACACGGCTCCACGGCGAGCTCAGCCACGCGCCGATGACCATGTGACCCTCTGTAGCTCTGAGTTGTGACGGGGTGTGTTTCCAGGGATGAATCCATGCTGGGAAAAGGCCGTTTGGTGCAGACTGGATGCAATTTCCCAGGTTTCCAGAAATATTTCCCCAACATGAGAATTCAGTCACATTTAGGAAGAAAGAGATGACTGGTTCATTTCTTCTTGTACTTACCTCTTTTATTTACATTGCATTCTTGAAAAGATATTCAACACTGTGCAGATGAAACCTTAAAACCATCCGAATGTGGGACAATCTGCTTCCATCTCAACACACCACACAATGAGCCGATGTCGAGCAACGTTTTACATGTGAAAGTTATTTCATTTGACTGACCACTGGCTCGCGTCGAAAGTGCTCAGAGGAGGACCTAAATAATATAACCTTCTTGATTTTCCACCTCAGTTTCACACACAACGTTACGGGAAGTCAAGTAACAGGTTCAACTGCATATTCAAAGGAAATTTCTTGTTCCACAAATCTCAGAAACGAGCAGCTGTTAGTGGAGGCTGGAGGCCGCATTGTTTCCTGGTTCCTAACAACCAACACGTGCTGTGCTCAAACGTCTCGGCCCAGAGGCTTCAAACCTTTTACATTCATGAAATGGAAACACGGTGGAGGGATTCCCTGTTGCTAAGAGACGAGGGAGGTAACACTCGAAAAACAAGGACCAGCGTGGGTTTTTAGGTGGAGACGATGTGGAGAAAGGAAGACGGCGCAGTCGGGTCCATGCTGGGTCCAGCAGAGCTCCAGCTGGTGGACTCAGCGGGACATCATCCGCACAAACTCTGCAGGGAGACAGTGTGTGTGAGAGTTCTGTCTTCAGCCATCCCGGAACGCGCCGGCGCCACGCCTGCCTACCCTCAAAATCCACCTGCCCGTCGCCGTTCAGGTCGACGTCGCGGAGGATCTCGTCGATCTCCCGGTGGTTGAGCTGCTCCCCCATCAGCTTCTTCATGGCCTCCCGCAGCTCCCCAAGACTGATCTGGCCGTCTCCATCCGAGTCAAACTGAGAAGGGTTGGAGACAACAACAACAGACGTCTCCGTCATCACGTGTTTTTCTGAATTTACGACTTTGATTCTGTGCATCCGGAGCGAGCGCGGACCTCTTTGAAGGCGTCCCTCAGCTCCTTCACGCCGATCATGTCTGCCGTCTCAGCCAGCATCTTGGGACCCATCAGCTCCACAAAGTCCTCAAAGTCCACCCTGCCCCCACCTTGAGGAGGAGAAGATAAAGCTTCAGGAGGACGAAGCCCCATCCTGCAGCCTGGTGAGGATGAGTTACGGATGCGCTCTCCTCTTGGTGTGTGTGGCGCTGCGGCGGGACTCACAGATCTGTTGGCTCAGTTCTATCAGCTCCATCTCGGTGGGCATGTATCCCATGGTCCTCATGCACTCCCCCAGGTCCTTGTAGCTGATGAAGCCATCCTTGTCCTTGTCAAACTCCCTGAAAGCTTCCCGTAGCTCTGCAGGCATTCCCGAAGAACACGGAGATCAGAGAAGGTCAGCTCTGCCCGTCAAAGCCAGCGGCAAAAAGGAGGAGGGCAAAGCGATTAAAGATGGATGCAAGCGCACAGGCTGACGTGGAGGTTGTGTAACACCGACAGATAAACAAAGCACCAAAATAAGAAGTAGAAATAAATCCAGCCTCCATCAGGAAACGTAGGATTTATCATTTATCCATCTTATGAGATTACAGATGGGAAAAGGAAGCGAGCAGAAGCACCTCTTCTGTTGACAGGATGCTAATGGAACTGTGATTTAGTCGGATGTGCTCGTTCACTTTTTAGGATATTTCATTTTCACGTCACCAAAGTGGCTTGGTTGTCATGGATACCTGTCACTAGAGGTGCATGATGGGTAAAACAGGGAGTCTGACAGAGGGGAGGACAGGAAACCACCAGCTGGGTCTCAGTCGGACCTGAACTTGAACAGCTTAACTCTGCGACTGTCGTCAGGTTTCTGGATCTTTAATCCTCAACCAAACCGCTGCCATGACTCCGGAAGACTGGAGAATCTAGAGCTGAACTCGACTTAAATTGTGAGGAATAATCTTTTCCTTTGAATAATAATCCTTCTTTGATCTCCCACAGCTCTGGCATTGACGTTCAGAAGGGAAAAAGCCTTTTATGAATTCTAAAAAGCCTTTTTACCTCAGAGAGTTAGAAGAATTGAAGGTTCAAAGGGGGAAGGTTCATAAACGAGACAGGGGAATACAGGGAACCGGAGGGATTTGGACTGAGACGTCTCTGGACTGTACCTTCCATCTCCTCCGGCCGTAGATCTCTGTCCTACGGCACAAACAGAACAGGTTAGCGAGAGAAGCCTCAGCTGACTTCATCAGCATCAGCTCGGTCTCCTCACGACGGCAGAACACAGCAACATTTCAGCCGGGTTCCCTCGCTCCCGCAAAGCACTTCCTGTGACAGGATTATGGGCTTTTTGATCTGACAGACCATAATGACCTGTTTAGTTGATCTGCCACATGATTTCATGTCCAATCTCGTTTGCTCCTCATGGCTTTGGAAAAGTGCTGCACATATGCTCCACAACAAGACTATTACTGAATACTACACACACACACACACACACACACACACACACACATTCACACCCAAGCAGATATATGATATATATTTTCCTGAACTCATTGTAGCCAGGGCAGCGCCTAAGCCAGGGGTCGGGAACCTATGGCTCACGACCCATATGTGGCTCTTTTGATGGCTGCATCTGGCTCGCGGACAAATCTTTAATTATAGAAAAAAAAAAAAAAAAAAAAGTTGCGTTAGACTCCTTTTGCGCATGCGCGAACCGGCGACGGCTAGAAGGCCAGTTGGCAGTAGTTTCAGTGGGAAAGTGGCGAACATACGAGTGTGTGTCTATTTATCCATCAGTCGCAGAGGCAAAGCAGACGGCCGATGTGAACGTGCAGAAGGGTCCGCACGACGGCTTGAGAGAGATCAGGTCGTCAACTCCCCTTGTTTTAATCACGTTGTCAGAAACCCTTTTTAGAGGACGGCTCAAAGAAAAAAAGACGAGGAGTATCGTACTTTTCAGCAGGAATGGACAGAGGAATTAGCCTTTGTGGAGAGAGCAGGTTCTGCATGTGTCTAATATGCAAAAATAAAATTGCATCTGTGAAACGGTCAAATATAAAGCTGCACTTCAACACACACCATACTATAGTTGCATCGAAATACCATGACCATTAAAGGGAAGAAATAATTATCATTGATTAGCATCAGCATAACAATGTTATTTAAAAGAATTCAGAGGTTTATTGTACTTTAAAAGTGTTGAAATTACATAAAATGCACATTTACTTGTATTTTTAGTTTTAAAAATGTGATATGGCTCTCACAGAATTACATGTAAAAATATGTGGCGTTCATGGCTCTCTCAGCCGAAAAGGTTCCCGACCCCTGCATTAGACTTTTCTGTTTGAGGTGTGTTATGATGCCCCTGAGTAGAGCACGATGTGGTGAACTTGATAAAAGAAATGGGCTGCAAATGAAAGTGACGAACCCTGCCCTAGCCCGAACCCTAACGCTAACCTTAGCCCTGATGCTAATGATAACCCTAATGCTAATGCTAAGCTAATGCTAATTCCAGCCTAGACCTAACCCTAAGGGCTAACCTAAGCCCAAATGCTAATGCTAACCAACATGCTAATGCTAACTCATATGCTAATGCTAACCTAATGCCAATTCCACCCGAGACCTAACCCTAAAACAAACCTAAGCCAAACGCTAATGCTAACCGACATGCTAATGCTAACCCATATGCTAATGCTAACCTAACCCTAACCCTAACGCTAACCCTACCCCTAGCCTCAATCCTAACCCGAACCCTAACCCTAGCCCTAGCCCTAACCCTAGCCTCAACCCTAACCCTAAGCCCGAGCCTTAACCCTAACCCGAACTCTAACCCTAACCCTAGCCCTAGCCCTAATCCTAGCCCTAACCCTCGGGCTGTGAGGCAGCAGCGCTAACCACTGCACTACCGTGTGGTGCGAATCTCTCTGATTATTTGAACCCTTTCAGCTTGGTCACTGGCTTAGAGCAAAACACGCCTGGTACACCAGGGGTCGGGAAGCTATGGCTCACGAGCCATATGTGGCTCTTTTGATGGCTGCATCTGGCTCGCGGAGAAATCTTTAATTTAAAAAAAAAAAAAAAGTTGCGTTAGACTCCTTTGCGCATGCGCGAACCGGCGACGGCTAGAAGGCCGGTTGGCAGTAGTTTCAGTGGGGAAGTGGCGAACATACGTGTGTGTCTATTTATCCATCAGTCGCAGAGGCAAAGCAGACGAGGCAGAGACGCTGTTCAGCTGGGGTTCCCGGATGTTGCTGTCCAACATATTGGCCGGTGTGAACGTGCAGAAGGGTCCGCACGACGGCTGGAGAGAGATCAGGTCGTCAACTCCCCTCGTTTTAATCGCGTTGTCAGAAACCCTTTTTAGAGGACGGCTCAAAGAAAAAAAGACGAGGAGTATCGTACTTTTCAGCAGGAATGGACAGAGGAATTAGCCTTTGTGGAGAGAGCAGGTTCTGCATGTGTCTAATATGCAAAAATAAAATTGCATCTGTGAAACGGTCAAATATAAAGCTGCACTTCGACACACACCATACTATAGTTGCATCGAAATACCATGACCATTAAAGGGAAGAAATAATTATCATTGATTAGCATTGATAACAATGTTATTTAAAAGAATTCAGAGGTTTATTGTACTTTAAAAGTGTTGAAATTACATAAAATGCACATTTACTTGTATTTTTAGTTTTAAAAATGTGATATGGCTCTCACAGAATTACATGTAAAAATATGTGGCGTTCATGGCTCTCTCAGCCGAAAAGGTTCCCGACCCCTGCATTAGACTTTTCTGTTTGAGGTGTGTTATGATGCCCCTGAGTAGAGCACGATGTGGTGAACTTGATAAAAGAAATGGGCTGCAAATGAAAGTGACGAACCCTGCCCTAGCCCGAACCCTAACGCTAACCTTAGCCCTGATGCTAATGATAACCCTAATGCTAATGCTAACCTAATGCTAATTCCAGCCTAGACCTAACCCGAAGGGTAACCTAAGCCCAAATGCTAATGCTAACCGACATGCTAATGCTAACTCATATGCTAATGCTAACCTAATGCCAATTCCACCCGAGACCTAACCCTAATGCTAACCTAAGCCAAACGCTAATGCTAACCGACATGCTAATGCTAACCCATATGCTAATGCTAACCTAACCCTAACCCTAATGCAAAGGCTAACGCTAACCCTACCCCTAGCCTCAATCCTAACCCGAACCCTAACCCTAGCCCTAGCCCTAACACTAGCCTCAACCCTAACCCTAACCCTAGCCCTAACCCTAACCCAAACTCTAACCCTAACCCTAGCCCTAATCCTAGCCCTAACCCTAACCCTAGCCCTAACCCTAGCCTCAACCCTAACCCTAACCCTAGCCCTAACCCTAGCCCTAGCCTTAACCCTAACCCTAACCCTAAACCCTAGCCCTAACCCTAGCCTCAACCCTAACCCTAGCCCTAGCCCTAACCCTAGCCCTAACCCCAGCCTCAACCCTAACCCTAGCCCGAGCCTTAACCCTAACCCTAACCCCAGCCCTAACCCTAGCCTCAACCCTAACCCTAACCCTAGCCCTAGCCCTAGCCCTAACCCTAACCCTAACCCCAGCCTCAACCCTAACCCTAGCCCGACCCTTAACCCTAACCCTAACCCTAGCCCTAACCCTAACCCTAGCCCTAACCCCAGCCTCAACCCTAACCCTAGCCCTAACCCTAGCCTTAACTCTAACCCTAACCCTAACCCTAGCCCTAACCCTAGCCTCAACCCTAAGCCTAGCCCTAACCCTAGCCCTAACCCTAACCCCAGCCTCAACCCTAACCCTAGCCCGAGCCTTAACCCTAACCCTAACCCTAGCCCTAGCCCTAACCCTAGCCCTAGCCCTAACCCTAGCCTCAACCCTAACCCTAACCCTAGCCCTAACCCTAGCCCTAGCCCTAACCCTAGCCCTAGCCCTAACCCTAAACCTAACCCTAACCCCAGCCTCAACCCTAACCCTAGCCCGAGCCTTAACCCTAACCCTAGCCCTAACCCTAGCCCTAACCCCAGCCTCAGCCCTAACCCTAGACCTAACCCTAGCCTTAACTCTAACCCTAGCCCTAACCCTAGACCTAACCCCAGCCTCAACCCTAAACCTAGACCTAAACCTAGACCTAAACCTATACCCAGCCTCAAACCTAACCTAGACCGAGCCTTAACCCTAACCCTAACCCTA
>CAAE01014725.1:100132-125783 GCA_000180735.1 Tetraodon nigroviridis
ATTCTCTAACCTTCTACTTCAATAAATCCCTTTATTCATAATACCCATCTTTTAATTTTCTTCACACACTATTTTTCCTATATTATCCATCATACTCATATTCAAATCATACTATTCATATACTCTTCTCATCTTTTTTTTCCCTTAATAATCCTCCCAAAAAAAATTCCTTATCTAACTATCATAATTTACCTCACTACTTCTTTATATATATCATTTCTTAAACACCCCTTTTTCTAATCTCTTTTTCATAAACCCTTTTTATATTACTTCTCAAATCCACAAATACTATTATTATCTTACTTTTCATCATTAATTTACATATTAATTAGCCTTTTTTTATATAGCATTTTCTTCATTTTTCTCATATTCAAAAATCCAATTGCATCTTTGAAACGTTCAAATATAAATCTGCACTTCGACACACACCATACTATATTTGCATCTAAATACCATTACCATTAAAGGTAAGAAATAATTATCATTGACTAGCAACAGCATAACAATGTTATTTAAAAGAATTCAGAGGTTTATTGTACTTTAAAAGTGTTGAAATTACATAAAATGCACATTTACTTGTATTTTTAGTAGGGGTGAGACATTAACGCGTTAATTGAGATTAATTAATCATAAATTTTTAACGCACTTAAAAATAATAACGTTTTTTTTATAGCAGTTTACTCACCCGCAAAGTTTGCCAGTGCGCGGTGTGGCGGAACCTTTGTTCCAGCAACCAGTGTTGCGACCTGCCGATTACACCGACGTACACAGGTACACACATGGAGCCTGGCAGCGTAGCGGGTCTGCTGGACGGTCATTTTTTACGAAAAAAAACCCAGATGGAACTGTTGATAAAGGCACCGTTTACTGCAAGCTATGCAGACAAGAGTTTGCCATCACAGAAGCTCGTCAGCCCTGAGACGCCATTTAAACGCGGAGCATCGCTGGAACTGCTGGAGCTCGAGGTTCCGGTTCTGGTGAGCAGCGTCCGTTGGACCAAATGGCGAGTTTCCAGAAGAAACTCAGCAAGTCAGCGTTAGACACGGTGACAAACACGTTGTATTTATGCTCAGGGCATCGTCAAGGTACAAGGAACACTTTATGCTGGTTTTCTTTTTGTAACCAAGTAAATGGCATTTACATTACGTTCAGAAGGTAACTGCTCAAAGTAAAATGGCGCTTAAACTGAAGTCTCTTCAGTGTTGGTCAGGGACCTTACCTTTATTTACCATTTTGAAATTAAATATATTTTTTACAGACATTTATTACAGCCATTAAATGAGTTTAATTATCAGTCGTGTGTGTGTGTATTATTATTTGATGAACTCTTCACACATTTATGAAATAGATGTTTTGGGGGGCAAATACGGTAATTTGAGATTAATTAAGATGAATTAATTACAAAGCCCAAGATTAATTATATTAAAATTTTTAATCGAGTCCCACCCCTAATTTTTAGTTTTAAAAATATGATATGGCTCTCACAGAAGTACATCTAAAAATATGTGGCGTTCATGGCTCTCTCAGCCGAAAAGGTTCCCGACCCCTGGCCTAAGCGGTCCGATACAGGCTCCAGCCAGGTTTTGTGTCCTACCAGGCAGAAAACACTTTCACCAGTGGAAGCTGGGCCCTCGGGTTGACCCTTGTCTCCCTGTAGGACAGAAAACCCGGTGTTGCCTTGGGCCCGAGGGGGCGGGATCGGAGTGGTTATTTGCGCTTCTGGGTACAGCAACAGAGTTGGGTTCCTCCGACAGGTCCAATCCAGACTTCCGTGGAAGGCTGCACAAACAAAAGGTGATCCCAGGCTTGGTTTGACATCAGCAGCAGGAATAATACAGGGCTGGATTAGTGTGAACAGGGGAGAGAGAGAACAGTGACCGGGGGGATTATGGCTGTAAATTTTATTACAAATCACGGAGGCTTATCTTTTTTCATTTCTCTCTCTCTGTGTCTGATTCTTTTCATCTGCAGCAGCAACTTCTCTGTGTGCGACTGACCAACACCAGCACACCTGGGACACGGCTTTCAGGTGTGGTTTCTGGCGTCGGCGGTCCGTGACGGAACGCTGGGACGGTGGTCTGAAGTCTGCTGGAGATCGCTGGGATTAAAACGGCCTGACTGATTCTGCTTGAACAAAGTCAGCAGCTTCACAGCCGCCGGGCCCCAAACCCAGTCCCAGCCTCTCTAAACTTGAATCCACCATCAGCACATTTTTCAGGGTAGATTGTTGGAGGTCTCTGAAACGGAGCAGCAGCAGCGTGAGCGCGACATCCTGCTCTGTGGGGGCGTTTGTTCCACTTATGTTAGTTAGCCAATTTAGGAAAAAGCAGATTATGGGAGACTAATCAGCCACGTGGGCTCACCTAACTAATCTGTTCCATCTTTGTCATCAATCAGATGAAAATTTGTGGTCTGCAGAGACCAGGACCCCTGGGGGAGCTTGGAGATGCTCTGAGGTCCCCAGCAGGTTTGGAGGCGCTCCGGAGAGCTGGAAGCCTCTCGGAGTGTCGATGAGTGTCTGAAGGCTCTTCATGCTGAGCCACAAGCAGCTTTAACGTTCCAGATGCTGAGACGGACGTGCCGAAGGTCTGAGCTCAGCAGTCGCGCTCTCCTCGCTCTCGCCAGTTAACACGACCATCAGGTCAACTGGTGGATGTGGGGGGCGGAGCCTGTCCCAGCAGGGGGCAGGTCAAAACTGGCATGAGGAAGCTGAGCTGATGTGGTGGCCTGAACTTCACCTCTGGGTTGGTGCAGTGAAAACCGGATACGTGTGTGTGTGTGTGTGTGTGTGTGTGTGTGTGTGTGTGTGTGTGTGTGTGTGTGTGTGTGTGTGTGTGTGTGTGTGTGTGTGTGTGAGGTACATACAAGCTGGCTCTGTGCGAAGCCCTGTCTGAGGAAGATGCATGCAGGCCCCACTATGTTGTGCAGCACGTTGCAGTTCTTAACCAGCGTGCACAGGGGGTCGTCAAAGTCCCGCTGCTCCTCATCATCGGGCTCCGCCTCACCTGCGCCGCCCAAGCCCCCCAGCATGGCGGCAGACAGCGGGGCGCCACTCCTTTCTACCGCCACCGACTCCCCCTTCGTGCAGGGAGAGAGGCGGAATGATGAGAACAGCGCTCCAGGTCTCAGGTGGTCACTCCTTCAGCCGGTCCTTACCTTCTCCCTCCGGCTGCCGGTTTTAGATGCTTTGTTGACGTTTCCCATCACCCTCTTCTTCCCGTCTTCCACCCTCGCCCCTGTTCCTGCCCCACAGTTCCCTTGTTCCGTTCTCTCTTTCCCTCCTCTTCTGCTCAGATGTCGGCGTCCATCCTAAATCCAGTGCAGCCCTTGGGTCAGCACCTGTGCCACCGCTCCAGACGCTCCAGAACAAGTGCTGAAGGCGGAGGAGGTTCCCTCTCAGAGCATGAGCTGCGATCACGATCCTATTGGTCCCGTGGCGAGGAGAGGCTGGCACACGACGCCGCGTTAAGTCCTGAGTTCCTTCATGCTTTCGGCTTTTTATTGGGATTTTACTCAATATCAGCGGGACGCTTGGAGCTTGAGGAGCCGGGTCATCTCTGGCCTGGTCCGAACTGCTGCTGCCAGACTCTGATTGCATGACTCCAGCGTTCTCTCTCTCTCTCTATCCCTCTGTCACTCTCCCACACATGGTCCTCTTCCCCCTATTTATCCATCAGCTCCTCTTGTCATGAGTGATCCCTTGAATTTGGACCAACTTAATCTAATCCAGCACACACACCTTCCTCTCTTGGCCTCTCAAACATCATGCTTACACTCTAAAAATGATGAGTCTGGCACAACTCCTGATTATTTCTCTCTCTCTCTCTCTCTCTCTCTCTCTCTCTCTCTCTCTCTCTCTCTCTCTCTCTCTCTCTGTCTCTCCCTCTCTCTCTCTCTCTCTCTCTCTCCCTCTCTCTCATCATCTCTCTCTCCCTCTCTCTCTCTCTCTCTCTCTCTCTCCTCTCTCTCTCTCTCTCCCTCCCTCTTCTCTCCAGATAGGGGGATGGTAGAATTATAGATGGAGAATTGGCTGCCTGTTTAATCCCTGGCATTTCAGATTAGAGGGAAAGAGTTATGTTGAGGCCGCAGGAGTGAGAGGGAGAATCAGACAAGTACTTGTGTTACTCATTCCTGTCGAGCAGAAGAGGAAGAAAAGGCTGCTGTTTCTGTCTCCATAGGCTTATGCAAATCTTTGAGCGGAGATGCAAAGCAGGAGAGCGTCTCCAAATCCTCCAAGACACAAATTAATCTGTCAGACACCCATTTACACATCCTGGATTCAAGGGTTCACATTTGCACAGACGTAATGTGAGAGATTAAAAAGCTGCCTGACAGAAGATTTATTTTACCTGCTGGCCTATTTATTTTTATATCCTCAACCTCAGGATACTGAACTTTAAATAGTATGCCTTCTACTAAAAGGCAAAAGTTTCATGTGTAAAAAAGAAATACCAAAAAGAGATAAAGTGTTAAAAAAATGTTTGCAGCAATGAGGATTTTCACGCTCTGCTGCCACCACCAGGGGGCGCTAGAGAACCGCCTGTCTGCAAGAGTCGGATGATGCGTTTTTGTGCATTTACATTGCAAAATAATTAAAAATCACAAAGTAATTGTGCGCATTTAAACAAATTATTACTCAATTATTTTTTTTTTTTCTTAATCGTGAACGTTATTCGTCTCCTCTATTTAGTATTTTTGACAATTTTTCTGGGATAAAATAGAAAAATACTAGTAGACGTCTTTGTCTGAAGCAAGAACCAGAATTATTTTCGTTTATAAATTAAATTAAATCCACAAAAGTTTAAATTTATCGGCTTTACATGAGCAGTTGTAGTTCTCACTAATCACCAGCAGGTGTCAGCATAAACGTTGGAGTTCGGCCCTTTTTGAGGCCACACACCACGCGCGCGCGCTGAGCTTTATACACAGGGTTCTCCATCTGACTATGGACTTGGGCCTGGGAAAAACATCTATTAAATAGAGACAGCAGGGAGTGATGGGATGACTTGTGACAAAGGATTTGGATCCCGCAGAGCCTTGGTTATGTAAGAGTAAGTGCCTTAGACCACTGATCCAGCTGGACACCCACCAGATTAAAATATGGAAGCCTGCATCCTCTGATGGTTTTTTGTTGTTGCTTTCCCCCTCCTGCATTTATTTATCAAACATGCGCAGCCTTGCTGTATTTACCTGCTACCACGCTTTATGGAGGTATTAGGAGGAAAAGCATGCATCGACGGGGCAGGAGGAGACACAGTAGGACTTTTTCAGTCAGACCTGGTGTCTGGAATCATCCCAAAGCTTAAACAGAGCATCATACTGGGAATTTGAGCTCCATCCCTCGATAACAGAGCACATGTTGAGATTGGAACACAGGCCAGTCGTAAATCCAGATCCAGCAAACAACAAGATGGACACACTCCAAAAGCTGGGATTGTGCTGGGTGCCAGCGTGGACACACTCACACACCAACGGCAGGCGTTACTGGAGCTGCTAAACGAGCTGGGGATGAAAGTGTGCTGACCAATGGGAGCCTCCGTGTCCTCTGACACACAGATCTCTGCACCAGCGGAGGGCCGCGGGCAGTCAGGACGTAGGTTTGACTGGAGAATGGAGTCAGCGTCACGTGAGACTGTCGAGGGCCAACTGTGCCAACGGCAGCGTCCGTCCACCCACGTGGAGCGCCTGCTCTGTCCCACATTCCCTGCTCCCGTTCAGCATTCCTTCGGCCCTGAAAGGAGGGTAGTGGCCATTCCCACCTGTTCGCTCATGCCTTTTTATGCCGGTTTCATTTCTATTTTCTCTGGCCACAGAGCAGCTGTGGGTTACAGCCACGATGAGGTGATTTCAACGATAAATTCAGCGGATAATTCACAGTCTGCCTCATGGCATCGGTAACTCCTGCTTTAAGTGGTCTCATGTGATGCTTCTGCTCGTATTTACAATCTTTTAATCTCTTCTCTTCATGACATCCCTCCCGCCTCATCATTCCCCCCATCTGCTGCTGAATGCACAGACTCACTTAAACCACCACAGCTACAGATTAAAGCCTGAGTTCATTGATGAGACACTTGGAAACGCTGATTCCAGTGCAGGAAGGTGGTTGGCACAGACCTGAAACTCGTCATTCAGGAGGAAAACAGAGATTCTCCCCTTCTGATGCCTCGTAGACACATTTCTGAGAAGCGTTTGAGTTTAACGTCAGATCTCACATGTGGACGGTGTCTTTAGGGAAGTAAGGACCCAGGCGGTGGCGGCTGTCGGTTCCAGCCTGCTGCTGAGCTCTGATGGGGGTGTAATGACCACTGGTCTGAAACCAGGTCTCAGAACCATTTATAACTTCTAATCTAACCTCAATCATAAATGCTTTTATTTTTGATCCTACAGCAGTGCAGCTGTTCAGAAAGCTGTGCTTCCATTTCAGCAGTTCCAGGCAGCAAACAGCACAAACTGCTTCCTGGCCAGATCTTGTGGTTTTTAGCGGTTATATTTTTTCCCTTTTGCCCTCATCCACCATCCTTCCTTCCCTAATTACTTGTGTTTTTTCCTCCTTTTTCAGGAACAGAAAAGTTCCTGTTGATATTCCTCCAGATTTCAACCAGAAAAACATCAAATATAAAAGGAAGAACAACAGATTTCCTTCTCTCTCATGAATAACTGGTGTCCTTCTGTCATTCATCCATCCATCCATCCATCCATTCATGGCTGACAGGCCTCGTCCCGCCTACCTGTCCGAAGACGGAGTCAACGATGGGTCGCAGTTTCCTCCTGCCGCCCCCCTGCAGGCCCGGCTCGTCGGGGTCTTCCAGGGGGGAGGACAGGCTCAAGGTCTTGGCCTTGGTCTTGGGAGGCCTCTTCATGCTGGCGGAGCTCCATCGCCGGAACGACTCCAACTTCTTCTTGATGGAGCCCTGAAGGAGAACAGCTCAAACATGAGCAGGATCCCACAGGTGCAGATTCAATCCACAGCGAGTGTGTGTGTGTGTGTGTGTGTGTGTGTGTGTGTGTGTGTGTGTGTGTGTGTGTGTGTGTGTGTGTGTGCGCCAGTAGGAGCCCTAACTCAGGGCTGAACTTGTTGCAGGATTTTGTCCACTGACCTTCTTCACCAGCCGCCCCTCCGGCGCCTCCATCGATGGTACGCTTCTGGTGTCGGTCATCTTTGCAGCCCAGACTGAGCCGTCCTCTGTCTCTGTGGCCCCCTGTCACGCTCTTCTTCTCCTCCTCCTCCTCCCACCTCTGCCTCCTCTTTATTCGCCTCTACAGCGTCTGACACTGGTTGATAATCTGAGGCATATCTCCCTTTGCTATCGCTCCTCCTTCCCTGCTCCTGCTCTCTCTCCCCTCATCCGTCCGCTTGTACCTGCATCTACTGCTCACTCTCATCCGTCCACCTCAGCTCACTCTCATCCGTCCACCTCTGCTCACTCTCATCCGTCCACCTCTGCTCACTCTCATCCGTCCACCTCTGCTCACTCTCATCCGTCCACCTCTGCTCACTCTCTCGTCCCGTTTCTTTAGCGATCAGGTCACCTTAAACAGCTGGATGACTGAATTCTGCTTATTCACCATCTTTTCATTGACTTGAAAGAGAAAAGTGAACCTAGCTGATTTTTGCACAACAGCTGAACTCAGTTTTGAGCTTGACACAATTGTAAGTCCATGCATGTCACATTTCAAATAATCCCTCCATTGTTTTGCTCCCGACTGCTCCATCGCGGGTGTAGGCTTGTCCTCAATCCTCTGCCCTCTGCCTCGCTGTTCATGGCGTCTCCGTATGTCCCGTGGAACATGTCCCACACACGGGAGGAGACGCCGACCTGAACCCGAGCTCGGTGTGGCAGATGTGCAAAGACGCCCATGAACAAGCGACAGCAGCAGCAAGAAAACCCCAGCTGCTGCTGAAACTGTGCACACAGCAGCTTAAAGACTGCGCAAACAAGACATCATCACCTTTTTATTTCTCTTTTCTCTTCAGTTTTTTCTTTCAAAACCACATCCCATATTACATTTTTCACTACTTTTTGGCGAGTAATGTAAGCTTATTTTATGATATACTTGTAAATGAACAAACAATTATAATACTGACACAAAAATCTACACTAAAAAGAAGAGAAACTAGTTTCTGCCCGGTGGTTTTTCTTTTGTCAAGGCTGAGCAGCAGAAAGCACGTTCACGTGTTTCTGCATGTGGCGGCAGGAAGCAGGATCGGGTTTTCTCTTAAAGCTGATCACAAAACATCCTCGAAAGCCACTGACATGCTGACGGGACAGTTTTGCTCTGGATGTGTGTGTAAAAGTAGGATCTCAGGACCAACGCCTTCCGGAACCATCTGCTGTTTCTCTGCAGCATTTGGCCCCTGGAAGTATCAGTGTGGTGCATTAAAGCTGCTCCTAAGGCAGTTCTCACTGTCACACATCTGCGTCGCCACAGACGTGCCATCGCTCGGTCTCTCTCTCTCTCTTTTAAGATGTTTATCTTTTCTACACCTCACTTCCACCACATCTTTTTAACCCTATTTTGTCTTCATTTTTCTCTCTTCTGCCATTTTAACCCTTAATGGAACATTTTATTTTTAGCATTTTATTCAAACGATGAATCTTTTGACCCTTAAATTTGACCCATGTACATTTCTTTCACTTAGAACTTGAACAGCTGCATCCATATACCAACTATAGCAGAACACACGTGATAAAGGTTGTGTTTTTTAATGGTGAATAAGGAAGAAAGACTGGCAGATACAGAAAAACAGGGGATAAAGTAAGATAATCTGCTGAATGGTTGAGGGTAAAGTAGAGTTTTGTATTTAATCCTGCGCTGTCTTTATATTTTGAGTCTTCATTCCCTGAAATTACAATTACCTCCACCATAATCCTTTACTTCCCTGACCTACATTACACCTCGGGCTCCGTGCACGCGCGTAATTTCGTGTCCAACAGAGTTTATGAAAATGGGGGGGTGGGATGACATCTAATCATTGAGGAGAAGGTGTCTTACTCTCCTTGATTAGAGTCCAAAAGGTGATAAGACACGACGGCGGAGAGTAAACGCGCCTTTGGCGCCCCCTAACGGCCAGATTATCTGCTGGCTTTAGTTTCTCTCTCTCCCTCTCTCTCTCTCTCTCTCTCTCTCTCTCCTCCATTTTCACATGAAAGCATTTAAAATCAGAAGGCACAATAAAATGAATGTGGGAGTAAAAGAACTTAAGATCAAAAGGTCTTGATGATCCCTCATTTATATCCGTACATCTAAAGGCATAAAAATAATAGAAAAATAGTAGAAATTTAAGAACCATATTTACATCAGTAGCCACAAATATGATTTTTTTTTTTTTTTTACTTCTCAGGAAGATGATGGGAAATGATGTAGATTCAAGCATAAATTTGAAATAAATGTAGAGACATGCTGGATGAATGAGCGATTCTACGTTTGGTAGCAGGAATTTTAGGCCTTGTGTTGGATTCACAACCTCTCGCTCTCAGTTTTCACTTTTCTTGTTTCGTATGTACTGTTAAGAACACAAATCCTTTGATTCTGGCGATTCTGGAGTTGCATCCCGGCTGCTCTTCTTCCAAATTTGCGTTTTGGAATTTCTGTGAAGGAGACCCCCTCCCTCCTCCACCACGGCGTCAAAAACCGCTCCCACACTTTGCTGGATTCTCATGCAGAAGTTGGGGCAGCTGAAGACGTACAAGATGGGGTTCAACACCGGGTTGAGGAACGCAGCCGTGGTTGCGATTTGCAGCCCCGACTCCACCAGCCTGAAAGAGCGGTGCTGGCTATCAGCCGCCACTTCGATGATGCAGAAGATGTGGTAGGGGGCCCAGCAGACTGCAAATACTGCCACCACTAACGTCACCATCTTGGTGAAGCTCTGCGAAAGCTGGCCTGCTCTGATTGAGCGGCAGAGACGGAGAGGACGACAGACGCCTGAAGAAGGATTTCTTGTTTTTGGAGGCTGCACCAGTCTGTCCCAGCTCCAGCCCGGCGCTCCTGACGGAATTCTTCCTCCTCCGTTTGTGCCGGGTCTTCAGGACAAGACTGATTTGGATGTAGCTCACCGCAATAATCACCAAGGGGATCAGAAATGCCAGCAGCAATTTGGATATGGCCGTTCCCGCCTGCCACAGCTTGCAGTGTGTGTGCAGACTCGCCCGGGAGGACGAATACAGGGCAAAATTGTGGTAGCAAAGTTTTTTTCCATCGTATTTTTCAGTCACCGAGCGAAAGAAAAAGTAGGGGAAGGTGTTAACGGCTGCCCACAGCCACCCCAGCCCACACAGCCTCCACGCTGCAGCCACGGAGCGGTGATTCTGGCTCCACACCGGTTTGCTGATCAGAAGACAGCGGTCCAGGGAAATGGCCGCCAGCAGGAAGGCCGACACAAACATGTTCAGGAAGAAGATGGAGGACTGTATTTTGCAGAGTGGGTTGCCCAGCTCCCAGCTGTTGGAAGACTTCAGGTAGAAGGTGAACAGCGGCAGCGTCAGAGTGGCCAGCAAATCAGACAGCGCCAGGTTGAGCACCCAGACGGAGGCGACGGTGCGGCGCCGCAGGCGGAAGCCCACCACCCACAAAGTCAGGGCGTTCTCCAGAATCCCGAGACCTGAGACCAGGCCGTGGATGCAAATGAGCCCGACGTTCACCTTCGTGCTGCTGGTTTGGTTCCTCATGTGCTGCAGCAGCGGGCAGAAGAGCTGGCTGCCGGGGGCCGCCGGCACCAGGCTTTTGTTCGACATCGGAGCCCTGAAGAAAGAGAAGAGGCCAATTATGAGACCAGTAAGACCACAATTATGAGACCAGTAAGACCACAATTATGAGACCAGTAAGATCACAATTATGAGACCAGTAAAATCACATTTATGAGACCAGTAAAATCACATTTATGAGACCAGTAAAATCACATAACAGGCAGAGCAGAAGCCTGAGAGCTCAAGGGTTCGGAGGCCTCACTCACGGAGGTCCACAAACACTCGTCTTAGAGCTCACGGAATCTGCAGGACTAACTTCCAGAATGACCATAAACACTCGTGCTCTTAGTCTCTATGGATTTGCAGGTAATAACTTCCACTATTATCAGTACCTCTTGGTGCTGCAGAGTCTCTTTGGTTTTGTAGGTGATATTTTAGACAGATATAAGTTCCTCTTCCTGTAGTCGAACCACACAACACACTTGGTGCAGCAAAAGAAGATGAGGATGTGTCGGCATGAGCAATTTAGACGAGAAGCGTCCATGTGCAGTTGCGTCTCATCCTCCTTGGCACGATCATTTTTCCCAGCAGTTGGACGCAGCCACAGTTGTTGTTGCCTCACTCTGGTCATAACTGGCAGCAACTGCACACAACAACTCTGTAACTGCCTCACTCTGGTAAAATTGTGTAAGACTATGTGTGATTGCGTGTTTTCTCATGCTGCTGCTGTTGGCAGCCCGACGGGGAAGTGGTTGCACGTTTCCCCTTTCTGCAGATGGAGACCGTCCGCTGAGATTCTCAGGGCCTGTGCACCAATGCTCGGTGCACCACAGACAGCACCTCTTTTCACAACAATATAACGGCAATAACAGAGAGGGCAGACACCCGAGACACCAAACCATCTACGGCAATAGAGTCCGCCTTCTTTACTCTCACATTTTAGCCAGACTCTTTATCTGTTCAATAATAATTCAGGAGCAACCATCTCAGATATTGTGAATAAGAATCTGGGCTCTCCAGCACCTCTTGTGAAACCTTCTCTGTGAAACCTGGCTGCATTCATTTTGGGTGCGATGGCAGATTTCAGGTTCACACAGATGTTCTCAGATTAGGGCTCCGTGGCGGTTAAACATGTCCGTACCGGTGACACCAGAGCACCAAAGGGAACCGAGCAGCAGAAATGTTCACAGATGGGCTCAGTCCCAGTAAAATATCAGTAAAAAAGCATCTTTTCGACATGAATATCTACATCGGTTGTGAATATTGAAGTGTGCCAGGATGGTTTTAACACTCACGAGGATGCTGAGAGGCTCCCACAGATGACAGACGAAGCCACACTCGTTCGCTGCTCTCCTTTCTCGTCCTTCTGCTGTCTGACTGACACCCACAGCCAACAGCTCTTTTGAAGGCACCCATCAGACCCTCCCTCCACCCGTCCTGCCCAGAGCACACAGGTAACGCTCTTGGCACCTTCTATAGACATTTGTGGTGCATTGGTGATGGAAGGGCTCAACAGGGCTGTAATTTCAGTTCAGGCGGGTATTTGGTCTTCTGCACCACTGAGTGTGAGAACTTGTGAGGTGCAGAAGAACTGGGAGGACACTGGTGCTGAACCCTCCCAGTGTGCCAGAGAGACGTGAGCTAGGACTCACTTCAGCCGGCGTCTGCATGCAACCGTCTGCACCTCCAGCAACAACAGAAAGAGGGAAAAAAAGACCTGACAGATCATGAACAGAACTTTAGGACATCCTCAACATTTATTTATTTAATATACAACGTTTTTGTAACTTTTAGGGGAGATTTTTTAACTGGTGCTAACGTATGTGCCATCTTCTGGTCCTGATCACGGTTTCCAGGGAGACTCTACCTGCCCAGCAAACCGGAAAAATGATGATGCCTTTCAGCAGAACTTTGCTCATGTTAGGGTAAAAATTAATCTGCTGCATCATACAGTCAATTTCCAACATCCGACGTGACCTGACAAGATGGTCAAGTCCAAAGGTAACTCCACTCGTACAGTCAGACTCTATAGAGAAGTCATATAATGTGTAATGTTGATAAAGACATTGTGATAGCGTAGCATAATGATGCATTCACGCCCAAGTGGGTTCTGCCTCAAAGGTACAATTCTCCACCCTTCCTAGGAAGACTTTTATATTCCTCTCTCCAACAGTGGGGCTGCACATTGGACCTGTGTAAAAGCCACCAGACTCCTCACAGCCAGGCAGCCAGGTACGAACACTGAATTTCTCATTCTTTTACCCACACTTGAAGCTGTTTTTCACGTTTAACTGATTAAAGTGGTTACGGATGAGTGAATCACCTTTTTTATTTATTTTTTTTTTTTTGGAAATTCAGAAGCTTTAAATGCACTAAGAAAAGATGTACAGATACAGAAAAGAAGGGGGTGGACGGGGTGGTCGGGAGTTGTAGGTGGTCTGAAAGAGGTGGGGTTTGAGTTGACTTTCTAAAGCAGGTGAGTGTGTGAGTTCTGCTTGTGAAAACACACGATGAAGCAGTTGAAAATGAGAATGAGTTTGTTCAGTTACAAGTTTCCAATGTTGGGCTGGCATTTTATTGTTTCTCCTAATAAAAAAGGATAAATTGCTAAAAAAGATTAGAACACAAACCTTTGATTTTAGCATCAAATGGAAACTGCCTCCTGGCTGTAAAAGAGGTTTTTAGTCATCTTAGCATGTTCACCGTGCGTGTAGGATGCCTGAATGGCTGGTTTGATTGCTGAACGTGGCTCCTCTCCCCTCAGTGCTCCATCATGGTCTTTGTGCTGCTGCTTTTGGCTCTGGCCAGTCCGGCGCTGGCCTTCGTGCCGGTCGGGGGTGGAACGGCCACGCACGTCACCATCACAGGACAAGCCCTGCTGCAGAAAGTGACAGAGACGTGCAAGGCAGTTGCTGATGCAGCAGGTCATGAGTTTGAACCCACGGTAGGACAAACAACCACACACCACCAGGAGTCAGCAGAACCGAACTTGCTGCCTTTTGTCAACAGGGCTCTTCTCCTGAGGAGCTGGTCAAGGCCTGTCTGGGCCCAACAGCGACAGGGGAGGTGTCTGGTGCAAAGTTTCACGCTGCTCTACAAGAAATTTACATTCAGAACGGGCTGGTGGACCGGGACTTTGTCAACAGGTGGGACAGAAAGAAAAAAACGGCTCTATGGAGTTGCCCCTCGTGGAGATTTGCTTTGACGTCTACCCGTATGCCACCAATCTGCAGCGCTCCACACCATTTCAACTCGGAGGCCTTCGTGGAAGGACGCCGGCTGATCATCGAGGGCCTGGCAACTATCAAATCCAACATCCGTCTGGAGAACTTCAAAGCTGCCAGAGAAACTCTGGGCAGAGTCCTTCATGTGCTCCAGGTGAGAGTGTGTGTGTGTGTGTGTGTGTGTGACAGCAGCTGGTCTAAGGGAAACTTGAACCAACGTGACAGCGAGCAGCTCGGGTGATTTGGGTGTTTGCCACACGCTGCAGGACTTCTACAGCCACAGTAACTGGGTGGAGCTGGGCCACGTGGAGCCATTCAGGAACCTCCTACGGGCAGATCTCCCCCTGGAAAACCTGGCAGGTGAGTGTGGGTGGTTACAAAGTACCGAGAATGTATATCTGGGTGGGACTTGAATGTCATCAAGTGTACGAGCTGTTTTTCCTGCTGTAGACGTCGACACTCCCACCTGCAGGGATTGTGAGGGTGGAACCTGCCCCGATCCCATCCTCCCCGACATCCTGTGGCAGAAGAAACTCACCTCAGGCTACATGGGAATCTTCTCTGAGGCCAAGCCCAAAGGTACCCAGACAAATGAAGCTCACAGCCACGGTGGCAGAGAGACAAAAGAGCTCCACCTACAGCTTCAATAAAAGAAAAAAAACAAGAGTCACAATTTACTGGAAAGTTATACGATAACTACACATTCGCTCAGGAGAGATCTGACTCGGCGTTAAACGAGTGCATCGTCGCGGCAGAAACACATCCTTGTCTGCTAACGCCGCCGTAAACCTTGGATCTGTCCTTTTTGTGGCCTGCTCCAGGTAAATGCAGCCACGGAGGAGCCGGCGACCTGACCAGCACAACCGTCCCTCGTGGAGGCATCCACAAAGACCTGCCGCGCCCCGACAACACTGCCGTTTACACCCAGGCTGTGAACACTGCTTTATACGCTAGCCTGGACCTGCTGGAGGACGTCCGTGCAGCTGCTGGAGACAACGACTTCCTGCGGTACGATGCTCAGATGTGAGGAAAGTTCCAGCTGATGTCTATATCACAGCTGGGTGCTGGTGGGTGCAGGATGATGGGGATCGCTCGCTCCTCCGTCGTGTGCTTCGTGATCGACACCACTGGCAGTATGTCCGATGACATCGCCGAAGCCCGCAAAGTCGTCCATGACATCATTGACAGCAAGAAAGGAACGCAGGATGAGCCTTCAGAGTACATTCTGGTGCCCTTCAACGACCCCGGTATGACCCTCCTGCTGCTGCGACAGCTCCACAGCGCACTCTTTCACTCTCTGTGTTCGTTTTGGAGAATCCTTCTCTGTTCTGAGGGAGGAAAAGTCATTTGCTGATCTGACAACGTCCCCTGCTCCTATGCAGGTTTTGGACCGATGATCAGGACAACAGACCCTGAGAAAATGAAAAAGGAAATCAATGCGCTCCGTCCAGCCGGAGGTGGCGACATTCCTGAGATGTGCCTGTCGGGACTCCAGGTAGAGCGCACACGACCCACTGCAGGTTCTCAAGGTCACCTCGTTGGGTCAACCTTTTACGTACGGCGATCTCTGCAGCTGGCACTCACGGGAGCCCCCGCCTCTTCCAACATCTACGTTTTTACCGATGCTCCGGCCAAAGACACCTACCTGAAGGACACCATTGTTGCCCTCATCAGGAGCACCAAGTCGACGGTGGGTGATGTTTGACAACGACATCCCACGTTTGTTCATCTGAGTAGATCTCAATCCTGTGATCGTCTCCTCACAGGTGTCATTCTTCCTGACTGGTTCCAGCAGAAGGCGCCGACGTTCCCTCACGGCCAGTTCGATCGGGGACTATGAAGACCTGGCTTTGGCCTCTGGAGGCCAGACCATCCGCGTGTCAAAGGCACAGCTGCCTCAGGCCACAGATATCATCCTGGACACGTCGACGTCCGCTCTGGTACGACTGTCCGTTCAACACTCTGCAGAACGTGGCCTTTGGCCCCGTTTTGATTCTCATTGTCGCCTTCTTCTAGGTGACTGTTCTGCAACGGGCAAGGAGCCCTGGGAAGGAGGAAACCTTCCCCTTTGTTTTGGATGAAACTCTGAAAAACATCACAATCTACATCACAGGATCTGTGACTTTCACGCTGACCAACCCTTCAGGTAGAGAATGACCCGAGTGTTCACGTCTTCTCTACCTGTCACATGTTTCAAAACGTGCTACAAAATTCCAGGTTCGCAGCAGAGCCAGAACGAAGGGACCGGAAAGCTGGGGACCGCAGTGAAAGTGGGCAACTTGTGGAGAATCCGTCTGGCCGCGGACATGGAGGCGGGACCGTGGAAGATGGACATCAGGTCGACGCAGCCGTACACGCTGAAAGTCACAGGTCAGGCACGCAATCAGCAGGGCCACAACCACGATGCCGCCATTCGTCTTGACTCAGTCAAGAAACTATTTTAAGGGCTCAGATTATCTCACTTTTCATACTGTATTTGTTATTGCAGGCCAGAGTACAATTACCTTTATCTACGACTTTGTGGAGCGCTTCGGGGGACCTCACCCAGGTTACGCTGTCATCACTGGGCGTCCACCAGCAGGTACGCTGATAGCGATTCATGCCATAAAGCATCCACTCAGAGCTGCTTTGCTGAGGTAATCCAAGACTTCTTTGCCCGTCTTTCTTTGTTTTAACCAGGTCAGCCAGCCCTGCTGAGGCTTTCGGTCATGGGCACGAAAGGCCCGACCTCCCTGAGCATCAAAGACGCTGCTCTGGTAACTGTTTCTAATCCTGAGACTGTTAGCAACAGCACAGTAACGGATGAGAGAGACGGAAACTTCTTGGTGAAGGTAGACCCGGTCCCGGACGGCGAGTTTGTGGTCTTTGTTAAAGGAACCGATAAAGCGTCAAACAGCGAGTTTCAGAGGCAGTCGACCACCCAAATGTCCGTCTCCAAAGTGAGCATCAAGGTGAGTCACAGAACCTACAAACGACGCTAAATTCTAAGCATCGCCGTGAGGTTTACTACAGAAGCTTGCCTTGCTTTCCAGCACTTTACCAGCTCTTCTTTCCCTGTTTTGAGGCTGTGGTAAGCAGCAATGCAGAGCCAGGAAAAACCTTCATCCTTCCCTTTACCGTCACAACGGAAGGCTCCGACGGAACATACAAAGTCACTGCCATTAACGACCAAAAAATCCCAATGACCTACCCCAAGAGGTGAGCGGAAGCAGGGCGACATCTTGACAACCCTGTAGCAGTGTTGATACGCACGCCTGTGTGAGGTCCAGTATAGGAGTGTGTTGTGTATTTTCACACCAACTTATTAAAGGGAGTATTTAGTATTACAGTTCCAAGGCTTTATTACCGGTTCCCTTTTAGGAACTCTTACTGCCACTGATATTACTGCTAATTGTGTGTCTCCTGCAGCCTCACGTTGACAAGCGGAGTACCCACTACGGCTAACCTGACCATGACTCCGCCTTCCACCACAGCGACAGGAACGGACGTCACCTTGACCATCGACGTGAAGCCCTCGGGCGGCGGTGCTGAAACAAACTACATCGTTCTGAGACTCTCGGTGGTTGAGAAGGTACCCAGCCGGTTTACTGCCCTCACCTCGACACGGGGACGCTCGTGGCCATTACAGATGTTCCTGGACAACCTCTTTGCCTGTTACCTGTCCAGATCACAGATTTTGTTGCTCCTGCGTGTAACGTGCACAGCGTGGCGGCTGCGGCCTGTCCTGATGACGTGTCCCAGTGTGGACCGTACAAGTGGGGCTTCAAAGCCAACCTCACCGACACCAACGGCACTGGGATCGACAGGATCTCTCTGCGCCAGGGCACCGGAAACCTCACACACAGCCCCCTCGGCGACCCTCTGGTCCAGGTCCAGTACGAAGCCTCCTGCTGCTCACAGATTGCGGAGCTTGCGGTTGTGGACAAAGTCGGCAATGTGGGCAAGTGCTACCAGTCCATCGTAAGTCCTACCCGCCTTCCTCACGCCAACCATGCTTTTCCCCTCAGACTTTTAACCAGCCGCTTTTCCTCTTTGGTAGGTCAAAGACTTCGACCCACCTGGTTGTCAGTTGGTCAGTTTGCAGGTAGATGATGGCAAATGTCCCAAAGATCTGACGTACTGCAGAAATCACAAATGGGCACTCACAACCAACCTGACCGATGGGAGCGGGACTGGCGTGGCGAGGATCTACCTGCAGCACGGGGACGGGAGCCTCCTCTACTCTCCCCTTGATGCCCCTGTGGTCGAGATCCAGTACCAGGCAACCTGCTGCACTCAGGCGGTGGACATCCGGGCTGTGGACAAAGCAGGCAACGAGGGCCGCTGCTACTACTCGGTTGTGTCTTCTGCTGCCTCCTTGACTCTGTCGGTGTGGTTGTGTCTGCTCGCAACCTCCCTCGTGGCCGTACTTTGAAAAAATTAAATGTACAAAAATAAAGATTGAAATAAAAAAGCAAACTGTGGTTGGAGCCAACTTGGCGAACCTGAAAAGGTGGAGGCGTCATCTCTGCTCCCCTGCAGGTTCGGTTCGATTGGAAGCTAAAGAGCACAAAGGTGAGATTTTTATCCTGCTCATCTTTATTTGTTAAGCACCTGTTCCAAACAAAGCTGTCAGGAACCCAGAGCCCGACCCCCTAACATGCAACAGCGGCAGGTAAACCTCCAGCACCTCGAGCTACTGAATACGAAACTTTCGGCTGGTCCCCAATGTGTGTATTCTTGATCACCGACGAGTGTTTAGCAAAAATCGCAATTTAGTTCTCTTTGTTCTCTCCTTAGAGGACAGTTCCGTTAAACAAGAAAGATTCGCATGACGAACATAAAACCCACATTCATCCAATCTTTTTTCCATTACTTCAACAAGCATACTTGCTTGTGACCGCATCTTTAGAACAGCAGGTTAAAATCTTCAGGCCATACTTTAAACAGCTCATATTCAGGTATTATATAAATAAATATACACTTTCTGAAAAAAGTAAAACATTTACAAATGTATCTAAAACATTTCGCAAACAGTTTTTTTCGATTACAAAACTATGACCCTCCTGCAATCTTATGCACGTTTTTAATGTGTTTTTTCAGGTGTGCCGACTGTGTGAACTGCTTGGGGCAGTGGGTGCAGGGATGTGGTTTCTCTCCTGTGTGAATATACTTGTGTCTTTTCAGGTTATTAAAGTCTAGGAATCCTTTCTTACAGAAGGGACACCAGTGCCTCTTCTCCCCGTTGTGCCAGCGCAGATGCACGTTGAGGTCCACCCTCCTGATGAACTTCCGTTCGCAGAGGTCGCAGTGGAACGGTTTCTCCCCCGTGTGAATACGAATGTGGGATTCCACGTCCAGCTTTGTGAAAAAGCTCTTGCTGCAAATCTGGCAAACAAAAGGTTTAATCCTTCTGTGCACCATCTGCAGGTGTTTGGTGAGGCTAAACTTGTAGACAAACGCCTTCCCGCATTTCTGGCAGGCGTGAATCTTTCCGTTGCGGTGGACCCGGCCGTGCCGTTTGAGCGCTTTTGTGTCTGGAAAGTTTTTCCCACAGAGTCGGCAGGAAAAAGGTCGTCTTTTGTGGAGGCTAACGTGGCTTTCCAGGGCCGAACTGCTGCCCAGGACCCGACCACACACCCCGCACTGGTTCTTCAGCAGACGGCTGCCGATGAGGGACAAAGGCTGCAACGGCGACACAACAGGCGCCGCTTTGGCAGGCGGATGGAAAGAAACCCTCGGAGGGAGAACCACACCTCTGTCAGGCGAGACAGCCTCTGTTTTCAAAGACCCCCCCGCCGGCTCATTTTCTGTTGCGTCACCGACCGGGGGGACCCACACGCCGGCGGATCGGATTTTCCTAACCGCGGCGCTGCTGGGGGGATCGGCCTCGAGCCGCGGCGTTTTTGCATAGTTGTGTAACTGACGCGACACTTTCCTCTTCCTCAAGTTGGCTTTTGCCTTTTTAGCCAACTTTTTGGCATTCACAACCCTTAAATTCATCTTAGGGGTCGTCTCTGCTTGCGTCAGTCTTGGCTTGTTACCAACAGTGGATTTAAATTCGGCGTCGCTCCCACCACTCTCTCTCCTTTCTAAGGAATTTGAGCCCTTTTTACCGTCTTTTAGGGGTGATCCTGGCTGGACGGACGTGCACACCCCGTGAACCACTGAGGCTACCTCAGCAGCACGTGTTTTCGGTTTGCTGGAGATCATACTTGAGTCCGATGCAGCCCTTTTAGGCCCACCGGTATCTGGACCGGAGCCAGTCTTTCCAGGGCTCCTGGGAGTGGCTTCGGTGTCAGGATGTCTGAGTCCAGGATGGGTGGTTTTCGTAGTAACGTTCCTAACGAGGCTGCCCGGGCAGGTGCGGTGTGTTGTGGTTTGAATGGTGGTGCCTTGTTTAGAGCTGCCGATATCATCGTCAGGATCTTTGTCCTTGGACGCAGGAGGTTCCGTAACTCCCTGGGAAAGTCCAGATTTGCTCGTTTGAACAGACGAGTCTCTGTTGGTCCTTAAAGATTCAACAGCTTCTGCTATTTCTAGCAAGTCCAATTTGATTTTACAATCTTGTTGATTCCTCTTTATTTTTTTGTGGCTTGTAGTCTGGGTCTCCGCATGTTGATATGATGTTCTTCCGACTTCGGAATGAGGCTGGAAATTTTTTATTGCACTACTGCCAGTTTTAGTAGAGGAGGTAGAATCCTATAAACAAAGAAAAGGAAAAAATTATTGGAAACATGTAATTCGCACAGTACACACACACAGAAATAAACGGCTGTACCGTTTCTTGGTCTTTGGAGGATCTTTCCTCCTCTAGAATTTGGCCAGTTTCCGAGGTCGCTTCACTTTGAGGCCCATTTGCAGACGGTGAGCCAGGCGGCGATGAAGCCCCGCTGCTGTTGGTGGTTATCACAGGCGGCAACTCGCTGGACAATCTCGATGATCCTGTGTGTTGTTTCGGGGCTGAAAGACTGTCCCAACCAGCACCCAAAGGCAGCCTTGAGACGAGGATCGAGTCTTCCTCCGACATGGGAAATGGGAGCCTTGTTAATCTGACCACGGCAAAGGGTTTAATGTGACAGGCTGCTGGTATATTTAATCCTTCTGAACTGTTCTCACTGACGCAGCTCTGAGAAGGTTCCTTTTGAGGCACCGGGGGCGCCGTGGCTGGAGGAGTGGATGGTTCCAAAGACAGGTTTGCCTCCTGCGATGGGAAATGATCCTCTTTTCCACCTGATTGGTCTGGCTCTGGTGCTACCTCCACAGTCTGTTGGGCTGGAAACACTATCTTTATTATGGGGCGCCGTTGGACCTCTGATGGTCGTTCTCTGTAGATGGTCGGCTTTGTAGCAGGAACGGTCGAGCTGGATGAATTTAATGGCGTTTTTACTGGAACACTGGAGGCGCTCAGGGCTCCATCAGTTACCTCTGGAGCTGTAGTGGTTGGCACTTTACCAGTAATTTTGGCAGGATCAACCTTCACTGCAGCAGCTGATGCCTGGGTAGCACACTGGGTTGCACGACTGTAGCTCACCAATGAGACAGCAAGTCTGGGCATGACCATTATTTTTTGGGGTAGCCTTTTAACTTCTTTGCTTGGTGCCGATGTTTTGAGAGCAGAGGAACCATGTGGCTGCACGGCTGCTGGAGTAGCAGCACTGGACGCTCTGACCTGGGATTCAGTTCCACTGGGTTGTGTGACATTTACCCTCCCCTGAGACGATGCTGCTGCTGCTGCAAAGTCTTTTAGGATTAAGCTGTGAACAGCTTGAGGACTTTCCGAAGAATGTGGTAGGATCTGCAGGTCGGCAGAGGCTCCGTCTGCCTGTGACTGTGTGGCACCCACAGTGGGACCACCAACTGCCATCGACGGTTTAGAAGAGAGTACACTCCTTTCCAGTGGTGAAGACATGGCTTCCACTAGCAACCTTGCATCTTGTAGAGTTACAGAAGTGTTGTGTTCCCTTGGCTGAAGTGATGTTGCTTGTGACGTGTTCACAATTAGTGCAGAGTTTGGTGGCGGTCTACGACGTCCAACTCTTGTTGGTGGCCCACTCGTAGGCGGTCTGATTTCTTGGTTCCGGCCTCCTTGTAAATTGATATACATTCCCAAAGCTGGTAGTGTGTGCAGTAATTCCCAGGTCTTGGTAGAAGCTCCCTCACTTTCGGAGGTCCTGGGAGACTCTAGACAGAGCATTAAAGGACATTACAAAGAAAACCTCAGACAAGATACTGAAAAATAATAAAAACAAGTCCAATTTCGTTTCCCACCTGCTTCTGCATTTAAAAAATCTCCACCGCTGTAAGCAGAGTTAACTTCCTGTTGTTCCGACTGCGAATAAAAGCAGACATATAAATTACAATGATGCAAAAAACAAAATATCTTTTTATAGAACTACAACTTTAGGATAAAGATGCAAACGCACCTTATGTCCGACAACTGTGCGTCCATTTCCACGGACATCGTAGTCGTGTTCTTGTAAAGGGTAAAAGGTTTTCTGATGGGCGGATTGGTTTGGCACCGACGGGTGACTCTGTTCAGCCACTTTGTTGCAAAAAGATATAATATCTGTAAATAAAACACACACAACTGTTAATGTTTTGATTTCATTTCCCATAACCAAGTAATGTTTCTAAGTTAGTGAGCCAACATTGGGTGATGCTGGATCACCTCAACCACACCACCACAAACGTTAAAGGAGTAGAACACTCGAGAACAAATGGTTGTTTTCTTTCAATCTCTCCCTCTAATTAATGATCACCCGACTGACTCGGTCAGCGATTTTCAGACACATCATCGCTCGCTTGTTGCCATTGTGGATCAGGTTATCTGCGTTCCATTAACAAGACTTGTTAGCTCCCTCTGCACGATCTTTACTCGGGGTAACTTTAACTTAGAGTTTATTAAACTAGCTCTTACCACGTGTTTTGTAACCAAAAACTCTGTTTCAGTTTGCCAACCCTGAGATTAGACTCTAACTTTGGTAAACTCGCTCTCTGAAACGGACCCCTGGAAATGCCTCCTCTGCCCAGTTGTTTTCCCGGCAGCAGAGACAAAAACAAACGTGTGGTGTTCCATTTATTTCAGTCCCTAGTTCACAAAATGGATATTAAATCACACACCACAAAAGCATAATGCTCTGATCTGTTCAGCTTTCAGATCCGACTCTCATAATGGAGTTTGTCAGGGGATCTACTCACCACACTGAACCGCTCTGTGACATTTTTCGGGCGGGTTTTTTCCTGCGGTGGCGCCTTTCTGTGCGCATTCGAACTGAATACATTTAGCTTTAAGGTCGTCGTTGTCCTTCTTGATTCTGGACATGTCTGCTTTCAGTTCATCCACCATAGCTTCGAAGAGTTTGGTCGTCTCCGCGATCGCACTCTGCAAAATGCTCTCCATGACGGAAGCGAACTTGGCCTGAAAATCGTGCGCTGACATCTTGCAATGGTTTCGTATTAGTAATCCTATAAATTTACCCAGAATCGACGATTAACAACAATGTAGCTACATAAATCAATACAACGGCGACATGCTGTAAAAATGGCCTCCTAAAATAATTTATCTGTGACGCACACAGACGCCGACCTTTGTCTTCTTCGCTTTTAGTTTAAGCGAGCTAAAAGCCTATTGTCGCTCATTATTACCACCAAGAGGATAATATGTGTAGTACATTACGGGAAAGTAAATTATAAATTCGAGTTTATCTTGTTTAAAGGTCTAATTAGAAAAATAAAATAAAATAGATTTAAAACGAAACGATGACAAAAGACGTGATTTTTTAAACAACGATCCCGTTTTAAAAGGGTCGCGCCGATGCCTGAATGAGGATTGTCCCAACTGGTGACCCGTAGGAAGGCTGATTGTTTACAGTGGGAGGCGGAAGTAGATTGTACCTCGCCAAACCATTTTAACGTCACCAAATCTTTGTGATTGATATACATCTTTAACTCGAGTAAACAAATCCTATGCTTTCGTTAAAATGCACGAAATTACATACGGAATTCGTGACGTCGTGGTTTTGTCGGCTAGTTAGCTAAGTAATGTTACATTATTGTGTTTTCGTTGTTTGAGTAATTTGGTTTCTTGTGAAAGAGGAAAACAGTTTTTTGCCAGTTAATGGCGTCACATACGATTGCTAAACATGTTAAAAGTCGTTTAGTGTAAAGAGGTTACCCCCAAAGTTCTATTTTCTTTTAATTAACTTTCTGAAATCAAATCTTTATCAACGTAATGGCTGAGACTATAGCAACTTTCCAGTCGCAGCTTTCTGGTGTCATGGAAACAGTCTTTAAGGCCGCCATGTATGAAATCACCCGGCTGGTGGAGGACAGCTTTTTAGAAGAGATGAACCGGTGTAGAGAGCAGGTCGAATCCCTGAAGAAGCGACTCAAGTGGTCCGAGAGTAAAAGGAAAGAAGGAGAAGGAGACGGACGAGGGAGATGCAAAGATTGCGGGAGAAGAGGGGGGTCTGGCGAAGAAGAGACGGGCAAGTCTTTGCGGTTCATCCATCTATCCATCTATCCATCTATCTATCTATCTATCTATCTATCTATCTATCTATCTATCTATCTATCTATCCATCTATCCATCCATCTATCTATCTATCTAGAATCTTTCTTGCATGAAATATTGCATTGACGTAAGGCAGACTTTGCTCATGATCTTTTTTTACTCTTCTTTTACAGTTAAAAGCCTTAAAGAGGAGAGAATGTTACAAGAAGAGATGCAAAGCCCCCAGGACAGAACAGATGGGGAGACAAGCCATGATACAGAAGAATTCCCCAAGGTAGAGAAGAGTTAATTTTTATTCTTTCTTTCTTTCTTTTCACATCAGCCCTTGTTTTCTTTCAGTGTAAAGTTAGTCAAGGTGAAAATCTGGAACTGCTGAAGGAGGAGGCCTTCCAGACCGCAGCAGAGTCTCAAGAGAGATGGGGAGTTCATCTGGAGGGTTGGTCTCTTCATACTACATCTTCAGACTGTTCAGTTTCTCTGGCTCTTCTTGGGGTCCTTGGGGCTGGCCCCTACTCGATGCGGCTGTTTTCCTTTGCAGTGAAGTCAAATGTAGATATTTCTTTAAGACAATTTCTTGGATGTATAGTTTGAGGCTGGATGGCAGTGCAGTAAAACCTAAATGCTTTTGCTGCTAAAGACAATAATGTCCTCGTCTCCACGTCTGTCGACTGTGTTTAGGATTACCCTAAAATCTGTATGATGAGGTGTATCAGCACACTGTTTATCGTGCTCCTGGAAAACTATCTTACAACCCACAAACCTCTTGTACAGCTCAATAATTGTTGATTACACCTTTTTATTTTGCTTTTCTCAGAATCACCAGATCAACCAGGCACCAGTAAATCATACAGTGACCAGAAGTTCCACCAGAACCCGGAAGCTAGTTTAAACGAGATAGAATCAGGTCCAGATGGATCTACTGGGAATCCTTCAGATCCCCTTTTTCTGAACAGGAGCGTTATGGAAAACATGGATGGCTTTGACAAGACTGAATACAGAGCTGGCATCATGACAGATACAGCTCCTTTGGATGGGCTGCAGGAATCATCGTCCGAATTGAATGAGAATCTAAGTTTCATGGGCCACTACGAAGACGACGTGGAAGAACAAGAAGGAGATGAGTCTCAGACTTACCAAGCAGACGTTCTGCAGAGTAGAAGGGGCACTGCCAGCCCACCGACAAGTTTCCCCTTCTAGGGCTGAAATGGGTGTTACCGGAAAAATTCAGCTGTCTGCTGATCATG
>CAAE01014725.1:127360-253196 GCA_000180735.1 Tetraodon nigroviridis
CAAACATCTACAAGCAATTCAATTTATTCAAATGATCTTTATCTATTTTGCATCTGTTACCGCCAAAACTGCCTCTTTTAACAGGAAGAAAGTTATTCATAGAAAGTTGGTGACAACTGAAAACATTTTCAGACTTTCAGGGCTTAAAAAAAATGTAGTATCCTACCATTTGAAGAAATCACTCTTTTTATAAATTGTCTGCAGGTAAAATGTAATTCTAGAGCAGTGCTTCTCAAAGTTTGGGGCACACTCCATTGGTGGGAAATGGAGGCCTGTTGGGTGCAACAAACAGGAGGAAACCTCTTAAAAGCTTTTATTTACTGACAATACCCAACAGCAGCTCGGCGTTTAGTACATTTGGAAACGTGTCCTTTGTCAAGCTTTTTGTTGGACCAGCAGCAGGCTGGTTTTGAAGATGTTGCCTTGTACAAAGTTGAGACTGACCAAAAAAGTTTGAGAACTGTTGCTCTAGAGAAAGATGCTGCCTTGTTTATCTTTAAACTTTTTAAATTGCAAAAGATTCTCAGTTGAATCTAAAATCACTGTATATGTCAGTGTCTTTGTGCTGTTTTTTTAAAAGAGGTCAAAATCTGTCATTAAAACGAGCGTTACGGCAAAGAGTTGTCCCCTATGTTTCATTAGGTCATGACGTTTGCTCAGTTGCCCCATGAGAGTTAATTAATACCCCTTTTTAAAACAGCAACACCAAAAGTAACACTTAATACAATGCCTAGAAAATATAGTTGGATAAATGGCACATAAAAACACAGGGACTATATTTTCAAGCTCTGTCCCCAGTCAGTCTGCAGGGGGAGAGAGGGGCAGAGCGGGGGGGGGGGGGGGCATCCTGCTGAAGCCGGCAGAGGGGGTGGTGAGGAAGATGGAGGAGGAAGATCTGTGTCTTTGGTCCATGTGCATGTCAGTCACACGGTTGTCATAGCGATTCGTAATCTGAACCAATTTAACGGCTCCACTGTTTTCTGCCTGATGCTCATTGGTCCATGAAAGCTGAAAACGATCAACTCCAGCATTAAATACCCAGGGTCGGAGAGATAACTGCAGTGTGATGCATTTGTTTTGTTTGTGCGTTACATGTTGATGTCCTAAGCAGGTTAATGTTAAAACGCTATACAGTTTTGTCTTAGAGAGCAAGAGAACAAGTAAATGTTTACCAGTTGTATGAAATCAGTGAGGTTAAAATAAAATCGTATATTTTTAGAAGCCTTTATTGTCATGGTACCAGTCCAGTTAGAGTTCTAACCGTGGATAACTATGACTTGAATGATTGACAACCTGAAGACTTATTCACCTCCCAAAGTCTCTCCCAGTGGATCGCCTGGATCCATTTTTTTCTGTCATTATCAGCCCGGGATGAATAAATCTTATGACCAGTGTAACGTGAACAGCTGCTGCTATGGATGGTAGGTGTTGGAGGAGGCAACAACCAGGCCCAGGATGCACTTTGGAACACATGTTATTTTTTGTAACAAGTGCTTCATTTTAAACAAAGTGTCCTTTCCCAGTGTTTGTGCACATAAATAACAGCCCTCTAGAAGCTCACTTGCTCATTTGACCGGGGGTCCAGCCGTTCCCATCCTGTGAGCTTTGCTTTGTTCCCTTCTGCACCTACATCAGCATTTCTGACAAAGACTCACTATCTGACTCAGATCAAGCTTCAAAACAGTTTTTTGCTGCGATGTTCAGTTGAGTTAGATCATTTCTGAATATTTTGATTGGCAGGCGTGACTCCGCCCTCCCGGTGACAGCTATACTGGCCCACACAAACCAGTGGATTCCACATCTGGAGGACCTCGATGCAGGAACGTATGTCCGGGTTCCTGGTTTCAAACTCTGACAGTGACAGTTGCTGCAGGCTGGTTGGTGAGCCATTGACCCAGATGCCTTCAAAATAAAGGTTTTTGCTGTGAGAGTAACACGACCCTTGTCCATTTTTCCTGCCGTCTCTCCATTCGCCTACGTAAATGTTTTTATTTGCGTAGTGCACGATGCCTTGACCGTGGTGCTGACCATTCAACCACTCTCCTGCATACACGTCACCGTTTGGGAAATACATCCTTCCCCAGCCGTTCTGATGACCCTCAACCCACTGACCTTCGTAAATTCCTGCGTTGTCATCAAAGTAAAGTCCCATCCCGTGCTTTTTCCCATTTTTCCAGTCTCCAGCATACTTCACTACATAATCTTTCACCTTTGGGTTCAGCACTTTTTGAGTCCCCTCTCCATCAGGTTTCCCATATTTCCAGTATCCTACATACATGGAACCAGTCTTTGTCCAAACCTGAGTGCCATACCCGTGTTTTTTATCGTCCAGCCATTCGCCTGTGTATTCATGCATTGACGCTGTATTTGTGGACTGAGAATACCTTGCGATGCAGTCCGTTCTTCTTTGACATTTCCTCTTTCAGTTCACCAGAGATCCTTTGACTCGCGCTGTAGTCGGAACAGTTTTCTCTTTTGGTTTGGTGGCAAATCTCTTTACTCTCTCTGTTTTGTTTGCTACAGTTGGTACCTTTTTCTCTTTTAGCATCACAGCAGAATCTTTTCCTTGCTCCTTGGTCATAGCAGGTAACTTTTTCTCTGTTGGCTTTGTATCAGAGTCTCTTACTCTATCTTCCTTATTGTTTGTCATAGTTGGCAACTTCTTGTCTTTTATTTTCGTGGCAGGTTCTTTCCCTGTTTTGTTGCCCATATTCGGTATCTCTTTTGGTTTTGTGTCAGAGTTTCTCTCTCGCACTAATTTATCCTTTGCCATTGTTATATAATATTCTACTACCTACACGAATATATAGTTTATCGTATACCAAAATGTCAGGCGTAATATTATATGATCAAAGGTACATCAAAGCAATAAGCTCCGTTTGTGCTTTTGATGTAATGTGTGACAGCTCAATAACTCAAAGGCTTCAAATATGTATGGATATTACTATCTATTAGTGTCTGATTCTAAACTCCAAAAGTTACAAACATATTTAATGCCATTTTCAGGAAAATGCCCCACTGAATGTATGATTGCATATGGTAATACTCCTGGTTGGTGGGATTTGACCTTTAATCAGCCAAAGTTTATTGGCAGAGGCCAAAGGCCAAAGGCTTTCATCATATTGCTGCTGTGCATTGATTAACTTCAACCACAGTCAGAAAGGATAAAATGAACTGCAAAATATTTCAAGGTATTGTTTGCAAAACAAGACACCTTACTTGTTGTTAAAAGTGTATTTTGCTCTATTTTTGTCACTTTCATGACATGAATCCTCCCGCCGTTAGAACAACGCAAACGAGAACGCAGTCGGTTTGGTGACGTCAGCCAGCGGTTTCTGGCCAGCCAATAGCGACCCTCCTTACTGGGGCGTCGGGAACACGCCCCTCCGCGCGCGCTGGAGGCGGAGTTTTGACGTCTCGAGCGTGAGGCTCGCGCGGATGTTCATCTCGTTGGCTTCTGGAGACGCTGGCAGATTAACGCCGTCGTCGGCTCCGCTGCTCCCTCCAGGCCGGCGGGCAGCGCTGACGTGGCAGGCCGCCGCCGCCGCCGCTCCGGGGCTCCACCATGGCCGAGAAGCGCGTGTCCCGGTGGTACTTCGGGGGACTGGCGTCCTGCGGGGCGGCGTGCTGCACGCACCCGCTGGACCTCGTCAAGGTGAGGGCGGACGTGCGGGGCCGAGGCCCGGGCAGAGATCCAGCGGTTGCCGGCTCCAGGACGGGGCCCCGACAGAGGTTCCCGGTCCCTCCTCCGCCCGGTGCCGCTTTCAAGGAAGCGAATCTGCTGACAAGTTCAGACCCGCGGTTTTAGGAAAGGCTAGGCTACCATTTACATTTGTATGCTCTTAAAACTACGTTTGCGACGCACTTTACACGCTAGAAAGCAAAAGCCCAGAAAGCACGGAGCGTTTCCCCAGAGCAGGAAGGCATCGCAGGAAGGCAGGAGCTGACGCCGCCACCGGGGTCTGTTGAATTTAAATGTCTGTCTCTCAGTGGAAGGGCCCGCAGGTATCTCTCCTTGTTGCTTCTCGCCTGTCTGCGCTAAATTTAAACACGCTGTGACGCCTAGAACACCCCACGTGGCCCTTATTGTGTGTACTTTAGCTGTGTTTCGCTGCCGGAGCTGAGAAGCTCCGCCTGGCAGGATGAAATCGGCACATTTGTTGGTATTTCCAGTGTGCAAAAGCATTCTGGCTGACCTTGACCTCCTTGACGTCTTTGCTGGGAGTGCAGATTTTGCCACATCTCCAGGATCTGACACACACACACACACACACACACACGCACGCACGCACGCACGCACACACACATCTTCCATTGTTGGAGGTGGTGTTTTTACTAATTTAACGACTCTGCGTCACCTGGATTCGGCTGATTTCACACACGCTATGAGTGCTTTGCAGCAGGAACTTGCTTGTGTGTGTGTGTGTGTGTGTGAACAAGTGTGTGGCGTATAAACACACCTCTCCCTAACCTGAGGGAGAAGCAGGCTGTGCTTGTTCCCGTCACGGTCGTGGTCACGATCATCTCGCCACGGTTATGAGCGTTCTAGCTGTGTCCTGTTGAATTCAGAACGTATTTTGTACATTTTCTCTGTCGTAAATGATCACCTCACACTATCTTAACCTTTGTGTTGACAAACAAGGCAGCAGGACAAACATGGCTTTGTTTGGTTAGGGTGAGGGTCCTCTGGGGGTCCAGAGGACAAAGGTCACCTTTCAGAGCCTCTGGCGTCCTGGGAAGGACGACCCCGTCCTGAGTCCAACGGGGAGAACGAGGTCACTCAGTTCTTGTCACTCTTGGACGTAATGATTGACTTTCATGTTTGCAGGTTTGTGTAAAGAAGTTGTAAAAAGTCTGAAGGGAAAAGCTGATTAAGTTGTAAAAGTACTGGAAATGCTGGAGCAGAGGAGCGGTGGACATGTGTGCGTGTGCGTCTGTTGCAAAGCTGATTCACAGGTGTGGTTCCAGGTGCACCTGCAGACCCAGCAGGAGGTGAAGAGGAGGATGATCGGGATGGCCGTCCACGTGGTGAAGACTGACGGACTGTTGGCTCTTTACAACGGCCTCTCTGCCTCCCTCTGCAGACAGGTGTGTGTGACGGCCCGCTCGTCCGCTCCGCTTCTGACCAGATGTGAATGTGAGCTGATTGTCCTCCCCCCTCGCATCTCCTCCCCTCCCCTCAGATGTCTTATTCTCTCACCAGATTTGCCATTTATGAGACGGTGAGGGACGTGATGGGCAGCAGAAACCAGGGCCCCATGCCCTTCTACCAGAAGGTCTTGCTGGGGGCCTTTGGAGGTGTGAAAACACACACACACACACACACACACACTCTGTGTGGAGCCCCCACAACTTTCTCCCTCTCCGCAAACAGGGTTCACTGGCGGTTTCGTGGGAACGCCGGCCGACATGGTGAACGTCAGGTGAGGCGGTCGGCGTCCTCGCACCGTTGTCGGGTCAGTTGTGATCACGCCAAAAAACAAAAGTCATGGAACCTTTTTGTCTCTAGAATGCAGAACGACATGAAACTGCCCCCAGAAGTGAGGAGAAAGTGAGTGTTTGATAAATTAGCAGCGGTTTTCCCGAAGGTTCTGTTGAAGCAGAAATGTCAAACGTCTTTGTTTGCTGTTTAGCTACAAACACGCCATTGATGGACTTTACAGAGTCTTCAGGGAAGGTAAACACACAGGAATGATCCCATGCTGACTTCTTACCTGACCTCTGACCTCTGACCTCTGCCCTCTGCCTCGTCCTCAGAGGGCGTGAGGAGGCTGTTCTCAGGGGCAACCATGGCGTCCGGCAGGGGAGCTCTGGTCACTGTGGGCCAGGTGGGGTTAAAGCCGCAGCGGCGGTCGATGAGCGTTCATTTTTCATGCACCTTTAAAAGCTCGTCCACCTAACTGAGCCGTAATCATTCCCCTGCATGAGCCGCCTGCCTATTTCATTAGGTTATGAATCATTTATGAAGTATTATTGGTTTTACATGGTGTCACTTACGCGTCTTACAAATAAATGGACATAATTCCAGCGTCAGACGATAATATTGACCCAGTGAGTTATCATGGAATCCTGATGCCCTGTGAATACTGTGGGTCATTTAGAGTCGATGTCGGCACCAACTCGTTCCGTTTGTGCAGCACCCAGCCGCTGGACGGAGGGTGAAGCCCCCGATCGCAGGGCCTCATGGGAAATAGGCGTGGGAAGCCAAAACCATTGACCCGCAGGAGAATGGGGCCCTACTCGGGATTGCTTTCCATTGTAATGCAGCAAATGGCCTGCCGACATTAGAAACATTCCCTTGTTTTATTTAACAGTCAAGCAGATCTACCACTGGCCGACTCGACTGCTGAATTATATGTTTAATCCGCTTTAATTCAAGAGCAGCGTGAGCTGCAGAAACGCCTTATTCTGGCCGCCAGAGGGAGCCAAACCCCCACCGGCCCTCATGCTGTGGTTGATAATTGTAGACGCCTCATAAAGTATATTTATTCTAAATAAACCGTCACATGTTGATGACCGTTAAGTTAAAGCTTTAGCACAATGTGTCTTTTCCCACCCTCAGTTGGCGTGTTACGACCAGGCCAAGCAGCTGGTCCTCGGAACGGGCCTGATGGGAGATAACATCCTTGCACACTTTCTCTCCAGCTTTATTGCTGTAAGTATCTTTTTTTACTGGCTTCTTCAGTGTGAGTGTAAAGTTTTATTTACCAAAGTGTTTGCCTGCAGGGGGGCTGTGCTACGTTCTTGTGTCAACCTTTGGATGTTCTAAAGACCAGGCTGATGAGCTCAAAGGGCGAATACACAGTGAGGAAAACTCCATGTTCCCCGTTTGACCCCTCGTTTCTTCCTTCTTAATCCAGTGTCTCTGTTTTCAGGGAGTGACTCACTGCTTACGGGAAACTGCTAAACTAGGTCCTCTGGCCTTTTATAAGGTGATATAACACTTGCTGTTAGTCAGAATGCTGCTGCAGGGACCTTACTGTTGTCGCGGTCCAGTGTTCTTGACCCGAGTGTTTGCTTCGGCAGGGTCTCGTCCCTGCAGGGATCCGCTTGGTCCCCCACACGGTGCTCACCTTCATCTTCCTAGAGCAGCTAAGGAAACACTTTGGCCTTCGCATCGTCCCCTGAACACGCTCCCGGCTCGTACTCGTCTTTGCAGCATGGCGGCCCTTCAACGGCAGCCTGATTGAGGGGCGTGAGAAGAAGCCGAAATGGGCTGGTGACAGCGGAGATGTTGGCTGTGGAGGGAAAATTGGTTTTCAGAATCATTTCATTTACAATCAAACTGAGATTAATCCCTAATTAAAATGCAACTGTGGTTCTGTTTGTGATAGAATGCGTTTTTTCTCCTGTGTTTAGCAGATGTTGCAGGACTCGTGCTAACTTGCGGTGCCAGTCTCAGTCCTGAGCAGCTCTTCTGGTCCAGGACTGGCTCTAGCATTTCCCTGCAGTAGCCTGGTCGGGCGTTAACGGTTGGCTCTGAGCATTCCTAACAAAATCTGACCCAAATGACTGATCCTTTTTTTTAAATGTATTTATTTTTTACTTGGGTAACTTAATTAAATGTTTTAGCAATGATCAATCGCTCTCTGGGTAAATACTTTGACCCGAGTGTCCTCTGTCTCATTCCGATACTGCTGCCGCTTTCAAAGAGGACCAAGCTGGCTGCAGCGCTGATGTTGGACCTGAGCCTGTCTGCGTTTTGCTCTCTCCCACCTCTTCATCTCAAACTTCTGGCTGTTTGTAGTCTTCTGTGGGAGCTAGCTGCGCCGTTAAAGCTGCTCTGCTGACAGACCCGCTGAACAGTTGCAGTTTCCCCCGCTCGGATGCAGTCCGCAGCTCCTGTGCGCTCCTGTGCGCTCCTGTGCCTGCTCGTCTTCTTGCCTTACAGTGCTTGTCCACCTGTAAACCTTTTGGAATGATCACGATTAATGATATCAATAACTTGATGATCCTGTTAGTGTTTCCCAGTATGATAATACTCCTAAATCAGCTGTTTCAGGAATCTGCTCCTGTGCCGACTCCAAACTGGGATCTGTTTGCTGTGAATTAGCAACTATGAATCACTGATTAATGATTTGCTAATAAAAGTACTAAAATGATGTGAAAAGTGATGCAGATATCGGTTTTTTTTCTTTGAAACTTTGGTCATTAATCATCTCTGTCCTCACATTTACGTTAACATTTATGGTCCTGCTGGTCGTCCCACCGTCCGTCTGTCCTTGTGTTGATGACCCGATGATGTACGCGTTCCCATTTGTGTGAGTGTCGGCGCTATTTTAGATTCTTCGTGCTAAAATTTGACACGACACTAATCTCATTCTACAAAAAACCATGAGAGGTGGTGCAAATGTTTTTCTCACATTTTATGGACAGTGAATTTCTGTCTGGGGGTTAAAGCGACTGATAAATGTGGCTGTTGAGGTTTCTCTGGAAGGAACAAGGCATCCGAAAGAAGGAAAAGCTTTATATGGAAGTAGAATGAGGACATGAAGTTAGTTGGTGTGAGAAGGGAGGATTTGGAGGATGAGGGCTAGAAGAGGGATGAAGCACCTGTGAAAAGCTGGAGCAAGAAGTGAAGCAAAAGGAGTAAGCAAAGTTAAGAGTTACTGACAACTGTCAGGAAAGGAGTTTAAAACAACTAAAAGGGAAATAAGAGAGAGGAGAGAGGAGAGGGCACCAGCCCAACCAGGGAGGCTTTTATACACCCGGAGGCAAAAGCCAGCTGCTTCCATTGACCACATCACATCACACACACACACACACACACACACACAGGCAGAGGCCCTGGGGGAATAAATCCCACATGATTTATTTCCCTCAGGAAAAGTGGACACACACACTCCCACACACACGTGTACTAATGTGATGCAAAAGTCTGACGTTGAAAAAGCAATTTGTGCTCTTGTTTTTCTGGACGTAAAAGCTGAAACGAGGCGATAGCGCGTGAATTCGGGGTGTTTTACATCCCAGAGACTCACAGGGTTGTTATGCAGAGCTGCAGCCAGCTGGAACCAGCCGCCATTAATTTAGCTGTGCTGGTGAACGTGGCTGCCAGATGAACGCGGCTCCCCTTCCCTCCGCTCAGAAAGGTGCGCTGCCGTCTGATCGGTTTCCTCTGGTTCTGGTTCACTGGCTGTTTGTGTACATGAAGCCTGGAGGGGAGGAATCAGGCCCCCCACAAAAGAATGGATTCAATCTTAGCCTGAGGCGTGATCGCCATCCTCACAGCGGTGGTTCTGACCTTCCCGGGTGCACTCAATCCTGAGCCGAGCATCTGAAGAAGAAACCGTTCTGCTGGGAAAAATAAGCCAAGAAAAGGGAGAGGAGTGGTGGAAGAAGTGGGATGACCACAGTCACAGGAGTTAATGCATTCATTTTCATTCATGTAGCTAACGTATGCACAGAGTCTGATGCCACACGGAGCAAGGAAGGAGCAGAGCGGAGTGATGCATGAAAGATCAACACAAAGCCTGCTGACCCTGCAGAGGGAAAACAAAGAGGGAACATTATCACCCTCAGCACTGCAGGAAGGAATTTTCAGTTTCGTGACACATGAGAGGTAGCATTTTCAAAGCTAACATGCTAGTGGCAGCTGCAAGGCCAGCTCTGGTCTTCCCTCGTGCACGGCCGCGCTGCAGCAGGCTGGAGTTGAGCATGTGGGTGTGATCGACTGCAGCGGACAGCATCAGCAGCCCAAACTGTGTGTCCTGTCTCTTTACAGCAGATAAAGTGGATTTTGTCATGCCTTCCCCAACACAGCTGGGGGGCTGCAGGCGGGAAATCAATGAGTTACAAGCCAGAGACGGAGCAGCTGTGTGGTCAGGTTTAGCGGCTGTTTCCAGTCACCGACATGTTAGCGGCGGTGGCCACTGATTGATGAAGCCTGAAGGACGCAAAGCGCTCGGTGGTTGGTGTTTTATTCCAGCTTTTTTCACACATTCAAGCAGAGAAAAGTCACGTCTGTGACAGGGATCGATGGTAAATTTGTGTGGATGAAGAAGAAGAGCACGTGTTTCTTATGTGCAGCCAGGAAAATGTGACAATGATTAGGATTAATTCCACTCATCAAACCCACAACCAGAAAGGCTATTAGAGCATATGTTATGAAACCGAGTGAACGGTAGTAAAGACGTTTTGAGAAACTGGGAATATTTATTACTTTCGTTGTCTCCCCCCTGAATATCAGATTAACAGATGCCAGCGCTCAGGAAAAGCTCAGATTTGTGATCTCCGCAGGCCAACTACTGTCTGTGACGCTGCTGTTACAAATTGATCAAAATTCACATGTTATTGGACAGGCTGCTATTTTGACAGGCTTGTTGGCTGCTGAGTTAATGACGCGGGGTCGTTATCCATTTTAGTTTCACTCCCCGTTTAACATCGGCGTTATCTGGAGTTCTGCAGAGCTGAATGAATGAGAGCTGCTTCAAAGAATCTGTTTTGTGAGGAGGGTTTTAATCCCCCAGGTTTTCTAGTCAAAGCACCACTTCCATTCATCGTTGGATCTTGAGTGCCTTCGCTTCTGATTCCGTTAATTAAAGACTTGAAGACAGTGTTTCTAATTTAATTTCCTGACTCTGACAACTAATCAGACAGAATTGAAAGAAAGATGGTTGTTTGCTTTCAAAATATGCCAGTTCATTTTTTTGCTTCTTTCTTTTTTCTTGACTTGACTTGAATAGAAAACTGTAAAATAAAGTAGATTTATTGATGCTCCAAGTGTGTGAAAATCCTAATTAGCAGACCGACTAGCCGCTGTTGTTGGGTGAGAGGTGGGCAAGGCACCGGCTGGTTGCAGGGCCAAACAAAGACAAGCATTAATTAACACTCTTATTAACACCGAGGGTCAATTTAGAGTCGCCAGTGCAGCTGTTCCTCAGTCAGGTGCAGAACAAGCAAACTCCACATGGAAAAACATGACATCTCAAGACGTGTTTGAGCATTATTCTGTGTTCTACTTTGGCGTCTTCAAATGTTTGTCTTAGGATGTCCTAAGACGTCCTAATTTACAAAAATGTCTTAAGACGTCTTGATTTCAGTTATTAAGACGTCTTAAGATGTCTTGAGACACCCTTGACGGCCGGGTATGTACACAGAAAATCTAGAAGCGGGGGTATTCAGGCCTTCTTGCTGTTAACTGCCCACACATATGACACAGCGTTTCTTATTAGCAATAGTTTTCAACACTTTTCCACAACATTCATTTTAGAGATCACCTTGTTGTGAAACAGTAAATAGAATACGCCTTCCGTTTTGAAAAAAAAACTTAGTTGTATTTTGAAAGTCTGCGCCGGTAGTTGCTCTCTGGCTGCCGTCGGACTCCTGACGGTGGTAGTAGCGCCGCTTCTTGACGCGTCTGTCAGTCCGACGCGCTCCTTGCGGAGAGCATCAGCTGTGGGCCAAAGTTGGAGGAAGAAGGGGAGCGTGAGACAGAAAGGGAGAGTCGGACGCCCGGACAGCCTGGCTTTTGTCCTTCTCGCTTGCTCATGGTTGTGCGGGTGTTTTCTGGGCTGCAGCCGCCTGTGGGGATGGACCGGGTCTGGACATGAACCGCGGGCACTTCGGGGGTTCCAGGGGTGGAAGAGGAGGTCCGGTAAGAACTCTTCTTTACCCTCCGCGTTTCTGCATCAAATTGGCGCAAAAGTCCAACTTTCTGAACATATTTTAGGTGGATTTTTTTCCCCACGAAGCCGTTTGCAGTTTCTGTGACCGTTAAATCTACTTTTTTTTTTTTTTTTTTGCTTCGTGTGCAGGTGGCAGCCGTGACTGAGGCTGAAATCCTCGCGGTAAACACACAGTTTGTCACCTTTTACCTGTGGGAAACACTTTTGGAAAAAGAATTGATCGAATAAATAAAGAGCAGATGAATCATAAATGAAAACAATGACACCTGCAGCGCCCTCTGTTTACAATAAACATGACAAAAAAAAGAGACCACATGCCCTTGACTGCCTGGTCTCCAGCCTACAACATCACGTCAATGTGAGTTCTTGCTTCTGTAGGAAGGCGTCGACACACTGGAACCAACTAGATTTTCCAGGTGGGTCTGGCTCTCTGTCTTTGTCCCAGCAGCAGAGGTCCTGCCGCTGGGAGACGGAGAGCTCCCAGCAGGGGTCCCGACCCCAGCGTCTGCCTCTCCGGGGTTCCTGGTAACCTTGAATTTGGCCTGTGAGCTGATATATTTGAGCTCTTTCTCATCGTAAATACAGCTGAACCCAAACGGAGGTTGGAGGTTTTCGCTGAGGAAGCTGAAAGTCAGCTGGGAACCTTCATCATGATGTCGGTCCTCAGAAGAATTGCTTTTATTAGTCTTCAGGTATCTGAAAACACTCGTATCGGTTGTTAGAAGGAGTGAAACAGTTCATCTAGACCATCTGACACGTGCTGATCTGAGAGCTGCTGTCGGGACCATCTTGGTGCTTCTTTGGCTGGTTTGACTGCTGAGACGTTAACAGGTGTATCATGACTCTGTGTGTGTGTGTGTGTGTGTGTGTGTGTGTGTGTGTGTGTGTGTGTGTGCGTGCGTGTGTGTGTGTGTGTGTGTGTGTGTGTTTCATGCATGCCTGTCAAGAGGAGTCTGCTCTGTAAACACTATTTTTATTGAATCAACACTGACAGGCTGGTTTATGATACATGCCGCACTCTCTCTCTCACTCTCTCTCACTCTCTCTCTCTCACTCTCTCTCTCTCTCTCTCTCTCACTCTCTCTCACTCTCTCTCTCTCACTCTCTCTCTCTCTCTCTCTCTCTCTCTTTTTCTCTCACAAACACACCCACCCACACACACGCATTACAGTAATACGTGCTCTGCCTCCTCTGTGACTAATTACAAACATTAAAGTTGGAGTAACATGTTCCACACATTAAAGTTGGAGTAACATGTTTCCACGCAGCTTCTCAGGCCTGATGGTGCCGGTTGGCGTCTCAGCCTGTGGACGCCAACCGTCCTCAAAGCTCGTCCAAAAGCAGCCAATCCGGCTGCGTGCTGGGTGCTCGGTTGTCTTCCCGGCTGTTTTTGACCTCTGCTCCTGCCTCTGACCCGGGGCCTGCTGGGATCATGGACAAAATCAGTGTCATGTGATCAAACTCCTGCACGGACAGGACACGCGTTTGCTCCGGCAGTGGAGGACACGGCGGAGAAAACCCAGCCGTCCTGACACTTTCCGACCTGGTGGTTGGCTTTTATGGCGCGGCTGCGGTTGTTAAACACCTTTGGAGCAGCTTGTTAGCTCCGTGTCTTTAAATGGTTTGGCAGGAGTCCTGCGCCTAGCTAGCTCTCGTAGCTCTCCTGTGCATCATTGATGACTCTCTGCTCTAATTCAGCCGTCATGCTGCTCCGAGTTTCTTTAAGCGGCAGTGAAAAAGAACACCTGAATCAGTCCATCAGCTATCGAGCACATCTGTGTCAGCCCTCACTCCATTTCCTCCCATCTCGGCTCGCTTGGTATCTTTTATCTCTCCCGTTCCTGCCATTTATTCTCTTTTCACATAATTTGATGAAGGACTCTGGTTAGCGTAAAAGGGGCACTTACCCACAGCCCCTCTGTTGCCCACATTCCCCCAGTTTGCCTGACTGCCTCCTCACGCCCACATCCTCACACCCACATCCATCATAATATCCTGCTCCAGAGCAGATTGGCCGTCCCGTCCACCTGGAATATCTCCACTCCCAATCCCCCAAGCATTTACTATCCTTTTTGAAGCATGGAAGCAAATCTTTTATTTTCCACCAATCTAATTTAATAATTGGCTACACATTCGCTTCTTTGATGGGCTGTTTTATGCCGTTTGAGTCCTCGGCTTCTGTTTGTCCTCATTACTGCCACCCAGAGGCCCGGAGGTGTAGTTAAATCCTCATCTGAGCCGCAAGTTCTGGGAAGATGAGCTGAAAGAACCCATCTGGTTCTGGTCAGCGACCACCAGACGGGAAGATGATGTCGCTGCCACAGTCTGGTCTCCAAACACACTTTCAGTTCTGATGGTGGAGACGCCAGCAGACAAAAGAACAACCTTCCCGGTGACTTTGGACTGTTGCGGTAATTAGGCTGATCTTTTACAGGAAGGATGTATTCATTCACTACATTCCTGCCAACCTTGTGTTTGTGTGTATGTGTGTGTGTGTGTGTGTGTGTCATCCTCTACAGTCTAGGTGCTAAATTGCTCTTGTGAATACATTAAATTTAGCTTTGTCGCCTCTTAAAGATGGATGACACTATCAAACTATACAAGATTTAAATAATTTGACATTGTTTCATAAAAAGGTTCATTGTGTTGATGCCTTTGGAGGAAACTAGATTGTTTCTGTGCACTGACGCACACACACAGCCCTGCACGTCACCACGACTCCATTTAAATGAATGTAATTTCATTACAACCGTAACCGCCATCGAAGGCACGTTCAGTGCTCGTGTTGCACATCAAAGAGCTGTTTCGCTGTTTCACAGGACAGAGAACAAACATGTCGAAAACTTTCAAAACTGATCTGAAATAGTGACTTATAGTTGTGTGAATTTGGCCAGAAAACATAGATTTTTATGAAACAGGTTTCTTTCCCATAATAAGCATTTTTCTTTAGACAAACCGAAAATGTGCTGAGATGAACAGCTGAGTGTGACAGTAGTCGGTGGGACGGAGCGATGGACACCGTGGACACGTGGGACACACGCGAGTCAAATGAGACATTTGGATGATATCAGTATAAATCTGTCTCCTTCTTTCCTGCTCTTCATGATGCCCTCTGGGAAACTAATTACACTTCACTTTACCATTTAGTCAGTCCAGCACACACACACACACACACACACACACACACACACACACACACACACACACGCGCGTATTACACAGGTGAACATTTATCACTAACGCTCAGCTAATGTTTTAGTCACGCCACCCATCTGTTATTATGTCTCCCGTTGTCAGGGCAACCGGGATCCCAGCGCTCTGCATGGGATGTTTTCCTCGTCTTCATCCTTTCTTGTCCACGCTGATGTCCAGGCTGAAGGACTTCTGTCTGCCTGTTGAGACCCCGGCTGACTGGTTGCTCTTGAACATGTCAGACTGTCGGCTGAGCTGGCGGTTGTGAGTCAGCGCCACCTTGTTGCTCAGAGGCACTGAGGTAGACGCTGCTACAGCTCGTTTGTCGCTCTGACTTCTGCTGCAGGTGATTTTGTGAGCCCCCACGCGGGTCTGTGTCGCACTGCGAGAACACCGTCCGTCTCTCTGATGTTCTTGTAGCAGATTTAATGCTGCTAATCTGGAACAGGACTCATATTCAGGGAGCTTTTGTCCAGGAGAAGCTCTCAGTTACAGGCCAGGGCTGATAGTACTGCCTCGGACACTCAAGGTGAAATAAATCAATAGATCTCTCATGTCTGTCAGAACCACCTTCCGATTTTTCCGATGTTTTGGATGAAAGCTGCCTCTGCTCAGACTCTGCTGCCGTCCCCTGACCAGCCGTTTCTGGTCCGGACCCAGCCGGCACGTGTCCGGCCTGTCGATGGCTGCCTTCTCAGGGCGGAAGACGTCATCCGTCTGAGCTGACAGCGAGGAGGAGCCTGGAAAAACACACTCAGGCTTCCTAAAAGACCCACAGACACAGAATATCTGGACCTCAGAGGGCTCCACAGTCTGAGATGAGGGTAGAAGAAGAAGGAGAGGCGCCTGCACGAGCGCGTTTACCTGGGGATCTTTGCTTGGTTGTGTGTGTGATCCGTGGACCTTTATTCATGCTCCACACACTCTTTGTGTGCTAAAGACACCGTTTCCTTCTGAATGAATCTGACTCTGATGTGTGAAGGAAAGAACATGTGTGAAGGTTTCCGCTCGACTCAGATCAATATTCTTCTGATGTATTTAAGAATTTGGAGGCATCTCCTCTGACGTTGGCTCCTAGAGGAATCCACAGCCCATCTGAGCAAGGACGCTGAGGTGAACCTATTCATGACGGAGCTTAATCGGATCAATGAGGCATGATTGATCGGCTCTGACACCATCCTGTAATTTCCTCTGATGCGTAATGAGAAATCAATGGAGCCACAGGGGCCAGATTTTGATTTGATATTGTGAAAAGGCACAAAGTTTTTTAGCTTGAACGGCGGCGTAGCAACCTAAAGTCTAGCGTATTATTAAAGGGGGTGCTTTCAGCAAACGAGAAAAGGGCCGAGAATGTTGAAGGAAATAAAACGCTAAATCAAATCTGAAATATAAAGGATCATAAATTTATAATGTGCTGTATTATATAAGCAGTTGCTTCCAGTGAAACGGTTTTATGACCAGCAATCAAACACAGAAAACCATGAAAAAAGGTGTTTTTAATCAGGTTTACAGCAGCAGCCCAAACTGCCCCTTTATTAATTACGCTCTCTTTTGAAACACGGTTTCCCAACGCGTCTTTGTTCCTGAGAAACAACACCGAAGGTCCGATGCAGAGTGTGTTTAGAAGCTTCTTTGGATTTACATGCCTGGATTTACACATTTGAATGTGCGTCGCCAGGTAATTGTCTTGAAATCAATTCCAGTCAGTTAATTTGGTAGACAGGCGACAAAAAAAAAAAAAAACAGAAGAGGAGGAAACAAGCAGCACGTAGACATTTGCAGACCCGAGCACGAGGCGCTTTATCTAAACCGCTCTTGAATGCAGAAGCAACCTGAGCAGCGGAGCTGTGGAGGCTCAGCTCCATTAATAATGGATCACAATAACGCAGCGGTGGACAGAAACAGGGCCTTTTTACAGGTTTAAACTCCGTGGAAGCCACCATTCAGAGTTTTGATGAGCGCAGGCTCGGCAGAGGAAGGGAACAGCTCAGCCTCTCTGCTGCTGGTGCCGTTCCGGGTTTGCCGCTGTGCCTGTAACACTTCCGATGGCTGTGGGCCGCTGTGAGCGGAGACCGTTCCCGTCGTTCCATCACAGGTCCTGTCACGCCGCAAGCTGTGACTCGGCTGCTCGTGTATGAATCTGCAGCTGTGTCCCTCCGGGGGAATTCAGCAGATGATGATGAGAGGCATTGTTGATATTCAGCGTTCCACATTTTATGAGTGATGCCCGAGGTCGTCGGAAAAAAGGGCCCCGCGAGACGTCGTCGTGATGAGCGAGCGCCACACGTCCAAAAGCAGTTTTTTGTTTCGGGAGGATGATGATTGAACATTATAATAACTGAATAATGACGCTTGTATCGACCGACATGGAAATGTGGCAACACAGTTTGACCTTTGACCTCTTCCAGAGGGTGATGGTCAGTCACAGTGAGATGAGACCCGAGTTCAGGTTTCCCGGAGAGCGGTAATCATTCTTATTGTCATTTTTTAATATCGGCCGGATGTTTAATGGAAGAATTAAAACCAAACCTGTGGATGTTGCCCTCCTGGTTCTCTCAGGGTTGATGGATTCTTCTCACTCCATATTAGATTCAGAACTTCCTTCCCCTCAGCTTCACATGCTCAACCTATCTGGGACTGCAGACGTCCACGCTGTCACATATTGCATTAAAACCCTTCATAAATCATATTTGGTGCTTGACAAATGCGCGTGTCGCATGCATGGACGCATGTCTGTCCCCAGTCCAGAAGATGTCCAGAGGGTCTTGAAAGGAATGATGGGCTGTTTGTCTCAGGCTGCTGGTTTTCCATTTGAATTGTGAGTTTGGCTGGAACACACACACACACACACACACACACACACACACACACACACACACTCGTCACAAACATGAACTGCTGGCAGCTCGAGACCCTCCACATTCTGCGCGCTGATGGATGCTGTCGCTGTGTGTGGAAGCACATGTGATGGAAGATGAAATGATGATTAATTTTTTCTGTTTTGACTGTTTTGCTGCTGCTGTTGTTTACATGAAGAGAAAAACAAGGTTTCCTCTTTGAAGTCTCACGCTGGAAGCTGCAGAATTAAAGTCAATCATTCAGGTGGTTGCGCCACTTCCAGCCCCTGTTTTCACACGCTTCCATGCGGGCGCATTGATTGTTATCCTTTCGTTTACACGAGGTCGATACAAACACAAGTGTGGACAAATGTGTTGTGTGTAGACAGAATATTGCACACAACAGACGCAAAAGTGTGTTTATTGCTGCTGGAGCTGCTTGTTTTGACATTAAACCAACCTGGTAAACGTCCCTCAAGTTTCAGCCGTCACACGTGTGATCGTGTGCATCTGGGACGCAAAACGTAAGAACGATGGAGAGTTTAGCTGTGACACACGCTGACATTCTCATCTACAGCCACGAGGCTGCAGAGACGGTAAAGAAGAGCTCGTAGTTCATTTGGGTTGAGAATAGCGCCGGAATGCGTGGAACCGAACCAAAGCAGCAGATGCATGAAGGGGATGGTGAATGGCTGCTTGTCTTTGGATGCTGAACCTGAGATGTTTTCTGTCTCTGGCCTGAAGGCAGTCGGGATCGACTCCGGAGTCAGCTGGTGAAACGGTCGATCATCAGAGAGCAGTGAAAGAAGCTGCCTGGAATGGATTCACGGGGGGCTGAGAATCCAACCCAGGAATGTCTCTCGGTACAAATGAGAGAAAATGTCAGTGGGAAACAGGTTTGTGTACTTGGGCGGTTTTCTTTTACACATCGGAGAATTGTCAGCTCCGTGTCTGCTCGGCGTTTTTACCGCTGCTGAAGACGGACCCTGCAGGGTCACAGCCGTGGCCCAATTCAGACTCAAGGAAAAGGCTCAGCAGTTTCCAGGTTGATTCCGCCAGTGGGATCCCTGCGAAAGAGCCTGAAATACATGTGAGGAGCAGTGTTGGAGTGGAGCGAAAAACAACAGGAAACGAAGGCACAAAGTGTGGGACAGGAGGAGAAGCAGGAGTAATTATGACGGAGCTTATAAGCCCCCACCTCTGGTTCCCCATGTGGGGCAGGGCAGCTCGTGGAGACATAAATAGCATAATTACATCTGTGTTTAGCTCCATTACTGACACTGTAACACCTACGTGCACCACATGACTGACAGCTTATTAATTTAAACAACATAAGTGGGACGTGCTAATGATTGGTAACGTGGATGATCACCACTGATCATCTGTTTTTCTGTCGTTTTGGGTCATGTATTGTTGGGATAATGTCCCAGATGTGTGGAGAAGCTAATCACACATTCTTCCACCTCTGTTCTTTGCCCAGAGCAGGAAGCAAATGCGTGAATGAGTCCAAGACAGAGAGAAGCCAATGAGCAGGAATGCATGGACCTAAAGTCAGTTAGTCTGAGCAGCATGCCCCAGGAAACACACACACACACACACACACGCACACACACACACACATGCAGATGAGAACTTGGTTCGCCAACACTCGGAAGGGAAAATCGACTCACACAGGCTGATTGTGCTCACTGTGCCTGTGATCATATTGTCTTACACATGCACAGCGTTCTCATTAAGTGAAGCTCAGAGGAGCGTTTCTCACAAGTCTTTTTCACATCATTATTATGCAAAAACTGTCAGCTGACTCAAACAGATAATGCAAATAAGCCCCGACCAGCCGTTAAAAGCCCTCTCATTAATGAACATTTAAAACTGGAGAGCTGACTTTTGCCCACAACCAGTAAAACCACCACAGGCGCAGCATCGTTGATGGTGGGTTCCAGCAAGCAGAGAGCAGGCGGAGGTGAGACGCTGCTCCATTTCCTCCCAGTAGAACCAGTTACAGGTCTCACACACTCACCCAGCGCGTTTCACACCTACCACAAACGCTGCAGCTTTCTACGCCATCAGAACAACACAAGGCTGTAAAATCCGCTTAAATGTTCTATAAGGAATACAAAGACATGTATGTAAATCCACTACTGAACAAACCTTTTAGGGTTTTGAGGTAGCGGAGAGTCATCAGCACTGAAAGAAACTGGGAGACTTCGAGGACGAACGAGTGTTTGAACGAGCACCGGAGCACAACGGAGTTTGAAACGTTTTGGCCAAAAATGTTTCCACGGTCAAGGTGTTTTTTGCAGAAACGTTTCAGATTTCATCGTGTTTTCCTGCTTCGCGGCAGAGAATGACAACGTGGAGCCGCAGCCATGAAAATGGTCCATCAGCTGTGTAGTCATGACAACAAGTGTGTTTCGCTTTCATTAGCATAAAAGCCACATTAAAACCTGCCAAACTCTCGTACCCTTGTTGTCTGTGTCTTTTCCCTCTCTGCCTTATTTACCTGCCGGCTCTCTTTGGTGCGACGCTCAGGGACATCGTGCCTGTGGGCGTGCACGCTCCTGCTGACCGCCTTCTCCGTATCGTGTCTTCAGGCCGCTCAGTGAGACCCGGTCAAACCCGCCTCATGTGTCAGGCCTCCCTGGTGTTCCGCTCCCCACCAATCCCCACCCTCCCGGTATTAGTGGGATGTCCCAGGTGTGTCTCCTCTTGGTTTTGCTAACTCTCTGCAGCTGCACGAAGGTACGGCCCTCTTTGTTTCTCGCGCCCACATGCACAGATCCTACGACTACGCTGACGCCCCTGGAGAGCCGTCAGCAGGCAGATCCAGTGTGGGGGCTGCACTTTCTTAACCCTGTGTGACTGTTTCACTGCAGCGCTCCTCCGCTAACTCACTGGAGCTTGTGAAAGAGCAGTGGAGCAGCTACAGAAACCAATGCCTGGACTACCTCAGCTCCGCAGCACCCTCCCCAGGTGAGCCTCTCCGCCCTCAGCGGGAGCTGGCTCAGGTCATCAGAGGTTCACCCAACCGTTCTCCCCCGCAGGGCTGGTCTGTAACAGGACCTTTGACCTGTACGCCTGCTGGCCAGATGGACTTCCGGGAACCACCGTCAACGTGTCATGCCCCTGGTTCCTGCCGTGGTACCGCAAAGGTCTGGCTGAGTTTACACACGGGCAACGGTCTTAAGACGTATTTCTTTTCCGCTCATTCTGCCATCCGATCGTTTGTCGTTTGTGGGTGCAGCTTTAACCTGCACTTCCACCTAGTTTGACTGACATTTGTGACATTTACTGTCCTGTCCGGCCTCTGGCGGCAGCCCTCACTGCTTTCGCCACACCGTCCTTTTAGAAGTGCCACATTTTAATGTAAAGTGGGAGCTTGTCACTTTGGGGGCAGCGTCTTCGCTTGCAAAGATGAGCAGATGCGTGAGGAAATGAGTATTCTGCACAAAGTAAGACATCTGGTCACCGCGGTAACACAAAAACATTCACTCTGCAGGGGCATTAGCTGTACTTTACAACAGCATCAGAGGTGAACTGATGACAGAATCATCAGCTTTTTTCAAGAATGAATGCTGTTTCCCACCAAAGGTTCTTTGTGACGTTCTAAGCATGAAGGCCAAACATTAGTCACTCTGCTATTAACACGAGCGTGTTTCTTTATAACCTTAGAATATAGAATAGAATATAGTCAGTATGTATGAATGTCAGTATGTCAACTTCTAACAATAGGTATAACATTTAAAGTGGACCCTACACACACATATACATCGCACTGACATTTATAAGTACTTTAAAAACAAACAAACAAACAAAAAAAACCCCATTGTATTTAAAAACCTTGGATTATATCTTAAACCTATTCTTAATCTTTTTTTATGGCAGAGGTTTCTGTTCCAGAAGATGGGCTAATTTTTTGCAGTCAACGTCAACAAAAGATTGTAATTAAAATAAATTTTAATGAATTTACTTTAGAATCACTTTAGAAGGCTGAGCCACTAAATGACTGACAGGAGGTTTGTTTTGGGTACCCAGGGACACGGTGGTAGAAGATGATGATGGTGGTTTCTGCTTGTGAACAGGCTTCTGCTCGTGCTCGTGTGTCACTCGTCACTGACAGTGGCTACGCGTCCCAGCACGCTCTTTTACAGTTGTCTAATGTGCGTTTGTGCAGTTCGACACAGTCTGGTTTACCGATTCTGCAGCGAAAATGGCGAATGGGCACCAAAGAATACCAGCGAGTGTGAGGACGACCCTGCAGAGGTGTGTGTGGGGACGGGTGCTGGCTGGGACTGGATGGACTCTGTGTGACTGACCACTGACCCATCAAAGGGGCAGAGCGTGACGATGACTTTGGACTCTCGCTGTTCTTCGTAGCAACAGTATGGTCGTGTTCTGGGTCAGCTACGGGTCATGTACACGGTGGGCTACTCCCTGTCCCTGGGGGCTCTGCTACTGGCCCTGGCAATCCTCGTTGCCTTCAGGTGAGGAGAGCAAAGATGAAGAAGCTGAGGCAAATGCCACCGTGATGTTTTTACGCTGTGATCTGTGCACCAGGAAGCTCCACTGTATGAGGAACAACATCCACATGAACCTGTTTGCCTCCTTCATCCTGAGGGCTGTGTCCATCCTGGTGAAGGACGCTTTGTTGACCCTTACTCTGGACTCCAGGAGCAGCGACAACACTTCTGTCCACACGACGGTCAGCGCAAACACACTGCATCACTCTACTAGCAGGGATCGGTTAGCATGAATGAGCGGAGGATAGAACAAAAACCCTCAAGTGTCGTTCAAGTGTGGTGTGTAGCTCTGAATGTGTGACCCTGACTTGTGTTTCTGTGAATCAGGCTGCCATGTGGTGCCGCAGCGCCATGGTGCTGATGCAGTACAGCGTGATAGCTAACAACTACTGGCTCCTGGTGGAAGGCATCTACCTGCACAGCCTGTTAGTCATCACCGTGTTCAGCGAGAAGAAGTTCTTCCACGTGTACATGGCTATCGGATGGGGTGAGAACCTCAGCAGAGAATGTTCTCTGGCAGAGCTGCTTCACAAAACCCCAGCCTGTTAAGGTGCTAATATCCATAAATAAGCCTGCAGAGCAGCCGTGCGCACAGACGGAAGGCGAATACTCGGGACTTTTTCACACTCTGGTGAATGCAGGTGTCAGTGTGGCGGAATTATTAGTATCTACGTATACTGTAGTTCAGTATTATTACTTCCTCAAAGGAGTGACGGCTAATGGAGATACTAATGAATAAACCATCAGCTGTTGAGTCTGAGGTCAAAGGAACCTCCTCCAGAGCTCAGAGATGAGGCTGTAGATGTAGAGAAGACAACTAAACTGGACCGTTACAGCGATTGGTCCCCAGAGCTCAGTGGTCTCTGTCCTTGAAAGGAAGGAAGCACCGAGGCATGATCATGAAGCTCCAGGATCCTGCGTACAGAGGCAGGGACAACCCTGCCTGTAGCACCGGTAGCACCAGTCTGGGCTGTGGAAGCGTCCATGTGAAGCTGGATTTCTCCTCCAGGCCTCAGGTTGTGCAGGAAGGCTGTGTGACGGGTCCACACCATCCCTGTGGCAGTGACCTCACACCAACTTTCACCCAGCAGAAGTCCCTCCGTTTACAGCCTACGGCACAGATGCACCAGGTCCTGGGGGGATAATCTGATCCCGCCCAGTCAGGGGGGGATCTGCCCAGATTTACTGCGGGTGTCACTCACTCATTTAGCTCATCAGCCAGCTTGAGTTGAGCTTCAGCCGGACTTGGCTGGGGAGGCTCATCTGTGGAGATGATGATGATGATGAGGATGATGATGATTGATTTTACGTTCCCCAACAGCTTGGCCCTCTCTGAGACAGACTCATGCCTAGCGGACACCTGCCCATTCACTAACAAAGGGAACTGTGCACGGCTCCCAGATGGAGACAAAGTTTTGATCTGTTTTTATCACTAAACCTTTGTTATTCAAATTCGTTCATGATGAAGATGCATTCGGACACTTTGGATTTCTTTCTGTGATGCATTTTGTTCTTTTTCCTGTCCTCAGGCGCACCGCTCATGTTTGTCACGCCCTGGATCGCAGTGAAATATCTGTTTGAGAATGAAGAGTAAGTCTCTAAAGAGCAGCCGGAAAGTTACTTAAAATTACTTTGCAATGTAAAAAAAAAAAAAAAAAAATACTGTAAAAACGCTGTAACGCTAAGGTGCGATTGTGTGCAGGTGCTGGGAAAGAAACATTAACATGGGGTTTTGGTGGATCATCCGTTCTCCCATTTTGTTTGCTTATCTGGTAAGATGTGTGTGTGTTTGTGTGTGTGTGTGTGTGTGTGTGTGTGTGTGTGTCTCCGTCTATTTGCACTTAGAAAGTTACAAGAGAACCATATCAGGGTGGAATTTACAATATTTGATCTTAAAAGAATACGACTGTTTTATTTATGACTTATGAAGAACAAAGGCTTGAAAGTGTGGATCCACATAAATGTGCTGGGAGAGGAATTAGTCTGTCTTCCGTATCAAAGGGGTGGATGGATGGATGGATGGATGATGGATGGATGGATGGATGGGCCAGATGCAGGACTCTGTAGCTGCTCCTCTGGTGCAGACCAGGCTCAGATGTGGCGTTCGCGTTGCGGAGGATTCCTCACATGCTCCGCAGGCATGAACGGGTCATCACGCTGGAGACGCCCAACAAAGAATAATTATCAATATTTGTGTTTGAACTATTCCGGCTGAGGATTGCAGGCAGAGCGGGTTTTAGACAGCTTCAGACGGACTTACCTCCCCCGAATCCTTCAGCCGTGGATACTAAAGCCTGATCAAATGTCTACCTGGCTGGAAGAATCATCCTAAAATCACGCTGACTGAAACTGTCCTGATTCCTGTTTTTGTCTTTTCCCAGATTAACTTCTTCATATTCATCCGAATTATTAAAATCCTGATGTCTAAACTCAGAGCTCATCAGATGAGATACACCGACTACAAGTTCAGGTCTGGCAGAACTCTCTGTTGTTGTTGTTGCTGGTAGATTTTATCAGGAAGGGTGGACAAACTGGGCATGTTGGTTTTATTTCTTTCTACGTAGTGGAGTTTGGTTCTTCTTAATTTTCTGTATTTTAGCTGACGATTTTCATCTGATTGTGGAATCCACTGTCAAATCTTGCAGCAGCCCTCTGTGATTGTAAATGACCTAAAACCTTTTCCCTCGGTTTGACTGCTACCCTCATCTTCTTGATGCTTTGCCGGTCAGTATCTGTGTCCGTCCTTTGGTCCAGATTAGCCAAATCCACCCTGACCCTCATCCCTCTGCTGGGAATTCACGCCATCCTCTTCACGTTCGTCATCGACGAGTCGGCCCAGAAAGGCTCTCTGCTGCGAACCATCCGTCTCTTCTACGATCTGCTCTTCAACTCTTTTCAGGTGGGAGCACAAGTTCACGTTCCTTTGAAATTGAACTCCTTTCTGCTCAACGGTGGCCCGTAGGTCAGTGAACGAGTGTGAGGAGTGTGTGACAGGCCTGTGCTGGTGAAGGTTGTCTTGTGTTGCAGGGCCTGCTGGTTGCCATCCTCTACTGTTTTGTTAACAAAGAGGTAGGACTGATGGAGCTCGGCCCACCATAGGTCTGCTGGGGTCATGTGGTCCAACGGTGTGGAGTCGTTTGGTTAAAAAGCCGGAGTGGGAACCTTTAACCGCCATCTCCTGGTTCCACAGGTGCAGTCGGAGATGCTGAAAAAGTGGAAGAGGTGGAAGCTGGGCAAAGACATCGATGAGGAGTACCGGCACACACACAGCCAGACTCCCCACCTGAAGAGCGGCAGCATGGCCACAGCCAACCTGGTCTTGGTGCATGAAACCAACGCCAGCGAGCCCAGCGGGGACTCCCCGCGCCTCAGCAAGGCCAGAGAACCCCTTGTGCTCCGCTGCCCCGCAGGAGAACCGCAGACTGGTGGTCTCCTACAGGAACGGGAGTCAGAAGGGCAGGCCTGGCAGAAGCAGCCTGCGCTTCTCCTTCCCTGCTGCCGCCGGCCTCCGCCGGCCGCGTCAGCACCCACCACCGAGGACGTGTGTCTGGAGGAGAAGGAGCCTCCCGGAGGAGGGAGAGGAGACCAACGTCTGAGGAGCACGAGGCCCCTGTGAGCTAGCAACACCAGGCCGAGGAAAGGAGAAAGTTTCTGTCTCTCTCTCTCTCTTATTTTCGTTGTTTCTTTCTTTCTCTCTCTCTCACACACTCACACACACCTCCAGATCCAGATGGTCAACGCTTCAAAATGTTGCGGGAAAAGCAGTTTTTACTCGCACAGCTGTAAAATTATTAAAACTATCTGTGTGTGTGTGTGTGCATGTTTAAGTGCGCGGGTGTGTGTGTGTGTGTGAAGTCCTTCTCAGTGTGCTGCTGCTACCGTTGTGCGTCAGTCCCCGTGCTGCTGTGACTCATCCTCGTGCGTGCCTGCCTGCGGCGGTGAACTCTCATCCGCTCTCTTGAATAGTCTCATTCTCAGACTCTCTCATTTCGCGTGTAATCGGGTAAATAAGATGTGTGCAGATTCTCACCACGGAGAGAAAGAGAAGCTCATCAGAGCGATTCACCGGGGACCACAGCCGCGTCCCCCAGCTGTCCCCACTGAACCCAACAGCCAATGCACTTTCTTTGTGTTGTTTTTTATTTTAAAGCAGATTAGAATCTGTAAATTCAAAGACTGAAACAGGCATGTCTGTGTGTGTGTGTGTGTGTGTGTGTGTGCGTGTGTGTGTGTAGATGGGGGGGTGTCAAACTTTGCCTGATTTATACACATTTTTCCCACAAAGTGTATGAGAGCCTCCCATGAATACGGCCGAGACAACATTTGTGTATACGCACGTGCTGAGGAATGTGTGTATATATTTTCGGGGCCTAATTTAAGTGTTGGATTTGTATTTATATGGAAATATAAATTTCATACATGACTCCCTCCCAAGCAAAGTGGCCTCTTCTGCTCAGTTTTGTTTAGAATGTGTCCACTTTTTTGCTTCGTCAGGTTTATTTTTCTTCTTATCGTTTCCTTTTTAAGTGGTTTTAGTTTAATTTTTCATGCTTGGTTTGGTCAGAATAGTGACGTTTGCTGTAAATTTCACAGAGTAAGTCCTAATAATTTTCATAGATGACTGATTTATGAAACGTTCTCTTTGAAGTTCACTTTATTCAGTGTAAATATGAATAACTTATTGCATCAATATGAAAACAAAGCTGGCTGGCTGTTCTGTGTTCTTGCTTGCAGTCAGGGAGTCATAAAAATGAAAATATATGTGAGAAAAAAACTTCTTGTTGCACTGAAAGTGATTGTACCTTGTTTCCTTTAAATTTCTGAAACATCAAGAAAGCAAACGTCAAATATCAGCGAGAGCGAAGCGTTTAAAAAGCCCCCAAACTGTCGTGTCTGTGTGGAGCCAATTAAAGCAAATAAAGTGAAAACATCACAGCATTGTGTCAACCAAACAGTGATTTTCTTTTTAAAATCTTTTATCTGAAGCTTTAACTTTTTTAAACCTTTAACCTGACAGGTGGCAGCTGTGACAGCAGACATGTGGCTGGTTAGAAATATTTCATTATAAGACTGAAGTATAAAAATTCCTGTATGTGTGTGTGAGTGTGTGTGCTGTGTGTGTGCCAATATATTATTCCACATTGTATTCCACTTTAAAACCAATCGCAGAATATCAATAAATAATAAAAGACGCCTTCTTGGAAATGAAAGCAGTGAAATACCCCCAGAGTGTGATCATGCTAGGAGTAGAGCTCTATCACACACACACACACACACACACACACACGCACACACACCCACATCTGTGTCCATACATCAGGGGCGAGGAGCCTTGGAGGCGGTGGTGTGTGTGGACAGATGAAGCTCACAGAGACAACTAGCTATGGACAACTAAGCCAGCAGTTCCTGGAGGACCTGGAGGACCTGGAGGACTTCGGCTTCCGCCTGGGGATGAGAACTAGATGAGATCCATTTCTTTGTCCTCCTTTTCAGTTCTGCATCAGTTGTGATGTAAATGCAACGCAAATGTTGCTACGTATTTGCAGCAGGTCGCAGGGGCTGCGTTTGTTTTCCGAGTCGCAGCGGCTCTGCTTAATGAAGTGGCTGAGTGTTAACCTGCTCAGAGATCAGAGGAAGCAGCAAGCAAGCCTGGCTTGGAATCCAAATCAGGGGCTGCGTCTCGCTGGTTTCCTTCAAAGGTGTTTTTGCGTTACACAGTTGGACACTGGCGGAGACCCGTGTACAGACCGGCTCAGGTTCAGCTCAGGTTCAGCTCAGGTTCACGGAACATATTTACATCTCAAGAAGCGTTTCAGGGCAAAATGTGAATCCCCTCAGATCCACAACAAAACAAAGAGTTTCTCTGAGAAAAGATCCAGATCTGGTCCAAAAACACACAAACGAGAGACACTCTGGGCTGCTCGTGGTCCAGCAAGGATTGCGATCCACGAGGTCCACCAGGACCAAAGCCCACTAGGAGCAGTGGAGAACCGAGCTAACAAACACCCGCCAGCAGTGGCTTCCTGAACATTAAAGAGCTCATCCAGATTTCTGGCTTCAGTACTTTTGGTAGCTGGATTATCACAATCATCATCTTTGTCTCGCTCTCTGTGTGTGTGTGTGTGTGTGGGTGTGTGTGTGTGTGCTCAGAGGTCTCTATAGATTTCCATTTCTTCCGTCGGACAGAAAGCTGGGTACATGCCCCCCACCGGCCTGGACGGGGTTATTTTTGATGCGGAAGCCCTGAGACAGTGATGAGTGAGTAATCACCAGCAATCGGGAATCAATCAGCTGACAGCTCTCGTGAGAAGTGAAAACATGTCTGTGAAAACACACCAAGAGCGGGAGGCTCTGGCATCCACGTCTGCACTGGCCGTGCGTGTTCGTGTGGTTTGGCTGGTCTCTTCTGCATGTGCGGTTGCCTGGAAACCCAGAAGTCATGTGCTCACCTACAACACACCTACACACTTTGATGACTAACGGGCGTCTCTGCCCATCAGGGTGGACCGTACCTCCTGCGTACGTGCGCTGATTTCGCTGCGGTTTGGGGATTTTCTCTGGTCTCCTTTTGGTTGTGTGTTGTCAGTGGACGGTTCCTCCTTGGAAGCCTGGTCCTGCTCAGGGTTTCTTCCTGTTCCAAGGGAGTTTTACCCCCTTGGAACTGTGCCTGCCTGGGGGTTCAGGCTCCTGGGGGTTCAGGTTTCTGAACTGCTGCTCTTCTGGTTTCGGTTGCGGCCTTTAAATTGTCATCTGACAGAGTTCAGACCTGACAGAGAACTGATGATGAGGAGCAAATCAAGGAGGGATGAAGCGGCGGTATCTTATTTCTGTTGTCTCTGATCTAACTTTGGATTCTAAATTGCACATTAAACTATTTAAATTGCGGCACAGACCTCTGAAACGGAGAGCACGGTGAGATGAGTTCTTGCGTGTTGGCAGCTTGTTTCTCATGTTGCTGCAGCAGCAAACCTCCGGCTGTCGTGTTTCCGTGACAACATGTTAGGAGACCGTGTCAGGGAGCCTGACGTGTGGAACATGCCGGTGATCTGAGTACGTGTGTGTTTAGGAGACGTGGAAACGTGATGTTTGGCCCCCGCAGAGAAGGTTGGAGCCGTCGGCGCCGCTGCGCATCCTGATCAATAATAAGCGGTGTTTTTCCTGTGGTGTGATAAACCTGACCGACAGCTTCTCTGCTGCGACCACAACTGTGACAAACATTTTGTGGCCGATGCGACTGTGAAGATTTTCTGTTCAATTAGCAAAATGTGTGATGACGGAAGCCGGTGGTGCACGGCTCCAACGCAGGCCCGGCTCTGTGTTCAAGGAGAGGTAGATGTAGTCAACAACTGCTGCTTAAACCCAAAGTAGACTTTTAAACATTTTATTACGAGTGAGACTCGTGATTTAACAACTATTTTCTAATATCTGTGCCAAAGGAACTCCAGTCTGTCCAGCTCAGCTGCAGCAACATTAGCCTCAATTATACCTGAAGTTTCCAAACCAGCCTGTCAGGAACCTTTATTTACCGGCTTTCAAAGAGTCACCGGTGACACTGACGGCAAGCAGGCTGCCAGAGAGGCAGAACAATAAACGGAAGGCTTGAAAGGATGAAAGGCAGCAGAGAAGCTCCGACCTGGAGTGTGAAATGTAATTAGTTGAAATCGGCTTGTTGGGGATCTGCTGTCCTTCAGCAAAACTGACAAAACACACTTGAATTTGGCACCTTTGTAAGACTGGTCAGATGAACCAGAGTTTCCTCTTTGTTTTTTTTCTCAACTGTTTTTGAAAGCGCAGCAGAAGCAGATGATGGCGCGACAAAGAAACGAAACAAGACCTGATCTGGGAAAAAGAGCTGGATTATTGACCACCAACCAGCATGACCTGATATGTGAGGATCCATCTCTTCTGATGCTTGTTGTTGCAGGTTATTGATCAGCCTCTAAATAATTCACAGGCTTGTGAATTAATAATAAAAAAATGCCAATTTGAAGCATTAACGGGCAAAGCGTGAGCCTCTGGTAAATTTTAGGTGATGGAAGATCAGATGGATGTTGTTTTTCTGTCTTTTCTAAATGTCTTTCTTCTTGTTTGATGGCGTCCCTCCTTTCGTGCAGTGTTTTTCACAGTTGTTTCCAAATGAAAAGGCAGGCAAACGGACCCGTGCAGGGCCAGAATGTGTGTATTGCGCCTCTTTTCCTGCAGTCGACGATTTCGAGTTGCATCACATTAACTCTTTGTTCAGCCAGTTACATCTTTAGGGTTTTGCTCCCCTCTTTCAAATCAGAAATCCAGGTTAGAAACCTGTTTTCTTTATCAGATGAGAATTCTAGAATTCAGTTGCTGATCGGATCAAGTCTAAAAGTCAACTAGCGCCCCCTTCTGGACAAAACGCCGAATATAAAAAGGAATTTCCTGATTAATGTAATAAATTGAATCTATTTGACACCATGCTCTTGTGATAAAATAACACATGTTACTAAATTATTCACGTCCTGAACTCTTTCCAGTCTTGCCTTGCTTTGCTCTGCCAGCGGTGTCTCCCTCCCTCGTGCTAAAACTCAGCCTTTCTCCATAGTTGTGTGAGCAGTGATATTTGTTTAAAACCTAATTCCTGATACAGAAGAGAAGCAGATTACTAATATCACTATAATTGACCATAGCAACTAATCAAACTTACATCTTCTTACAATTAGTAAGCAAAGGCCTCAATCCAAGTTAGTAATATTATTGACAGAGGAAAGCAGCTGCCAGCACCAGCCAAACGTTCCCGGCGGTGCAACACGGTCAGATGGGAAGTGTGTGTGGTGGGAGACTGAAATAGGAAGGCTTGAGTGTGACCTTCAGAAGCATGTGACGTAATAATGTTGATAAAACACCACGATGATGAAGTCACAGCTGTGACAAATACCAAAGAGGAAGACGAGTGTGGCACTTAGGGGCCAAGAGGAAGGGCGGGTTTAATGATGCGGAGCAGGACAATCATCTCTGCACAGTTTAGATCAGGCATGGGCAAACTACGGCCCGGGGGCCACATGCGGCCCGTTAAACGTTTTAATCCGGCCTGCCGAACTTGAAAAAATTAAATGACAGTAATTGAAAAAAGGCACATTTTTTTCATTTGATTTTCAGTGTTTTGAGGCTCATTCCAAAGTCAGATATTTTGTTGTCATGCTTTTCTTCATTTTCATTGAAATTAAATCACGTTTTCTCCGTATCCCAAGATGTGTATTTTTTCTCCAGTGAGGTGGGGTACCAGAGCACTCCATCCATCGGCTCCTGGTCCGGCCCTTTCGTCAAATGTTAGAACCCATTGTGGCCCACGAATCAAAAAGTTTGCCCACCCCTGGTTTAGATCCTTCAGAGATGCGCGTGTGTGCGAACATGATCCCTCCTCTGAATGCAGGGATGGAATATTGTAGATGGAATACTGTAGATGGAATATTGTAGATGGAATACTGTAGATGGAATACTGTAGATGGAATATTGTAGATGGAATATTGTAGATGGAATATTGTAGATGGAATACTGTAGATGGAATACTGTAGATGGAATATTGTAGATGGAATATTGTAGATGGAATATTGTAGATGGAATATTGTCATCTTTCCGAGGCCGCAAGAGCGCGAAGGTAAAAGAAAGCGAAGGGCGCTGTCGCCCTCTAGCGACCAAACCGCGCGTACTGCGCCGGGAAAACAACCCCGGTTCTTCACGATGATGGAAGAAAAGAGATCGAGGCGCCTCCTGGAGAGATAAATCATGAATAAGATATTAGAATTTACAATGTGCAGAGTCGGTTCACCACAAAACATCTGTTTAATCTTCATACATGCAAATTTAGAGTCTAAACGGTTGCAAGTGGGAGTGTGTGAGAATGTTGGTGCGAAATGATCCTTATTTGTTCGTATTTTATTCAGGACATATGCTTTTCTTAACTGCATTTTTCATCAGTGTGTGTGTGTGTGTGTGTGTGTGTGCGCGAGAGAGAGAGAGAGAGTGAGAGAGCAGTGTAGATCTTTCGAGCTAGAGAGAGAGAGAGAGAGAGATGTGAGAGGGAGAGGGAGGGAGAGAGGTAAGATGCATATTACACTTGATCAACGACAATGTAACCAAGTAACCCCGAGGTTAGAAAAGACAGGTCCTCTCACGGTTGATGGCGAAGCTCCGGGCTCGTCTGATGGACCTGCAGCTCAGTTCGGAGGCAGACAGACAGAAAACGCGCATCGCCTGCGAGGCTCCGGCTGGACCCGGTTCCTGCTCGCTGATAGGCTGAGGGGCCACACCAGCCCCGCTCGCTCACGGATTGGCCCGCTGCTCTTTTTCTCCAGCCTCTCATTGGTTTTGGCACCAACCGTTCCCCAACATCTTGCGCCCGTGCGCGTTTCGAATGAATATTGTATGCGGACTCCGGGTTGAGGAGCCGACGGCCGGAGCCGCGTCGCTGACTCGGCTGCGCGTTTCTGCCTGAGCGCCGCAGATGATGGAATTTCCCGCAGACGCAGCAGCCGCCCGACTGGACCCGTCTGCCTCCGAGCATCAGATCAGGCGTAAGAGGCTGCGGAATTAGGGCCGACAAACATGTTCTGCGCGAAGCTGAAAGAGCTGAAGATCTCGGGAGAGTGTCCGTTCTCCAGCAGCGCCAAAAGTAACCAGCTGGAACGCGCCGAGCCGCCCTGCACGGACGCCGCACATTTCCTACCAACTTCCAAGGACGTGCGCGGAAAAACCGGTGAAGATGCGCCTCAGCAGAAGTCGTGCAGAGCCAAAGTTAACCTGCACACGCTCGGGGAGAGCATCCGCAAACTGGCCTGTCCGAAGGTGCGTAAAAATGCGCGTTTTGATGGGAAGGGTGCGGGTTTGCGTCGTGTGCGGATGTCATTCTGGAAAGGTTTTCCTCCTGGAGCGAGCTGCAGACGCTGACCTTTAACTCGACTCTCCCACAGTTGGAACGGCTGCACACTGCCCTCCGGCGAATGACGGGGCCGTCAGATCCCAGCAGGGAGCCTGCCGGGTAAATAAACACGTCAAATACATGAAATCAGATACAAATCCCAGTTTGGCACTGGTTTGGCACTGGTGTGGAAGCTTTCGTTGTCAGGCCTGGGAGGAGCGTGGGGCCTGGATGTCACGGACGCCCGAGGACACCAGAAAGGCTTCCAAATCTGCCCGAACCACCTGTGTTTGGCTAAAAGGCTTGTTGGGCTTTAATCTGCAGCAACAATGTCTTTTGTTTGGTGTCTTTTAAGCATATATGATAACGATCTTTCCGAAAAGAAAGCATGAAAATTCCCCCTGTTTTCAGCATCTTTCGGTCGGCCTTTGGTGTGGCTGCTCTGACTGACTGTTTGTGGCCTTGATGTGTGTCGTCTGTCCAGCCCGTTCGTTTGCTGTGCGGAACACCAGCCGTGCAGCCACGATCCGGAGCACTTCGCGGAAACGATGAGGCTGTACTCCTCCCGGAAAGGTAGGGCAGCGTCAGAGAAACGGTTGCTTGAGGACGAGTGGCGTCTCAGCGCTGCCCCTTCCTGCATCCCACAGCCGTCCAGATGGATGCTCTCAGAGTGGCGCTGGGCGAGGAGCTTTTCAACATGTGCTACGAGGAGGACGGGCACATTTTGAGGGTGGTGGGCGGAGCCCTGCACGACTTCCTCAACAGCTTCAACGTGTTGTTGAAGCAGAGCGGCGCGCCGCATCAGCAGGACGGCGAGGACGGTGTGGACGAGCCGTCCGTGCTGTGCCTGGACAAGGATCTGGGTCTGCTCACTGTCTACTTCTTCAATCCCCACCCCACCACCGAGCTCTTCTTCCCCGGGGTCATCAAAGCTGCCGCCCGGCTGCTCTATCACACCACGGTGGAGGTTCTGATGGACCCGCCGGCCGCCAAAGACGGCATCCTGCAGTCCAGCCCGCAGCCCAGTCTCCTCTACACGGTTGTGGTCAAAGACGCCAAGAGTCTGAGCCCCAGTCCGCTGCGAGCCACCTCGGCTGGGACGCTCCCTACCTCTCTGTTCTCCACCATCTTCCCTTTCCACCTGATTCTGGACCAGGACCTGGTTCTGGTGCAAATCGGACACGGGCTCAGGAAGAGACTGACCAGGAAGGACGGCCTGAGACGGTTGGCTACCTTCCAGGAACACTTCTCCATCCTTTCTCCCCAAATCCGCTGCAGCTTCCAGGGGATCCTCACCATGCTGAACACCCAGTTCACCATCCGGATCAGGCACGGAGGCTCCACCGCAGATCACGCAGGGAAGGTACGTGAGGTCACCAGTGACTCACCAGTAAGGAAGCACCAGTATGACACCGATGGAGGCAGAGAGATGAAAAACCAAAACCAAAAAGAAGGGTTATCAGAGAGCAGATGTGAAGGAAAAGTTTGAGGTCATTCTTGACTTGGAGACATCGGCTGCTCCGCAGGCCTCGGGGAGCAGAGCCGGTTAGGTGTCTCCGAGGTCTGGAACGATGGACAGAGCGCCTAAAAAAGCCCAAAAGAGATGGGAGTGACATTTCCACCTCTTGATGTCTGGAAAGATTCCCTGAGGGCTTCAGAAAGAGGGTCTAACGATGAGCGATGAGATGAGTTCTGTCCTCTGGGAACCCAAACTCCGAGACTTCACAGGCGTATTTCAGAACGCTTGTGGCCTCCGGACAGCTGCCAAAACAGCACTTTTACTTTTCTGGCTAAATATACATTTTGAGGACACTTTGGTAGCAACAGCACATTTGCTGTTTGTTTGTGTTTGACTGTGGGAAAAGTTGGTCCGACAGTAAAAACGACGTGTTCTGAGGATGTAACGAACAGCTTAATCCCCGTTATTACCCTTAAAAATGCAGAAAGGCTGCTTGTGTGGATACTTTTGTAGGTTTCTCACAAACGATCCCAAAGGTCCTCATCTTGTTTTTCAGCTCACGGACCTAAAAGGCCAGATGATTTACGTCCCAGAGTCCAACGCCATCTTGTTCCTGGGCTCGCCGTGCGTGGACAAGCTGGAGGAGCTGACCGGCCGCGGCCTCTACCTGTCCGACATCCCCATCCACAACGCGCTGCGTGACGTCGTCCTGGTGGGCGAGCAGGCCAAAGCCCAGGACGGCCTGAAGAAGCGGCTGGGGAAGGCCAAAGCAGCCCTGGAGCACGCCCACCAGGCGCTGGAGGAGGAGAAGAAGAAGACCGTAGACCTCCTCTTCTCCATCTTTCCCGGCACGGTTGCGCAGCAGCTGTGGCAGGGCCAGACGGTGCAGGCCAAGAAGTTTGAGAGGGTCACCATGCTCTTCTCCGACATCGTGGGTTTCACCGCCGTCTGCTCCCGCTGCACCCCGATGCAAGTGATCACCATGCTCAACGAGTTGTACACCAGGTTTGACCACCACTGTGGGGAGCTGGACGTGTACAAGGTGGGTGAGCGGCAGCGAGAGCAGACGCTTCCCTCAGATCACTAAATCTGACCCTGAACCTCCCCCAGATGCTTTAGCAGCACCCTGAACTGGGACTGGACCATCTCCGAAAGGCATTTTCAGTGCAGTCTCCCACACATCTTAAAAAGAAGAACAAAAAAAAAGAATTAGCGAGTAGATCGGGTACTAAGTTCAGCCGCTGCAGCTCGTGCAGATGCCGGCGTCTGCCAGAGGCTGCCAATCTGCAGGGAGGTTGGATAATGTAATCAGAATGTCAGGAAAGCCTAACAGAGAGCAGCAGCTTTGACAAATATCTCGTAAAAAGGCGAGGAAGTCAGAGGTTCCTTCAGGACCCTGTTTCCACTCCGCTTGCTCAGGCCTAAAAATAGCTTTAAAGTGCTTTCTGCCACGTTGCTGCTGAATGCGGACCAGCGCAGATTTACACACGTGAAGACGGAAGAAAAGATCACTGAGGGGACCGACTGGAGCCTAAAGACTCCGAGTCCGAGACCTTTGACACTCTTCAGCTTCTGCTCTTGCTTGATTTAATCACCTTTGGTGGCGGCAGCCTCCTTTTGCCTGATTACCGGCTCGGCTGTGTCCAGGTGGAGACCATCGGGGATGCGTACTGCGTAGCCGGCGGCTTGCACAAGGAGAGCGAGACTCACGCCGTCCGAGTAGCACTCATGGCCTTAAAGATGATGGAGCTTTCAAACGGTGTTATGACTCCAGCTGGAGAACCGATCCAGGTGAGGGTCAAGTATGTCTCAGACTCATACTCATCACTCAACTGATGACGCCACACCTGCAGCTTGCTCTTCAACTCGCCATTTAGAGAGAAAAGGTCTAGTTAAAAAAAAAAAAGGGTTGATTTTGCATCAGTCGGTGATCATTTCTGACCGCTTATGGAGCTGCACCTTTGTTGTCCGTAATAGTAAAGAGTTTTTACGGTCATGAAACTGATGCTGCTCACATGGGAACGCCACCCGTCACAGGTTTGTTGAGTTAAAACAGCCTCCATCAGACCTGCACGAGCAAGCAAAAAGAAGTGATGGCAGCTGAGTTACATTTACATTAGCATCCCTTTTTGATATCTAGTTGTATCTCGACGACTTTAGTTAAGACGACTAACTGCTGCTAAAGCTACTGTTTTACCACTTTAATGTTAAAGTTATGAATTTCCCTCCCCAGAAGGGATTTATTAGCTCGCCCGAGTGTCCGCGTGCAGCTGTGTTTAGTACCGGAGTGCTGAAGACAGACCAGGCTTCGTCTCTCCTCCGCTCCATTCCTAAACACGCTGGCTGCAGCCGGTTGAGCGTCTTCACCATAGGAGGAGGTGGCTGCCGGCCGCAGGGGCTGCCAGGACTCTAAAACAAAAGCACTTACAGCTCTTTTAAATAAGAATCAATCACACGTTCGTTCCTGATGCCTCTCAGACGAGCACCACGGATTCAGGCCTGTTAGCTGCAGCTTGTTTGAGTTCCCTCGAGATTAATTGTCAATAAGACAAATCTGCAACTGGAGCGAAATCGTTTTTCTGGGCGTCTCAGTCTTCTGATGCAGATCTTTGATGATATTGCCGGTGGCGTCGCAGCAGTAACGCTCTTTGCTGCGTTCCCTGCAGATGCGTATTGGCCTCCACGCTGGTTCGGTGCTGGCTGGGGTGGTGGGGGTGAAGATGCCTCGCTACTGCCTCTTCGGCAACAACGTCACTTTGGCCAACAAGTTTGAATCCTGCAGCCAACCTGGGAAAATCAACATCAGCCCGACCACCCACAGGTGAGGCCCCTTGGCCTGATGGGAAGCAGCCAGTCGGGGAGATTTCAGGGGGCCGGTGGCGCTGCTGTGTGCTTCCAGCTCTGCTGATCAGAGGAACCAGAAAAAAGCTTCTCCACAGGAAACGCAACATCAGGACGAGCGCTGTGTTTCCTCTTGTGTCAAATAACGACCGCATGCTTTCTGGATTAATGCTTTATTTGTGTGCTCTTTGTCCCAGATTGCTGAGGGATCATCCAGAGTTTGTCTTCATTCCCAGGAGCAGACAGGAGCTTCCGGCCAACTTCCCGCAGGACGTCCCTGGTGTTTGTTACTTTTTGGAGGCCTCTCTCAGACCTTCAGAACTCACTCTGAAATGATGTCAAGCTGTCGCCCAAAGCGTGCCGGCTGTAACGGAGCGCAGAGGCGCTGTATTTTTGACTTGGCTAGTTTAGATATTAATGACGTCGTCAAACTCTTCTTTCTGTTCCAGCGACAGGTTGGGTGTGAAACACGCATCGTGGTGACGCCGTAAACACCGTCAAACATCCGCACATCAGCCGTCGATGCTCATTGTGGCGTTACTCGTCAGTGGTTGGCCGTACGCAGATGTGTTATCCGTGCACGTCAGCAGCAGACGTACAATTGGCGCCGTGTGACAACTAGCACACTAAAGCTATCTGACATTTAACTGTCTTATGCTGCAAAATAACAGATAACAGGTTTAGAAAAAAAAAAAAAAAGCTTTGTAGCAAGAATGAATCTTTTCCCTTTTTCACATATTTCTATTTTAATGACCGGTTTGATCAATCCTTCCAAAGGTTTTTACTGTAGTTCTACTTCAGTATCTATATTTGTAACACTTTATAACATAGACATCCATATTTTAGACATAACGCATTCCAAAATCTTCCAAAAATATGTGTATATTTTACTTTGTATCCACTGTTCACATTTATACTACATTTATTACTTTGGTTATACTGCACTTTCCTAGACACAACATACGATGAATGTTCTGCTGCCACCTATTAATAATTGTGCTGGATGTGTTGTGCTGATGTAATCTAAGTGCAATAAATGTTGGCATTAACAAAAGCGCCTGACTATGTCGTGAGTTTGGGAATTCTCTTTCTTGTAGGATACTCGCCAGCCATATCTTGGCCCTTTCCTCAATTTGAAGAAAAAGTCTGAACTCTTTTTAAATAACCTCCGTTTAATCCTCTTGACTCCTATTGGAAAGACAGTTTTTTGTAGTAAATAGCTGTCTTGTGTGGGAGGTAAAAAGAGCCTCGGCTGTAAAACTGTTAGAAAAGACAAAAAGTTCCTGTTGGATCTCAAGAGGATAAAAAAAAAAATCACCTCAACAATTCACTTGGATTCTGGTTGGTTATCTGTTCATTGATATGATAAACCGCTCTGAGTAATCGAATGTCCCACTAATCAACTCATTTAAAAACAAATTTATGTCAAAATGCACAAGTCTTTATCCCCAAGCAGATTAGTGCAAAATCTTTTTTTTTAATCTTGAAACCCATTTTGTCATTGCCCGTTGGTGAATGTAATCCTCCAAAAGAAACTTTCATGGTAGAATGATAATCATCAAATCCTTTCCTTGTTAGATTTAAATAGTAATTCTGGCGTAAACATGGCTGCAGACAGGAGCAAACGGGCTGGGACAGAAATCAGCATCGTTAATGCATTTCTGCCCCCGATGCTTTCAGGTTCACTGGTTAACCGAGCTGCCTTCCTATTGGTCGGGGGTTGATGACGCAAGGCCAAGGCTGCTATCCCATTGGTCCGGCTGGTTGTCAATTAACTTCCGGCAGAAAAAAGGGGGTAGGGTCGCCGAGAGGTTCAGCATCTCCACCGAACGATGATTGCTGCCTCAGCTTCTGCGTTTTTGGCTTAAAAATACGGACAAAAACGCGCGATCAGCAACATGGTACGTACTGTCAAACTTCTGCCTTGTTCAAAACCTTGTGAAATAGGCCGTTTGTCCGGGCGACATGGCGTATTCTCCTGAGACGGTTCCTGATAGAGTCCGCTAGCCGTTACACAATTACCCGCTGTCCGTGTGCGTTAACAGGTGAGCCGCGCGTGTCCGTGCGTTTCTGTACGTTACCTGGTGCTTAAAGCAGGCAGCCAGCACTGGTTTAATGCTCACTAGATGCATGTCATGAAAAATGCATTAATGATGGCCACACTGACCAATTTGCTTGCAGTACGGATTTGTGAATCACGCCTTGGAGCTGCTGGTTTTACGGAATTACGGCCCAGAAGTTTGGGAAGACATCAAGTGAGTTTCCCTCGGCTCGGAAACACGCGTCCAGACGCATATCCTGAAAACAAATAGGAAAAAAAAACGTAGGCTGCAAATAGGTCTTTAACTGTGACTTCAACTTTAATACAAGTCTGGTGGCAAAACGCAGCTCTAGTGAGTCTTTGTGGGATGCAGAATTCTCCCCGAGTTCAGTTCTGTGTTTTAATCAAACTACCACTTCAGCTGTAAAACCTCTTTAAATGCCAGTAAAGTATCAAGACAATTTTATGATTCAAAAGCTCAGTTAAGATAGAAGCTGTCAGGCTGAATAAAACGCGCATCTGCACAAAAAGCAAAGGAGAAAACTGTCTGGAATGTCAGGAATAACGCACAGCTCAGACTGTATTCTCTATTTGTCAAAGTTGCTTTTTCTTTTTTTTTTTTTAGCTATTTTTAGATATAGATGTCAGTTCTGTGTCGGTTGTGCAAAAACAGAACATTATTTTCACCAGTGCAGGCTCGTTTCTCCTGGTTATCCACATTTTTATAGCTGTGTTCACATTTCTTTTGCACGGCGGCCTTCAGCCGCTGCCCGAGGAGTTCCATCAGATATAAAGCAGTGTTTTTTTTGGTTGGGTCTGTTTTTGCCCGTCTTTCGTGTATCTTTCACATGTCGTCTCTTCGGGTCTACACTTGACCCTGTCCAAAACAGAAAAACGGAGAGCAGCAGCTGTCTCGCGTCAACGCTCCCCCAGCCATCACTCTTCGGCTGGGAAAACACTCTGTGCCATCTTCTTCTGCCGTCTGTTGGACTTATTTGTGGGACAGTTAATTACGCCGCTCAGGAATCATTTCCAAACGACCTTTTTGAGCTGTGCTGTGTTTTTCCAGCTGTGCTGATCCAACGGCGGCTGCTGGCCAGGCCTTGAAATGAGATCTGTTTTCTTTGCTAAACACTTCTAATCAGAGCCTCATTAAAATTTTCAAGCAATTTAGTGCGAGCGGGAAACGTATAAACAGAAAAATGTCTCTGTGTGATCAGCGGCGGGGAGAGGCGGGCAGGAGCGGAGGGGACGTTGGCGCTGAGTGTTTACTTGTGCTGTAACATTTGCAGTAGCTCGTGAGAGATGGCTCCACTTTGTTTCCAGGAGGGAGGCTCAGCTCGATATCGAAGGTCAGTTCCTGGTTAGAATCATATACGAAGATGCCAAAACATATGATCTCGTTGCTGCTGCCAGTAAAGTTCTCAGTAAGTAAAAATGTGTTTTTTCCCCCCTTTGTGCTGATTAAGACACCGATCTTACCGGCGAGCTTCATTGCTGTTTGGATTCTCTCTGCAGAGATCGACGCAGGAGACATCCTGCAGCTGTTTGGGAAGATGTTTTTTGAATTCTGCCAGGAGTCTGGCTATGACACCATCCTACGGGTTCTGGGATCCAATGTTCGGGAGTTCCTGCAGGTAGGAAGGGACCCCATGATGCCGTTGCTCGGGGATCTCTGAGGACGCGTGAGTAAACGTGAATGTTTCAGAATTTAGATGCTCTGCACGACCACCTGGGCACCATCTACCCCGGGATGAGGGCTCCGTCCTTCCGCTGCACGGACGCGGAGAAGGGCAACAGTCTCATTCTGCACTACTACTCGGAGAGGGAAGGCCTGCAGGACATTGTGATCGGCATCATTAAAACAGTGGCTCAGCAGATCCACGGCACAGAGATAGAGATGAAGGTCAGCAGCCTTTCCCTGCTTTGTTCGTCTGCACTCGAGAAAAAACAAAGAGACGTCCCAAACTGACATCGTTGTGTATTAATGTTAATCTCCTAAATTACAGGCTGTAATCTGCGTCCATCCTCTGTCCTTCTGTCCATCCAGCTTTCTCTTTGCTTCATGTGACATGTGTTCACCCGAAACTAACCACGCCGTACAGACGGCCCTTGTTTTTTCAGCAAATGTGCACGAAAGAACAGAAAATGGCAGATGTGTCTCCGAATGTGATACCCAATTTCTGGAAATACTGGCTACTGTTGCTGTGGCAACAGGGCGCAGCGGCAGGAGCCTGACGTAAGCGTCCCTTATGCCCATAAACCCACCAAATAATGTCATGTTCCAGGGTCTCGGCTCTGTGCTGGCAGCCCTGCGCTCTCCAGCGCGTCAGGGAAATATGCACCAAGCAGCTAACAGTTACTCCAACGACTCTGTGGGCAGAATTAGCATCCGGCCCAAATGAGAACGAGCCCCGTAGGTGCAGCGGGAGCAAACCTAGCTTTCTGAGACCTTCACCTGTTGCAGATGATTCAGCCGAAGAGCGAAGAGTGCGACCACATCAAGTTCCTGATCGAGGAGAAGGACTCGGAGGAGGAGGCCTTCTACGAGGACCTGGACGGCTTCGAGGAGAACGGCACGCAGGAGACGCGCATCAGCCCCTACACCTTCTGCAAGGCCTTCCCCTTCCACCTCATGTTTGACAAGGACCTGATGCTGACGCAGTGCGGGAACGCCATTTACCGAGTCCTGCCTCAGGTAGGTCCCCGGCGAACGTCCGCCCGGGCAGCCAACCGGAAATTCATGTTCCCCGATGAAATGAGAGGTCGGGAGGCTGGACGATGGAGCATGTGCACTTGTGTTCCTCAGCTCCAGCCTGGTTCCTGCATCCTGCCCTCCGTTTTTTCTCTGGTCCGTCCTCACATCGACTTCAGCTTTCACGGCATCCTCTCTCACATCAACACCGTCTTCGTGCTGCGGAGCAAGGTAAGCGCGTGTGTGCTTCTCCTCCCAACACACTCCCCAGGAGGTGGAAATCACCCAAATGTCTGGATCCAAACAGGGTTTGATTGTGGACGACGGGATTATTCGTGTTTATGAGCAGGTGGTATTTTTAGCGGTTGTGAGTGGGTTTTACCAGCACTCTTAATAAGGATGAAACGGTTCGGAGGCAAGGAATTAATCAAAGAAATTGATATGCAGCTTTCTGTTTGGAGCAGAGAGCAAAGCGCAGATTTAGATGCTTAATGAAATGGAAAGTCGGGATCAGCCTTGTTTGCATAATTGTATTTGCTCATAAGGAATTAAACACCGGTGAGAAAATCAGAGCCGGAGTTGTGTCAAAGCGCCTCATCCCGCCGTTATCCCTTCATCCTCACACACCACGGCTCATTTTGTGACGTTGGCGGATGAGGTTTGTAACACCTAAAAAACAAAGAAAAAGGCGAGGCAAACGTGGCCAAAAATAAAGCCTGAAGAAATATCTGAACCGGTGCTGGAAGTGGAACAGATTAGGAGGAGAGCCTGATGAAATATTGATCCGTGTGATGCTGACAGGATATATTGATCCGTGTGATCCTGACAGGAGGGCCTGCTGAACGTGGAGACGGCCGAGAACGAGGACGAGCTGACGGGGGTGGAGATCAGCTGTCTGAGGCTGAAGGGACAGATGATCTACCTGCCGGAGGCTGAGAACATCCTCTTCCTCTGCTCGCCCAGGTGAAGCCGCAGCGCCTCCGTGCTGAAGGAACGTTGGCGTCAGCAGAACACCATCAGAACCCTCTCCCTCGCCCTCTGGAGCAGCCAGTGCTGGAGCCTCTAACCAAAGACCGGTTCTGGCTGCTGCGCCGGTTCCTCTATAAACATGCAGATTCAGGTCAAATCTAAGCTTTCAAAAGCCCTCCTGGACCACAGAAGACGCTGTAAAACTCCTGAAAGAGGAGCGTCTGCCCTGCCTCGTAAACGATCGGAGTGTTTGAAGGTCCTCGTGGCCCCTCAGCGGCCCGCTGGCTCTCTGCTGCGAGAGAGAAGCTCCAGAAAGGCGGAGCGGACGGGTCATCAACGTCCCCTTTCTGCTGTGACCTTCATCACGAAAGGTCACCTGACCAGAATCTTCTTCCTCTCGTCTTCCAGCGTGATGAACCTGGACGACCTCACCCGGAGGGGCCTGTACCTGAGCGACATCCCGCTGCACGACGCCACGCGGGACCTGGTGCTGCTGGGCGAGCAGTTCCGCGAGGAGTACAAACTGACCCAGGAGCTGGAGATCCTGACCGATCGCCTGCAGCACACCCTGCGAGCGCTGGAGGACGAGAAGAAGAAGACCGACAGGTCAGACGCTGCTTTCAAAGCCAGAAAAGGAGAGCTGGAGATGATGCGCTGCCTCTCCGGCCGTTTCTCCTCCAACTGTGGTCAGTAGATGTTGAAACGCGCTGCAGTCAGGCTGTGGCCTGGTGCACGCGGAGCGTGCGAGCGCGTGAGCGTGGCTTCCTTCAGCCAGGCCTCAGCGCTCGCCGCTCCGCTCGTCTCATCCTCCCGCCATGGAACCAGCCGGCGGTTCCTCCTGTCTTTGCTAGTTTGGACCGTCGGCGAAGAAATAAAATGCAGCTATTGTTCGATTTTTCAAGGCGAAGGGAATTTATTTCAAACCTCTTCATGAATTTCCATTTGGCAGCGGAGCCGCATCCAAGTTGGCTGCATCATATATGAAGAACAAAGGTGTGATGTGAAGGCAGATATGGGCGAGGAGCGCGGAGGCGGAGCGGGTTCTGATTCCAGACCAGTTCTCAGGCAGAACCAGCGCTGCTTCGCTCCCGTCTCCGTCTTCTGGTCTCGGCGTGTCTCCGGCTCCCAGCGACCATCAGAACAGATATTTAAGAGCTGCTTCTGCAGTCGTGGCGTTTCAGACGATGTTTTGGCCAGTTAAACCGCCCGTCTGTGTGTCGCTTTCCTACCTAAATGAATATTGTGCCTGGCGGAAGGCGTCTCGCTTTCAACAGGCAGCCAGGATCTGGCCAGTTACCATAGAAACACCGCCCTCCTGCCTGATTACAGCCTGAGAAAAATGACCCAAAGGTGCCGGATGAGCAAATAAGACACGGATCCAAAAGCCGGACTTGGTCCCCGCGGCCAGCCTCGTTAGCGCGCTGCACCCGTCCGCCTCCGATCGCCCATCCCTCTCTCCCTCTCTCCCTCTCTCCCTCTCTCCCTCTCTCCCTCTCTCTCTCTTTTTCAGATTGCTTTACTCCGTTCTGCCGCCGTCTGTTGCCAACGAGCTGCGTCACAAGCGGCCCGTGCCGGCCAAGCGCTACGACAACGTGAGCATCCTCTTCAGCGGCATCGTGGGCTTCAACAGCTTCTGCAGCAAGCACGCCTCGGCCGAGGGAGCCATCAAGATCGTCAACCTGCTCAACGATGTTTACACGCGCTTCGACATCTTGACGGACTCGCGGAATAACCCTTATGTATACAAGGTTGGAAGCACGGCCGAATTAGAAATGACGTGTGTGTGTGTGTGTGTGTGTGCCTTTCCTAAGTAAGGAATAAAGGAGGAGGGGTGCAGCCACCAGGTCAGAGCGACGCCGTCGCCGTTCATCCGCTGCTCTTGTGCGCCTCTCTGACCTTATGTAATTGTGCGGATGGAATCCCTCGAGGGTGTTCGCGTCCATCCAGCTGCTCTCCATAAGGAGCAGCAGCCGCTTCTAAACATAGCGTGGTTTTACAGAGGTTGCGCGCCGGTTTATAGGCCTCGTCTAGCAGATTTACACTCCAGGCTTTCAGACAAGAATGCACTTTGAGAAGTCAAACAGACCCCGGAGCATCCAGGGATCGGCTCAGGCACTGGGTCACCAAAAGGAGGAATATTTACGCTCCGGCTGAAGCGCTAGGTGGTCCTGGGGTATTAGCGGCCTCGAAGAGGCCCCGAATACCTTCAGCCTGATGCGGGTGTTTATTTCTGGCCGCTTCCGTTTATTGTTCCAGCCCCCGAAGGCTTGGCTGCAGGTGTGGAGCCCACGTGACCAAAGCTTTTCCCCCCGCGCAGGTGGAGACGGTGGGGGACAAGTACATGACGGTGAGCGGCCTGCCCGAGCCGTGCACGCACCACGCCAAGTCCATCTGCCACCTGGCTCTGGACATGCTGGAGATCGCAGGACAGGTGAAGGTGGACGAGGAACCTGTGCAGGTGCGTCGGGATCGATATTCCTCCACAAAAGTGCTCCGGTTATCCGTCCTGGATGGGATTTTCCGCCCTCGCGGTCACATGTTGCTTAAACCTGGATGAGGATGGATGGACGCCACTGTTAGATGGGATTTTCCAGCAGTGTCTGATTGTGTAGCCGAGCGGCTGCCTGAAGGATTCCTGCTGATTGATTTTAGACTAATCGGAGCATCTGGACATATTTGCTCCCTGAGGTAACGAGCAGTGAAAAGCTGGAGGAAAAACAGCAGACTTTTGTTTAACCGACTGCTGGAGTTTGTTATTGTATCGATGACTGTTGAGTCTTAACTTTGGAAAAGCATGTCTGCTTAACAAAAGGCTGTTTATTTTTGGATGTGGCACCAGCAGAAGCACGGCTCCGCTCTAGTAGCAGAAACAGGCCCAAATATCCCACCACCGTGCCTCTTTTAATAGATCCCCTTTAACGTGTGTGTGTGTGTGTGTGTGTAAAAAGAACAACGGCACAAGTTTGCAGATTAACTTTATCTTTCTGGCAAGGCTGACGTCCATCCCACCCACCAAACCTTGCACCTCCTAATCGGATCATTTAGGAGTTTGTGCTGCTGACTAAGACAAGTTTATCGTTTATTTTTCTTTTTACGTCTCTCCATCTCTCCCTCCCTCTCCCTCTCTCTCTCTCTCCCTCTCTCTCTCTCCCTCTCTCTCTCTCTCTCTCTCTCTCTCCCTCTCTCTCTCTCTCTCTCTCCCTCTCTCTCTCTCTCTCTCTCTCTCTCTCCCTCTCTCTCTCTCTCTCTCCCTCTCTCTCTCTCTCTCTCCCTCTCTCTCTCCCTCTCTCTCTCTCCCTCTCTCTCTCTCCCTCCCTCTCCCTCTCGCTCTCTCTCCCTCGCTCCCTCGCTCTCGGTGCTGACTCGGCAGATGGCGGCGGGCTCACACAGAGGTGAGGACGGGGAATGTGGCGCTGTTGTTGCTCTATTCGTGCAGGTCAGCAGAGGCAGAACAAGCGGGGGGGACTATGGACGGACGACTCATCGTCCGTGTGGTGTTTTTGCTACCTGGGGATGGTTTGCTCTTTCCAGATCACCATCGGGATCCACACCGGAGAGGTGGTGACGGGGGTGATCGGCCAGAGGATGCCTCGCTACTGCCTGTTCGGAAACACCGTCAACCTCACCAGCCGCACAGAGACGACGGGTGAAAAGGGCAGGATAAACGTCTCCGAGTTCACCTACCGGTAAATCCAGCTCCTCCCCACACGCCTGAGTTCCCAACCGCCCCAAACACTGGCAGATGATCTGTTGCAGGTGTTTGCAGTCCGCCGAGAACGCCGACCCTCAGTTTCATCTGGAGTATCGGGGACCCGTCACCATGAAAGGAAAGAAGGAACCCATGAAGGTGTGGTTTCTGTCCAGGAAGCCGCAGGCAAAGCCTGAAAGGTTCTGAGTGCAGCAGGAGAGCGGAGAACGTGGGGGAACGGTGACGGTTGGTCCACCAGTTTGCTGTTTTTAATATCACTCCTCTGGTTCTTCCTCCTCACTTCTGCTACCATCTGTCACAGCTTCGGTGTGGTTTTTTGTACGCACGCAGTCGTTTTTCTGAGGGATAAATGGATTTCAGTGTTAGTGTACAGAGCTTCCTTGAATGTTTTGATAGGCTTAACATTTTGTTTCATCAGTATTCACTGTTTTAGCTGCTAATTATGTCGGTGTTTTGAAATGTACTGTCATTCCAGATGAAGGATTTGTAGTTTTATCTGATAAAAATAACTTAATTTTACAGATTTAAACTTTCATTTAAGTATTTTAACCACGAGAGTATTAAGAAAAATGGCAGCTTCATATTGTAAATTTGTTATTTTGATGTAAGAGCTGTTGATGAATTACCCCCAATAAATTACATATTAATTTATCATTTGAGTATAAAGTAAACTTGTGTTCCTATAAATTTTCTTCCGTAAACACAGTTTGTGTGACAACGGGCACAAACGTTACAATTATAATTGATGACTTTAGCATTTAAAAAAAACAAACTAAAAAACAATCTATTTCATGTCTTAAGAATAATGCACATCTGCATTGATTGCAAGCAAGCTTTGTCTTTGGTGGGTCAGTGTCCTGTTGTGCAGCACATTTTTATATCAATAATATATAAGTCCAGAGTTGCATCGGGTTAATTAATACATGATTAATGTGTTTTTAATCAGATTTCAGATTAAAGACTGCCTTACAGCGCCACCCAGTGGTAACCTACAATATTACAGTTTAAGGGAAAGATCGCGATTTTTCTGTAAATATACCGTATTTAAAATCATGACTGTTATTCTTATTAACACTCCTTGCATACTTCAACTGCACTGACCAAACGCAGTATGCATGGAAACAGTCTGGCCACCGTTTGTCGTAACAACCCTCCTTCAACCAGGCCCGTTTGGAGGGTTGTTTTTTTTTTTACCGTCAGAGTGGCCATCTTCTTTAAATCGCATCTATCCTGAGCTGTCAATCAATCCAACCAATCAAACCGGACAAAGGCTCCGTGTTAGCCAATTACAGGTCGAGGGGGCGTGGCTTCTGCCGGATGAACTCTCAGCGCGGCGTTGACGCTGTTGGCCTTGAGGAGTGACTGGACATTTCAATGGATATTTGAATTGTTTTCGCCAAAAAGAAGGGGTGACGGTGCGGATGGGAGCGAGCAGGGACAAGCGGCAGCGCCACCCGGCTTCACCTCGGTTAGAAACTTACGGACCGAAGGCAACAGCAGCACCGGTGCTAGCACCTATGCTAGGCCTTAGCATGGAGGCTAGCAGCCATTGGACTGCAGCTAATGTTTCTAATGCTGCTCTCTAATATCTGCCCCTGAGTGAGCCGTAAGTTTAATAAATGGACACAGCACTACTCTACTGGATTTGTTTTTCTTTAATATATATGTTTAATGACGAACTGCCTTTTGTTATGAGAGAAAATGATATTACATTATTCTAAGAATGGCCACAGAGCCGCCGCTGAGCTCGAGGCAAATAAATGTAGGTAAAAAAAAGTGTTTTCCTCCGGAAAAGAATCCTATTTCTCCCTCTTGATTGTTTCTGCAACCGGGTCTGCTTTTTACTCTTTAACTCAACGTGTTGGGGGGTAAAAACGACATTTTATTTTGATGCATTTTTGGATGCAGTTTGGATCAGAGGTTAAAGGTCAGAAACAGTCAAAACCTGCAGAACAATAAACTTCATAATCGTCAAAGCCTCCCCTGTGATGCCCACAGGTGAGCTTTTAGACCAGCAGGTGAAAATCTGGAGCTCTTTATTCTCATTAGTGCTTTTTTCCCTCTTGCAGTCAAACGTGTCGACAGTTTTAACAACAGATTCTGAAGATCTTAATAATAATTCAGACATCGAAGGCTCCGGTTTGACGGGTTCTGCCAAAGCTCCCTTTTTCCAGGCCGACTGGCCGAGTTCACCAGTTTGTCCCAGTCTCGTAACTGCTGAGGTGGAAAGGTCTCTCCAGATAAGAGCTGGGGGCGGTGATCAGACAAAGGTCTCTAAAGATGAGTTAGAACCCTGATAAGATACGGATTTTCATCCTTTTCGTCATTCTTATTTATACCTTTGTGGATTCCTCTTTAAATGTTATCCACTCTACTGACCCAAACGGTGTTCCACGAATATTCTCCACCCTCCGAGACTTTAATAAAAAAACAACCTTGAGTGTGAAACACTGCAATCAGTGGAGGACATCTTAATGACAGACAATAAGTTGGAATGGCTGTGTACACAAATAACGCAAAATAGCAAAGGTCTCCTTTATTAACCCTGGCAAAGGTCAAAGGTGAAATCAGAAACTCTCTGTACTACACATGAACAACCTGATTGGTGCGGATGATAAAAGGCTCACTACGATGACGACAGTCAAAAAGTTGTAGTTGAGGCGTGTCGCCGGCCGATCCTCGGCCCGGCGGACCCTTGGAGATTGAGAGGTTCTGATAGGGCTTCTAAAGGCCACATCAGCACTCGGGAGATGAGATAAAGAGGTGGGCTGAGCTTTAAAAGCAGCCGCGGCGGGAGAGGGAGACACTCCTCCCTGCAGTCGTCCCGTCGGCCCTCTCGGAACCATGACTTTCAACGGAACCTGGAAAGTTGATCGCAATGACAACTATGAGAAGTTCATGGAACAGATGGGTGAGTGACTGGGACGGCTGCAGACGGGCGAGGCCCATGCAGCAGCTGCATCTGCAGCGTGAAGGTCTCAGCCCGTCTCCTGGAGCTCCGCGGACCTGCTGCATCACCCAGTTCCCTCTTTCCTTTCTCTCTGTGCAGGAATCAACATGGTCAAGAGGAAGCTGGCTGCTCACGACAACCTGAAAATAACCATCCAACAGGATGGAAACACCTTCCACATCAAGGAGAGCAGCAATTTCCGCAACCTGGAAATGGACTTCACCCTGGGCGTCACCTTCGACTACAGCCTGGCAGACGGAACAGAGCTATCGGTGAGTAAACGTGGCCGGAAACCTGAAACCGCCTCGTTGGTCGCAGTCGGAAGCGGTACCACCATGAGCAAGCGTCGCTTGTGGCGCTGCAGGGTTCGTGGAGCATGGAGGGGGAGAGCATGAAGGGGGTGTTCGTCCGGAAGGACAACGGAAAACAACTGACAACCATCAGAACTCTCGAAGGCGGCGAACTCGTCCAGGTAAACGCAACAGTCAGACATATGCAGGAATCCGGCTGTGAACGTGCACGTTTTTCATACTAAAATACAGAAACTGCAGCGTGAGGTCGCGGATGTAACACACCACTCTGGCCTTCTGTCCTCAGAGCTACAACTACGAAGGCGTGGACGCTAAGAGGATTTTCAAGAGGAGCTAGAGCCAAGCGGAGCCTGGGAGCGCCCGCCTGGCCCCTCGTTACTGCCTGTACAGTCAGCACACCCCTTTTTCATAAAGCAATAAAGCCCTTTGTCAAAGCGTGGCCCTTTCTGGGTGCTCTCCAATCGTTTGTTAAAAAGTATCGCAAATGTTTGTCGTGAAACAATAATTTATTCAACAGTGAACAAAAATGAATCCATAAATACAAAAATATAAGTGTAGGCAGGTAAAATGAGGGTTTTTTTCATATTTCACCTGTAATTATGCAATCAACTGTTAATATGAAACTGTGATGTGGGTCGTTATGGGGCTAAAATGAGGGATGAATGTAGCAAATAGTCATCAGAGGGTTTTGAATTTGAATCTAAAACAGGAGGAAAAACAATCTTCCCAGCAGCCGTTGTGGCTCGAACCGATTGTTTCAAACTGAGACTTCATGAACATGAGAAGGCACTGGTCAGAAAGAGGAAGACACCCATTTCAGAAGAGCGGAAACAGAAAAGAAAGACAAGCTGTGCCAAAAACAGAACTGAGAGCAGGTCAGGAACGTGCACATCCGCTCAGGTGTGAGGGACAGAGGGCCTGAAAGCTTCAGGCGACGGTGAAAATGTGACTGCACTGATCCCAGAGCAGACACACACACACACACACACACACACACACACACTCGCTGTCCACTTGTGCTGAACGTGTGTGTGGTTAGAATGGCGGGGAAAAGGCCGACGGAGGTCACAGAAGGAAAAAGAGAAACGCGAGCGAGTCTGAAAACCACAGGTGTGCCCTCCGAGGTCAAACCCCAAAAATCTGCCAGCGATGAGAAATCAAACTGGAACGAATGCATAGTCGGAAAAGTGTCGGGAACGTCGCCAAAAGGGGGGAAACCACATTCAGGTGTCAGAAAAAGCTCCCAAATCAATCGTACGAACGGCTATCTGATGACCTGACTTTATTAATGACATAGACTTGTATAGAATTAGTTTGTTGGACGCCAAGTCCGTCATGCTCATGCGTATGCTGCAGTAAGGCCACATGCAGAAACTGTCCTCCACCACAGGTCCAAACGAGGCCATTCAATCTGTCTGCGCCAACAGGAAGACTGAGAAAACACACTTTGACATCACTTTGTTGACGAAAGAGAACACGAAGCAGCACAATGAAAGGTAGAATATACAAGGCTGTGAAAGTGCGCCACCTAGTGGAAGACCTGAGGGCTGACCCAGCCGCGCTGGCGTCCAGCTCCTCACCAGCTCTCTGCAAATTGGGAGTTTTTTCCTAAAAAATTCACCAGCGGAGTGTTGATCCAGCGCGTGCGTCTGTTGTGAACTCATATTGAATAGCTGTTGTCTGGCGGTTGACACAAGAAGTGACGTGGAGGTGAAATTGTCGCACCTTTTCAAGCTGCCAGGTGAAAACAACCTGTAACCTCAACGCAAACCTGTGGCTACGGTTAAAAATGACATCATGTTCTCGTCACGTTCTCCTCTGGTCATGCTGCGATTGGTCAACCTCCAGAAAAAGAGAGGAAAACCTCCATCACAAAGCTGCTGGCGCCTCACCTGCGCTGTACAAATCTACCAGTATTTGGTGCAAAAAAAAGTTTGGTTTGGAAACTCGAGAGAAAGACTCGGCGTCCCTTTTGTGCAAACTGAAAAGTGTCCAGAGCTTGGCGGAAACGGCCTCTGCTGGCAGCGACGGTGGGACAGCAGGAGCTGAGCCGGAGCTGCGAGCACGGGGACAGGCTTGCAGGGTCCCCGCCGCCTCCCGAGCCAGTTCCGTCTCACCAGGCGACGCTCACAGGAAGCCACGCTCGTCCAATCCTTTGGCTGTTACCGGGTTCCACTTTGCGGTGGGTTTATTGCTATTATGGCCTGTAAAGGAGCAGAGAGAGATCGTTTTTAAACCGGGTTGTGGAGACGCTAACGCAGAGGTGGGCAAACTAGGGCCCGGGGGCCGCATGTGGCCCGGTGAACTGTTTGATCCGGCCAGCAGTGCCTCCACAATCACTTCTCCAGAAGCCGAATTAAGACGGTTGTCAGCTTGATTGGTTAAAAAAAGGAGGCGGGGTCAAACATCATTTGGAGCTTCATCGTCCGTCTCTCGTTGGACCCATTTACCGGCTCTTCGAAATGTTTCCCCAGTCAATCGTCCATCAAGTGGATTTTTGGTTTCCCTCTGAGGCGAGTTTCCTGCACCACCTGGCCGACCCGTTCAGTCCAGATCTACAGCCCAACGTGGCCCTTCAGGCTGAATATCGCCCACCCCTGCGCTAACCGCTAACCGCTAACCACGGATATCCTGAGCTTAGCTATGAAGGGTGAAATGATCAAAGGGGAAAATGTTAATGAGCTCACGAGAACCGGGCAGGCTGATTTGGTCCTGGGCCAATCAGTGCTTGATGAGGGTTAGGGTTAGATGCTGAAATGATTTTGTTGATGTTAGAAGTCGGCCGGTTCTAAAACCAGGAGCGGCCCGGAGCCGCGGGCTCCGCATGCTCAGAGGGGCTTACTTGTTTCAGCTCTGGCTTTTGGCACGTCTTGTGTGTACGTGGGAGTGAGCGTGTGCCGTGAATCCCTGCCGTCCGCCACCACCAGCGTCCGCGGCGCTGTGGCGGAGAGGACCAGAGGCCTCTGGTTGTGGTACTTGAGACGGTAGGTCTCCGTCATGCAGTTGTCCACGTTAAAGTAGGTCGTCAGGGAAACCTCCTGCGTGGGCGCCAGCTGCTCCGCCCTGCACCCGCTCAGCCTTTCCTCGCTCTCGCAGGAGGAGGGCGTGCTTCTCTCCGGGTCCGAGCCCGACTTGGAGCTCGCGTCCGAGAAGGTTCTGAGAGCTGGAATGTCGGGCTTCCGGTGCGGACTGAAATAGGACGCCAGGCGGGGACTGGAGGAGAAGGGTTCTTGAAGCATCCGCGGACGGAACACGGCGTGGCCCACGTCGCCCTGGTGGGCGGAGGCCCGGGGGGCTGCGCGCGAGCCGGACGTCCCCGCGGCGCCCGGCGGACGCTGGAGGCTGTCTGGCGTCCCGTTGCCGGGGGCGTGGCACGACAGCGTGATCTGAGGACACTGGGGCTCGGCGGCCCCGGCCTGGCCGCTGCCGGGCCGGTACGCGTTCTCTCTGTCTTCGGGCTCGGACAGCGCCAGGTCGTCGGAGCTGTTCCACTCCGAGCTGCTGGTTTTTGCGAGCCGCCTCAGCATGGAGCCGTCCTCCGCCAGCCCGCGACAGCCGGACAGCTCCGGCGGCTCGCCCTGCCTGTCTGACCCGGCCGAGTCCCTCTCTGAAGACACTGCCTTTCTGGAGGTATTAGAAGTGTACTTTGACTTTCGTCTACAAGACAAAGGTTTTTTTAGAGAAGGTGTAAAATCTACGGATTCAAACATCGTCAAAAAATGGGATTATTCATTATTAAGGCCACTACCTCAAACTTGGACTGCATTTTGGATGAAAATGTGAAAGTTGCTCATGGTTCTTCCCCTGAGGTTTGAGTTGATGTTTACCTACAAAATACGAAACAAAAGTGTTCAAAAGAGACACAAAAGACAATGTGAAAAGATAAAAAAAGGTCAAAGATCAGAGTGCCTCCAGTCAGAGTTTGCATCAGTAAATACTCTTCCGCTGTGCACTGCTGCCAAATTTACATCTATTTTCTATTTTATATGGAAAAAAGAAATGCAAAGACATAAATTCAGGAGAAGGAAGAGGATTAGAAAAGAACTGAGCTGAACGGCAGTGATTTATTTCCTTAAAGGTCCAGTGTGTCAAACTGGGAGGCACTGAGGGAAGGGAACCATCGCCAGTGTTTACGTTTCTAGGTTTGACACACTGGACCTTTAAAATGAATTTCCTTGTTACTGCCTGTTTGAAAAGCCGACAAACTGCCTTCATTGCATGTCTAATCTTCTTCCCAAATTATAAATCAAACCAACAAGCGGCAAAGCATGAAAATTACAAAAAAGTGGAGACAGAGTCAAAAAGAAAAAAAAATTCAAAAAAGAGGGATAAGCTGGGAACTGTGCTGGGGCACGAGGGGGGGGTGGCAGCGGGATGAGCCGGTCGGCACGCTGGCTGCAGCTGCACCAGTCAGCCGCTCCCAAATTCTTCTCTACAAAAATAGAAGCGTGGTGGTGTTTTCTCTTTGTTTTCTCCCACTGTTGCCCCGGAGAGGTCCGAGCAAAGACAAAAGCCTTGGCCGTTGGTTGGAAGCGCTGTCTGCAAACCCCCACCGCCCCGACAAAGTATCAGGAGCAGCGGAGTTAAAGCACAAAGATATTTTTGGCAATGCCAGTGGCCACGTCCAGCTGTGCTGTCTGAACAAGCTTTGTGGGATTATCATCAGATTAATGCTGGGGCAGGACTGGCTGTCACAAGGTTAAAGAAGCCGGTCCTAGTTCAGAAATCCACTGACAACTTAATCAGTCTTCATTTAGCATCATCACAGTCAACTCAGGAAAAAAGAAAGGAAAGAAAAGGGAACAATGTGTCTGATCCCTGGATGTATATGAAAATATGACCCTGCTGTGTAAAAAAAACGTGTGGGTTTGCTGGAAATCTTCTCTGGCGACATGTTGGGATTTTTGGGTGAATCTGAGCAGAAAAGAACAAACTAGAACATTTTGTTCCACAGCTGGCTCGGAGGGAAACCCCACGGACCTCCGCCGCCCGTCCGTAAACGATGTTTCAACCATGAGAGCACAAACGCGTCCAAACGGTGGGCTTTCCGTTTCGGTCCAGTGGAGCCAGGACTTTGAATCAACTTTTCCTCATTAGGGAAACGTCGGCGTCCTTTTACGGGTTGTGCTGCCGGTAAAAAAAGGAAAAATGCTTCAGGCTAACTTGGTGCCAAAGCTCCAGCAGCGTGTCCTCGGCTTCTCGGTCCAATCGGGACACAGAGCTGCGGCGTCTCGCCTGGATCCGCCGCAAGACGAAGGCGTGCAGACATCTCAGTGGTCTGTGTGCCTGCTGCTCCCCGGGCGGATCCGCTTCGAGCCAACCAGACAATCTAGGTGATCCATCGTGGAGAAAAAGGGATAAAGGAGTTGTTGGAACCTACCGTTGTGTGACGGCGAGGAGGACGGAGCGTCGTCTCCTTTCTGCTGCGGCTGCCTGGGAATAAACGAGCACAAGAGTTTCAAAAAGGATTACGGTCAAAGTCCAGCAGGGGCCAACATCCAGAGGGAAGAGCCCTGGCCTCAGAGCCCCCCTGTCGTTAGCGTCAAACACACGTTTGAGTGAAGAGCTGGTTGGAGCGTTCCGGGGACACCGGGAGCTCCTGGACTCAGGAACCATCTCACCTTTGCTGCTGGGCGTCTGCAGCGCCTCTCTGCTCTTTCACCACCAGGCCGTCCACGCCGGGAGAGTCCGGGTTGGTGGAGCCGCTGCTGAGCCTGTCGCTGCTCTCGTAGCCCGATTCCGTCCTCTGGATGGTCCAGGTGTCACTGCGCAGCAGAGTCTTGGGGCCGCTCCTCAGTTTGCTGGCGCGCTGGCTGGCCCGGATCTCCGACTCCACCGAGCTGTGGCTCTCGCTCTCCACGCGCTGCTCGTCCTCGTAAATGGTCATTAGACACATCTGCTTCCGGTCGTCTCTCACTCGCACGTGTTCCCGTCCCCGCTCTTGCATCTCCTCGGCGTTTGCTCCCTCTTGGGGGGGAGGTTTCCCGTCGTGTTGGTTCTGACGCCGCTGCTCCAACTCGTTTAAAACGTTGTCGACGTTCAGCACCTCCCGGACGGGCCTCCACGCAGACCTACTTTTACCGCGACCTCCGTCACTTCCAACCTTGTCCCACTGCTCCTGGCCGCTCTCCTGCTCCGAACAGTTCTGGGAGGTGTTGCTCTTCCGGGTCTGTCCACGTGGCTCCTGAGACCCTTTTCCCGAAAGATTTGCCGACTTGCGCGGAAGGTTTTTCACTCTCGGATCCAGGTTGGCCCTCGGAGGCGGCGACCTTGGATGGGCCGTGTCTGGAGCGAGCAGACGCGCATCAGCACAGCTGCCTGATGGTTTCCCGCAGTCCTGTTTTTGTCTCTTTGACAGCAAAGTTTTACCTTTGTGCTGCGACAGCTCCGTTCTCTCCGTTCTCCGGTGGCCTCGATCCCTCCTGGACGCTTCATTCGGCCTCTGCAGACTATCCACGAAAGGCTCGGGAAACCTGTTTGGACTGCTGTGGGCAAGTTTCCCTGCAAAATCAGAGATGGCAGATGAGAAAACTGCAGCCTCAGCTTGGTTTTTAGCTCTCTGGGAACATTGGAATGGCTGCTGACATTAGTAAATGCTGAAAACACACAACTGGCAACGACAGGAGGGACGACACATTTAAAGTTGCTATAAAAATAGGCCAAACTTGACATTTCACAGCGAACTACTTGCACATGGTTTCTAGATTGTTTGGGCCCCACAGCAAAGCAACAGATCTAATCGCTGCACTAAAACCCCCAACTAAGCAAGCGAACAGCCAAAGTGAAACATTATTAGAGACAAAACCTGGAATTGTTTCGGGAGGGATGCGAACCGAGCGCGCCTGGCCGTATCGGGAGGGATTACGCAGGGAGGCGTGGGTGGTAATCTGCGTGCAACAGAGACATCGACCTCATGCCAAGTTCAGGGCAGCACACGGGGGCAGCACAACGGCGGAACTCGCACAATCCCGCTGAAAACCATAACTAGCATTTGCAGAGTCAGGCTATCAGATATGACGCTAAAACCCTTCTGATGCTGATCTTTTTGAACAGCTGCGATCATAAAATCGGGCTCTTCCAGCTGTTTGCTGATTGAAGTTACAGATTAACAGAAGAAGCAAAAAAAAGAGAGGACGGGTGTGGGTTCAAGAGAGAAGGGAAGCCATAATAGCAAATTATAAAAGACTCCAAACAATTACAACCACTTTCACCCACCTGTTGGAAAATTGTTTCAAAAGATGGGAAAAAGCACCGGTTGACCTGAGTCCACTCCACCCACCTCGGGGACCACGACCCCTCCGTCCTACCTGTGGCATCTCCGTTCACTTGAGCCTTGTACCGAGGACACATGGTGGTTTGTCTGGGCGCGTCTTCATTGGACACCGGGGAGCCCTCAGGGTTGGTGTAAAACAAAAGCAGCGGCTGAAAATGCCCCCTGATGCATTTCAAGGCCACGTCTTTCCACTTGGATCCGATCTGGGGAAAAAGTGAGTGACTGAAGCATGAAAAGACAGACAGAGGTCACGGAGTGGACGGATGGCCGGGATCCTGACCTCCTTCACGGTGGCGTCATCAAAAAACATCCACTTGGAAGACTTGGTGTGGTAGGCAAACGCTGAGTAATGTTTACTGGAAAAACAGATCAATGCCTACGAGATGCAGCTCGCAGCGTTTGGCGTTTTCATCCGAAACGCAGTTGAAGAGCTGAAAGGAAGCAAATCCAGGTTTCTGCTAAGGCAAAGGGAGCGCCCTCCGAGTGGGGAAGGGGCAGAAGTGCACATTACCCCGCACAGGTTCAAACGAGGGCCGAGCGACCAGATGACGTCGTCAGTGAGGTCAGACTGCTCAGAGTCCCACACGAAGCCAATGGTGACGATCTCCGGACAGTTGAGCAGCACCCGGCGGATCTTGATGCTCTGACCACAGTCGCTCTGCACCAGAGAAGAAAAGGTTCAGCGGTTTTACCGTGAAACGCTGACCCATCCTGAGAGTGTCGGCTGAAAAAGGAAACCTAGATTCAGGACACAGCGATGACAATCCATAGATGATGAGAGGATCTTTGAACGGCATTGTGTCTGAGACTCGTCCGTGACTGTGTGGTGTGCTCGTGTTTCAGAAAGAACCTACCGGACAGCTTCGGAGGTCCCCGGTGCTGTTTGCCGCCTGCAGCAATTCTCCAAACATGTCCGGCCGGTTCTTCCCCAACATGCGGTCGACTTGTTGACTGCGGGTGACACAAATGCTGACCCAATAAAACAAACGAAAAGAAGGAAAGTCCCCGATCTCCCTCTGCGGCCTCGCGCCGCGCACGTGGATCTGAGTGTTTTCATGCTCCCGGAGGGCAATGCCAGCGGAAGATGAGCTAAAGTTCTTATCGGAGTGAGGTTTTCAGGCAGAAGCGCTCACCATAACGCCGTGGTGGAGACGTAGTGGACAAACTCTGTGAACGGGTGTGGGTCTGAAGAAGCACCACAGCACCGACACACAAACTGCAAAACAAGCTACAGGTTAGCTTAGCATCTTCGGTCGGACTTCCAGCTGCTTTGCAATTAAACAAACCTGGTATTTAAAAAGAATATGAGAAGAATCAGCATTTACTAAGAGAGGGTGACACATGGATGGATGGATGGATGGATGGATGGATGGATGGTAGTTACCTGCTCATACAGCATCATTGCAAACTTCTGGTGAGTGATGCAGGACTTGGAGGAGCAGGTGTCGGTGCTGGGATCTGAAACTATGTGCAGGTGGATCCCTCTCCAGGATGTTCTCCTGAAGGAAACACACACACACACACACACACACACACACACACACATACACACACACCGAGCTGAATGAGAAACAAGCAACATCCTGTGACAGCAGGAACTAGTTTAACTAACACATTTAGTTAAAAATAAGCGTGGGGTGAAGATCAGATCATAAAGAAGGAAAAGAAAATCAAAATTGAATTGATTTGAATAAGAACCACCCAAAGAAACGCGTTCTGCTCTGCGAATAAACGAGAGGCACATGGTGGACCTACGAAGCATTCGGCAGCGTCGTCCATCAGGCCCAGCTGGAAGCGCTGCTCGTCCTTGAAGGTTTCCGCCAGAGCGTTGCGGAGGCTGTCGGAGGGCAGCACGCGCTCTCTGCTCTGCTGAAACTGGCTGAAAATACTCTGAAAAGCAGCATCAACACCTGCATTCAACCCTTTTCACTGACAAGCAGCAGAAGTGATGAAATGAGAGACACAGGAGAGCAGAATTAACCTTCAAAGCGCAGAAAATGCAGGAGTCACCGAGACAAAAGTGACCTGAGAGATGCCTCAAACTCCTCCTGAAAATGTCCAGCTGCCAAAGCACCTGTCGGAGGAAGAACCAAAGGTTTCTGACGTGACACAAGTCGGTAGCGGACCGTCTCGGAGAGCCCGGCGCTTCCGCCCACCTGGACGGCGCTGTTGAGGAAGCAGCTGTTTTGTCCCGGCTCGTTCATCAAGCCTTTGGTGAGCGCCAGAGACATCATGCTCCCAGGCTGGTAGGACTTCTTCAGGCCTTTTCCAGGTTTCTTGAACATCTTAACCCATGTTTTGGAGTTAGAGCCTGCAGCTGATTCCAGGGAAAAAGGGAATCCTCCAGTTTTAGCACGTGTGTCAGTCAGAAACTGCTCATTTGTCCCATTTTTGGTATCTAGTTTCTGCTAAAACAAATATCTATTTATAAAACGAGATGATAGGGGGCGGATTATAATTCTGTCGTACCTTCTCCAGACTTGGGGGGAGATTTGCTGCGGCCGGACATACTGGTGGGTGGGAGCTGCTGGTTTGGTCTGGCCATGGGCTGGGTCCATTTCATCCCCACGCACCTCCGGAGCGGTTAGTGGAAGCCATGGTGAGGATCAGCCACAGGGCGGCCGCAGGGAGGCCTTTCTGGACATGGAATCTCAGAATCTGAGAGCAAATGGATGGGAGGAGGTCAAGCACACACCTTTCAGCAACCTCGGTGTGGACAAAAAGGCCCAAAAGTCTGGCTGGCAACATCTGAGTCGCCTCTGGAGCGGAAACCTCTCTTTGTTTTTATCATTGTGGACACCTGAACCTAATCTTTCATTTACCGAAGTTCCACTTTGCTCCTTCTTGGCACAGATGTGCAGCTCAAACCGCTGCTGAGAGCTGAAAAGCTCATTTCCTTTGGAGCAACTTTTGGGTGTGATCTCGATAAAATAGCGAAGCTCAACAGAATAAACATAAAAAGGTAGACAAATGATATTTTTTCCCTTCAAAGAGTCGCTTGATGCTCCAGTTGATGTGTTTTTATACACACACGGAGGAAAAAATCAGCCAACAGAAGAACTTTTGAACGCATCTGTTGTTGTGGATGGCAATAAAACGCGACGCTCCTTTCTGCGTAAATAACGCGTTCACTGTCGCCGTGTGGACGTGCACGCGCAGTTCAGCCCGCACATGCGTCCGTGCACTAACCCCTGTGACATATGATGGAGCCCGTGTGGGCCTGCGGGGTCCAGCATGAGCCCGCTTTTGGCTGAGGAAAAACACGCACCAGCGTCGGTGATGCTTTTCCTCCCGGTGCGCGGCCGCAGCCGCAGCCGCAGCCTGGCGGGGTCTCGGCGTCTGGGATCGGCTGCCGTAGCACGAATATACCGCAACTTGCGTCCAGGCATCGGGAAAACGACCGACTCACCTTATTCTGGGGAAGCGTGTTCCTGCGTGCGGATCCGACGGTCAACGCGTAAAAGCCCACCACTTTCCTCCGATTCCGCAGAGTGAAACTGCCCCGTATTGAGCGCAGATATGTCCACATGCATGAAGCGGACTATCTGTCATAGTGCAGCATTTCCCCCCGATGCCTCTGACGCGCACGCAACAGCAGCCGGAGCCTCCGCGTCTACGGCAGACAGACAGAGCCGCTCGCTAATTCGGTGTTTTTCAGTGAAAATCCGTCCCTTCCGTGGGCTAACGGGGCCACTGATGGCCTGTGCCAGAACGTCGGACGCGGATTAGTGCTGTTTGCAGACTTGAGAGGTCAAACTCCGCCCCTAGTGTCGCTCGGAGCGCACTGCCGCTGCGATCCGCGCTCCCTGCGTGCGCACTGGCGGAAGGTCAGACCTCCAACTTGTCACGGTGATGTTGAGAGAAGACATCACATGACACTGCTGGTTTCATAACCATGCAGCACCGAACATGTGTGCATGTGGACCGAGCACACGCACACCTCTACGTGCGGGTGGGCGTGGGAGGACAGCGGTCCCACCAATTCAATCACCTTTTCACGCAGGAGAAACCTAAAAAAAATGCAATATTGCTGCTTTTGAAGGGATGGTTTTGCTGTAAGCAGGAGAAGTGGGGCAGATGGAGCGGATGTCTGGAAGGAGCTGTCAGGATCTGTTGAGCTCCTGGGAACTTTGGTTGGCTGCTGCCTCGCAGACGTGTTTCTGATCCATTATTAGCACTCAAACCTCTCCTGAGATTTTGACAGTATTTATACCTAAAAACTGTAAAAGAGGGCTCCACGTTTTCCTCTAAATGTTTTATTTTCTTCTGTCAAATGTGCTTTGAGTTATTTTCGGAGGGGTTTGGGCGCTGATGTGATGCTGGGCCTCTAAAACTCGACTCGCAGCAACTATAAATATCTGCATCACCATTTCCAGAGTTCATCCGGTGGTTCGGTTGGGTTTGATACGTTTTCAGACTGAAATTAAGACTCCAGCCACTACTGCTGTTAATATTTATGATACTTCAGAAGCAAAGCAGCGTAGATCTGCAGGGCTTTAGCAGAAAAGCAGAAAGAAACGTGTTCTTCATCTGACTCAAATCAAAGGTCTTACTTGAGTTCTTTGGTTCCCTCCCAGCAGTTTTTTTCCCAGCTGTCAAAAAGTTCTCATTTTTACTTACGCCAGAACAAACGCACAGTTATCATCTGAAGCATTAAAGCAAGGGAGCAAAAGGACAACAGGCCGAACCTGGAAAAACATCCTGGAAAGACGCTGAACTCAACAGCACAAACATTTGAAAGCAGACATTTGTGCTTCTCCGACTCAAAAGGAGGCAGATGTGACGGGCTGGAAGGGACGTTTGCACGGCTTCTGTGTGTTTTTAGTAGCACAGTTCAGTTCTGCAGCGTTGCACGTGTCCTCATCTGTTTTCATGCTACAGTTTGTCTTTATTCTGTCATCCTAACTGAATCAGTTGAATGTATTATTAAACACACACGGTTAAAATTCCGGTGACTAGTAACTGCTCACTTTTATTTTTCCAGTTCATCATTAAATAGGTTGAATAATATATTTACACATCCAGTTTGAAACCTTAGCAGTTATTTCTCTGTACTGTCTCCCACGTGCAAGCGAATATATCTGTAAAATTATTTGGTTTCAGTGTGAAAAATCTCAAATATTGATGAGGAATAATTCACTGTGCTACTAAAAGTCAGTTTTGCTACCAAAGGTTCCCCGACGACTCAAAGTGAGCGAAGCGTCTACAGGTCATCAGACTCGGGGACCTGAACGGACTCCAGGGTTATGGTGGGAACGATCATGTGGGTTCCCTCCGTTATCCAGCCCTGAGCCGTCCTGTTGAAGCTGGGCCGCTTCATCCCTGGCGCCTGCAGCTCAGGGAAACTGGGCGAGGGGTTAGTTCCAGGTCCCAGTCTACGGGAAGCTTGAGAGGTGATCGCTTTCTGGGAGCTTTGTCAGAAGCCCCCGAAGGGAGTGGCCACCCTGGAAGAAAGAGCCGGCTTGAACGGCGATTCTCCGGGTCAGAGAATGCTGTCGCGTCCTCACCGGTTAAAGCTTTTGTACTCAGGAAGGTTTGGCCGTGGGTCTGGTCCTGGCATCCTCAGTTTGATGGTCTCAGCGAGGCTGGGGTCACTGAGGATCTCCTGTTCCCAGGGGGAGTGGTAGGACCTGGGCACGCTCGAGGCGTCGAGCTGCACTGCAGCCGCGGCTGTACAGAAGTTGGCACAAAAACACACGTTTGAGGGCCATTTCCAGCTAGGCTAGCGCTTTTCTGGAGCTGTTTCTAAGGGGCTAAGGTTTTAAAGTGGAGGGGATTATGGATTCAGACTGCTGAGAGGACAGGCAGACTAAGTTGTCCATCACTGCGATCTGAGGCCCTAAAATAGCACATAGCTGAAGCGTGCACTCATCATATAAAGTGTCCACACGGGATGACGCGTTATTGGAACTCTTTAGATTTACATTTGATCGAGATGGCAGCGGTTGGGCACCGGTACAAAAGCATTTAAAGGTGGTTTCTTAACAGTTCAGAGCTTGCAGAAAGAAAAGATAAGAAAAGAAAAAGTTCTCACAGTGCCTGATTGCTGTTGGTGTCTGAGCTAATATCAAACTTTAAACCCTTCAACAGATTTTTACCCGAAGCAGCAGCGCTGTTGGTGTTTGCAGGAGGGTCGTCGGCAGGAGGATCCACTTTAATTTCCACGGTGACTGTGTTTTCATTTAAAACGTCATTCTGAGAAGAACAGAGCAGAGACTGGCTGAGAGCTGGTATCATCTGAGCGTGGAAACATCCAACCGGCCTAACTTCCACAAGCTGACACACTCGGAACTACACCGCGCGTACGTGTGCACGTGCAAGTGTGTCAACAGCTGCTGATAAAGAGGAGCAGCTCCTCGGTCGTGTGTCCCAGGAACCTCTCACAGGGTTTGGCTGCGGGATGCAAAAAGCACGAGGCACATGCCTCCGTTATCGTGCACGTGTTGCCGTTTTGTCTTTCACGAGAGACGTTTTCCCGATACCTCTGGAAGAGCCCACTTACGCTGAGCTGTGTGTTTGCCTCGTTTTGTATGCTCTCAAACGTGTACTTCTCAGACCTCCTCTGGCGCATCTTGAACAGGCGCGAGCCTCTGTTGGACAGCAGCGATAGCTCCTCCAGCATGATGTCCTTGGGAATGCTGAGCTTCTTCCCAAGGTCCATTAGGTCCCCTGTTCAAAACAACAAAAACAAAACATCCTTATATTTTCATAAAGCAGAAGAGAGAAAAAAAAACGGTGTCCTTTTTTGTAATTTGCATTATAATTTGTCCAATTGTATGAACGTCAAACCTTTATAATCAAGTTAGGTTGCAGAGATCATCTTAAATTGAGAGACTGTTGCAGGGAAACTTCAGCTCACAGTAAAATGTTTCATGGTCCTTATTTGCTGCCCTGGACCCTCTGAGCCCGTTAACGTCACTCTGTGTATATAAATACTGGACATGCGGTGGTGGACGGTGTCCGGCAGCCAAAGTGCTTCAGTTTTTTGATATAACCTTTCAGAATAAGAGTAGGATAAATAGATGCTCTCCATTCTTCATGGAAAAGGAGTGATTGGACTTGAGAATTCCTCTTGGAATTTCTCTCGGTGCTTGGTTTTCCAACACTACGGAATGTGCACCAGCTGTCACAAACCTTCACACAACAAACAGCCTCACAGTCACCCTGGCGACTTCCCTCTGCTCTCCAGAAATAGACGTTTGAAAAGGACAACGACAAAGCCGCCAGAGCTGCTATAGAACTGCGTCGGCTTATTTATGGCAGCTGCTGGAGCGCAGCCCTGACATTCTGAGCCCAGATCAGGATGGATGTTCTCCGGCACAGCGCGTCCGACCAGGTCTCGGCCTCGGCGTCGTACCGTTGCTGCCGTGGACCTCTCGGCAAATCGCGGCTGCACGTTTCTTCCTCTCGCCAGCGGGCATTGTACAGAACTGTGACATTGTGGCTGCGGCAAGGTCAGCAGAACTGGAAACACATACGGGACACATGAAAGTTTCTTTAAAAATAAAACTTAGTAAATGTATGTACTAACATGTATTTGGTAGATTCTGTCTGTCGCTTATTAATGTCTGAGGATGAATTCGAAAGGTCAAATAATCGTGTTTGTCATTTTGCAATAATCTCCATGGAGATCCCATTTTAAAAATGACAATGTATTACATAAGCCCCAAGCCCCAATTTAGCACACACACACACACACACACACACACACACACGTTTATAGTTTTGTGAGGACTGATTTAAACATATTCACTGCCCCTCCCCCTTCACCATAGCCATCACAACTAGCTGCCTAAACTCAAATCCTCCTAACCTGAACCCAACTCTACTGTGAACCTTAAACCCAAAGCTGAACCCTCACACACACCTTCAGTCAAAACGTCCCCACCACATATGGCATGTATAAGAAAATAAACACAGACAATTAATTTTTAGAAGTCTGATGTCTTCTGTAAATGTTGCCTCAGGTCGTGTGTAACAGCAGGTTGAAGGTGGTAAATGGCCAATTAACAGCAATCAATAGTTTCTTCATCAGCCCAGCTGACGCAGCTGAGCTCAGTTCTGAACTGACATGACAGAAAAGCCCATGAAGCCTTTAACAGCTGAAGTTCTAAAATCAACAGCAGCTACCTCTGCAAGCAGGATGCTTCCAGCATGTCCGCCATCCAAACTGTTGTTAACAGCCAGTGGGCAACCACTCGTTTTCATTTCCTACATCTAAATTAGCTTCTTTTGACTTTGCATCCCTTGGAAGTGTTGCATTGATTTAAATTCTATTTCCCCAGCCCGACCGTCCCTACCTGTGATGTATCAGTATCCTTGAAGGGGAGACACGGGGGCCCAGGGGTCACCCTTCAGACGGCAGTTTGATCTAGCCTGATCTTCACACTTGCGGACACTAAAGCCAAACTGTGAGTGTGTGTGTCTCTGTGTCTGTTGTCAGAGGAATGCAGCTTACATCAATAGTCTAAATTTAACCTGCCCAACACTCAGAACCACTCTCAAACACCAGAGGACGCGGGCGGCTGCCAGAGGAGGAGAGGGAGGGGACGTAGACCGGCAGCCCTTCGTCTTCCCTCCTTGTGTTGAGTTTTCATCCCTTCTTCTGGCTTCCAGTGACCTTTGTGTCCCAAAATAGGTATTCACACACACACACACACACAAACACACACACACACACACGCATTAAAGGGGACGGCTCTGCACTCTGACTGACGTTTATTCTTTGGTTCACGTGCACGATACACTTTCAGATCTTTGCATGCAAAATGTATTTTTTCCTAAAACAGTGTTTTTGTCAGTTTGAAAGAAGTTGTGCATTCCGAGTGTGTTACTGCTGCGTGCGCTACCAGTGCCATAAATAAGGAATAAAGAACAGAACGTGCACGATCCACCGGGTCACTCTTTAAAAGCCACTGCAACAATACACACAGCAAAATCATCCAAATACACCAAAGTTAGATGATTATCGTTGGTGGAAAATTGTGCTACCAAACACTCGGTCCGAGTGTGTGCTTTTCTGACAAGAATAACTAAGAAAATGGTAAACTTGTCACATATTTTTCCTCTTCTTCTTTGATGCTCTGTGTTTACTGTATCGTTTCATTTCGGGTCTGATCTTCTAATCGTTTAACTTTAGTGGATTACTCCGTGCCGGGGGGAGTATCTGCTAGCATTTGGGACTAGTGCCGTGTTGCGGCACTGGCTCTGCCCGTCAGGGTTAGAGGCTGGGCAGGTCTGAAAGGAGGCCCATAGAAGGAGCGCTTCTCCTGGGAAAACGCCTGACTCAAGGATGGTGCCTGGAAAGCAGGAGCTGCAGGGTAGCGAGCCACGCCGACAGCTGCCGGTTCCAGGGACACCCTGCGCTTCCACTCCTCCGGGGGCTCTGGCAGAGGCCTGGGCTGTGCGGCAAGAACCAGGCTGGAAGCCACCGATGACGGCTGGTCCGGAAGCGCAAAAGCCTCGTCGACAGAGCCGAGGGGGCTCCTGGATGCTGCTTCCCAGGGCGTCAGAGGTTTGTAGACCTTTTCCTGGAGGGATTTTTGTCTGGAAAACTGGGAAGAATAGATTCCAGGTCTGCTCTTGGGAGTCCCGGGTGGCATCACATGATGTTGTTTAGGCAGGCTGAGAGACAGGCTTCTAGTGAACCCCTGACCAAAAAAAACAAAAAGGAAAAACAGTAAAACACACGTACAATTTGTGCAGATGTGCAGACTTTGCTGCCACCGTCTGGTCACATGTAGTACTTCACAACTCACCTCATGGCTCTTTGTGGATTTAGTAAACCAAGCACTAAAAAAATGGGTGATAAACCTGAGAAGGCATAAACATGGGTGTATTTGGGGAGAAGATGGAGAACTTAGAGGACCCGGTGTGGTGTGGATGGTGGGACTGGTCGTGTTTTCTTACAGACTTTTGCTCTCTCCCAGGCTGAAATTGATCAAATCTGTGACTGATTCAAGTAGATACTTCATTCATTCCACAGTCATTCCACAGTATTAAAAATGACATTAAAGTAATAATAATAATGAAGCAGTGTGACAGTGTGAAAAAGTCAGTGAGGAATAAAAGAGAAACTAGTGTGGAAGGATAGAGCGGAAGTCAGAGCCAAAAAGGAAATTTATTAGCAAGATTGTGCAGGGTACAAGAAGTGCATAAAACAGTTTAAAAGACAGAGACAGAACATCCCGGAGAGGTCACATCTCCACGGATGCTGGCGTTGGTGAAAGTGGGAAGGGACAGAGAATGTCTGACAGCTCCAGCGAAACCACTGGCGCCGTAGGAAGATGAAGAAAGAGATAAAGAAACACTTAGAATCACCAACACTGTTGCCAGGCCGACGATCTCTGGAATGAGACAGAAGGAGCTACAGTTTGTTCACATCCCAGACAGAAACAGAAGAAGTGCCCAGACTGTTTCCCCCAAGTCTGTCCTAATGCTGCTCTGCATTTACTCAGAGGTGTTAAACTAACTTTACTTTTGCCATTTATTGATTTATTTGTTTATTTTTGATGATATATATTTAGAGCTAACGCAATTATAGCTGGAACACTAGAAAGTGCAAACGTTCCCTGACATTGATTTGCAAATGAGGGCATCTTCATGAGCGAGTCTGATGTGCACGGAGGCGAAGGTGTTGGGATCAGCGCAGCAGCGCGACAGGCCTCCACTGTGGGCCCGTCACCGCCGGCTTCGTGGCACAGAATTTGGGCCGCGGCGCCATTTGACGCGCCCCTCTAGCGATGAGAGAGGCGGGGGAGAAGGCTGAGGCGATGCTGCGCCCCGCAGGCGATCGCTGCGAGGCTTTGCTCGCGGGTTGGATGCTTCGTCCCCGCTGGGGGCCAACGGGACGAGCTGCGGCTGCGTTAGCGTTAGCGTCGGCGAGCAGCTTCTCTGCTCTGACGGTTTGGTGGGCTGGAAGGTTCTGGGGCCCTGATGACGCTGCAGGTGTAGCAGGGGCCTCTAACTCATTCTGAACAGCAGGATCATCTTTTGGAGAGCGGGAAGAGCCGAATCTGTTCCTAATCTGTTTGGTTGTCTCAAACTTGGACACCGGGCCGGGTTTGGCCGTTTTGGCCTCCGCAGACGCTTCGTACCTGAAGAGCGACCGGCTCAGCTGGTAAGGCTGATGTTTCATGATGTCTAAGGTGTTGAGCTGCTTTGGGGCTTTTTCTTTGGACTTTGGCTTGATTTGGGGGCTGGTGGATGGGGGCTGCCTGGCTGCTGACGGAGGGTAGAAAGGAGCGAGAAGGGGGTTGTACGCTACGGGAGGGGGGGCGCGAACATTGGAAGAGTACCTCCAACCTTTGGGTAGCGAGGACGTGGGGGAGGGGGATCTCGGCTTGTTTTCTCGGACTCTTTCAGCATGGAAGAGAAACTTCTCTGAACAGGACTGATTTTGGGCAAATGCTCCTCCTGTTTGATGAAAACCCCCATCCGAGACCGCCCCCCTGGGAAAAGGCTGTGAGGACATCTCTGCTGGTGCGGGCGGGGCCCTGTCTGAGCTGCTCTTTGAGGGCGGAGGTGGGGCAGGTGGGCTGGAGGCAGGTCTGCAGACAGGCATACTCACAGCAGACTGTGGTGGCGGCTGACTCCGGGGGGCGCCACCTGGACCGGAGGCCCCGGGCCGAGCCGGCTCCCAGTCCCGCTGGTGAAGGTGCTGCTGAGAATGAGCCCTCCCCGAGGTGGAGCAGGGCTGAGACGCTGGGCTCCTGGCTGGGGCATAAGGCTCGCTGAGAGGACTCCTCCTCACAGGTGCATTCATGGCAGGCTTTGGTGCAACCGGAGGCGGGTTCTTGAGCTTTACTCTTCTAGGCTGCATGAAGTTACAAGCTTCAGCGCCCAGACTGAAGCAGTCCTCCTCCGCATCCATAAGCGGCCTTCTTTCTCCTGGACTTTGTTTACCTTGACCCATTGCCGATGAGGGTTTAGCCCCGAGCCTCCTCTTGGACTCCGGCAGGATACCGGTCCGAATTGCAGGCACAGATATTCGCTCGTCTCTTGAGGCGATGACGTCTCCAGTTGGGGACCAAACCTGCGGGTTGGTGCTGGTGAGAACAGGCACTTTGAATTTCAGGTCGTGCTTCTTCGGCGAAGGAACGGCGACACCAGACACGACCGCAGCAGCTCCGCAGTCTTGAAAACCTGGGAACGGCTTCGCGGTCCTGTTGGACACCAGCGCTCTGGACATATTGGATGAAAGGTGGTTGACTTGATGCAAAGGTTCTTGGTACTCCCCCGGCTGGCCAGTATTTCCATCCACACTCTCTGCCGGGTAGTAGGCCCTCTGAGCATCATACATGTCCCGCGTGATAAACTTGCCCTCACACCTTTCTTTACTTCTTAACTGCTCCTGTGCCGACACGACCTCATCCACTCGTTTGCGGCATTTGGCAAACATCAGAACGCCCTTGCCCTTCGTGTCTGGCAGTGCTTCCATATCTCGAAGACTCCCCCAGTTTGAGTTCTGCTGCCGCTGATGAGCCCAGTATTCCTCCTCCAACTCGGAATCGGTGGTTTCCACAAAGTCGTACCCGGCTGACCTGATTTCTTCGACGTCCTCCTCTACTTGGTCTTGGCTGCCATGCCCGTCATCGCCAGTGCCGTAGCTCACGAGTGTGTACTTCTCCACTCTCTGGCGGCGCTTGTTGAAGAGCAAAGCGCCTTTATTTTGAGGGTTGGGTGCGTCGGTCAGTAGACGGGCAATTTTTTTACATTTGGACTTGTTCTCCTTGGCCTGTCTTTCTGACTGGCTCTCGTTGTGACTGATGCCTGTGTCATTGGAGAGGAGATAAAAGAGAGGAGGGAGAAGGGCAAAATGAAAAACATTCGGCAATCTGGTATTTAGCAGTAGGCACTGAGGAAATTTCAGGAATTGTGTTTGATCCCAAGCCGGTAACAGGAGGAAAGAGAAATGTTGGAGATGCCCCATGCTGAAGCAAGCACACTAATAAAAGCACCGTCTTTACCTACGCCTAATTTAGAGGGGTTCTATGAGGCAAGAAAAACGATCAGCACACTTTCCATGGCCGTCAAAGTCTAACGGCTGGAAAAAGGGATCAGGTGACAGGCCAGGGAGACACATGCTGGTGTCTGTCAAATGGGTTTCTGTCCGCCTCATCATATGGTCAGATTTTATTCTTATCCCACGGTGACGATTAAAGCCGTAGGAATTCTCCCACCCAGGGCACCTTCTAATAGAACCCGCATTACTAATGAAAATAACCAGCACATGTAGCACTTTGTGCAAAATATCTTCCCTGAAATGACAGCAAGCAGAGCACGCAGAACATCTCATTTAGATTTTATATTCATGCTTAACTTGTGCCTCAAAATGCATTTCAGTCAGAGCAAAGGTTGTCTTCTCCACAGTGCATGATCTGGACCTGGCACCGACACCCTCGGCACATGCTAGGCTTCACGCTAACCGGCTGCTGGACTGTCTGAAGTGAAGCAGACGGAAAATACTCACATGTGTTCCTCGGCCGCTGCCTGAGCGCTCTGCACAGATCTGTGTCAGACTCGCAGTTCCAAGTCTCTGCCTGCTCAGCACCCTCATCTGACATTCCAAAGAAGAGAGAAGCAGGAGGTGCCTCATGACTCCCTCCTTCCTCTGAGGAGTCAACCCCCGTGTTCAGAGTCCCTGGGCACCTTCTGCTACTGGCTTTCTGGCCTTGCCCCCTGCTGGGGGTCAAGGCCAGGGTCACATCGGCAGCGCAGTCGAGAGACGAGGAAGATGAGCGTGTTTCTGGAATCTTGGTGGCTCGATGCTCCGAGCCAGGCCTCTGTGAGCGTGGGTAGAGGTCGTCCTCCTCATCCTCTCCTTGGTACGACACCTCTGCTTCACCTCCGTTTAGTCCAGGCACCTGTTGCTGCTCACCTGTTGATTTCCATTCTTCGTTCTGATAAAGTTCTGGGGCCTTTTCCTCTGCCTCGACACGAGCAGGTTGAGGGTCTGAGCGGAACTCTGCATCACTGGCCTCGTCCTCGTAGAACGAATCAGCCAAAGACTCGGAACCAGAGTGTTCCGGGGAACCGTCGGAACCCGACCAGAGCGTCGAGGTTTCATTGCTGTCTGGCTCCTCAGCATCTCGCTCCATTTCTAAAGCTGGGTTCCTAGCAAGGCCTTTAAACAACACAGAAAGAAACAGGGAAACCCTCATCACACCTGGATTCTGGACATCAATGAAACCTTCTGACCACTTAACCTCTCTTTACCTTCAGTGAGGCAGGTCAGAGGTTGCAGATTAGCATGTGTGCCATCTCCTTATGTATTTTGATGCATTTCTTCCCATCAAGTGTGCAAATGAAATTGTTTTGCACTAGATGCTAGCAGCCCTAACTAAGGCTACGCCTTCACCCACCGTATCAATTGATTTGAGATTTTATCCGTTTTAATAACACTGGATGCTACAAAATTGTTCACATATTTGTGTAGAATGTGCGTAAGATATTCCTGCCCCCAGCTGAAGGTCCTCACCGGCTCTGGCGGTTGCACCAGGCTGCCCATTGCTCTAAATGGAAAGGTATGTGCAATCAAGAAACTGCATTCACATCCAAGGACCTAACAAAAACAACCGCGTGGATGTTTTCTGAACTCCTGTTTATACAGCACGGTCGCCTTTCCTCTCCTGCTCTCGTCCATCACTGCAACAAACGTCAGCATGGCAGCCTTGTCTTTATTTCCATTTAAAAACCAGATGCAGGGCAATTTATTCTGTGAACAGTTTGAATGCCTGACCTTCTGCTGGTGTAGCCAGAGAACGTTTCTGGTTTTTTTTTAGGAGTGTGGATAAATAGTCTGTCTGAGGTTTGCAATTTATTACAAATATGTTTTGTTACATAGCGGAGAGAGTTGATTTTAATGGCCACTGCCAAAGAAGAATTCCATTCCAATTTTTATTCCTTTTACTGCTTATTCTGGAATTTAATTATTATATTATACCTGATCAATATCAAAGGGAAACTAAACAAACACTAAACATCAGAAAATCTAAAATTGTGCGCAAAAAAACGCCATCTCGTGTTTACGCCTCAGCTTCTGCTCATTTACCAACATCACCACAAGGTGGCGCCACAGAATTTCCCTTCTTAATATACCGTCCAGTCACAGGTTGAAACAGAATTCGCCATGGTTTGTAAACAGCTTTTAAAAAAATGGCACAGAATCCGATTGTTTGAGACACACTGCAGGAGACAGTGATGCAAAGTAGCTAATTGAATTTTCTTAACAGTGGCTTCCTTCCACGAAGAAAGGTGAAGAGTCACAGAGCCATGCACGTTTTCAGGCCACATTCACATTCATGAGCATGAGCGCATGCATGAGGATGAGGGCATTCACGAGCATGAGCGCATGCACGAGCATTCATCAGCTGCTTTGTCACTGTGAATGCAGCAGCAGCCTGGGGACATTAAACCCTAACCCTTGGGGGTTAAAGGTATTGTGAGCTCACAGTGCATTAGGATATAAATACTTCAATCAAGTAAAACACGTAAAAACGACTCCTCTTCTTGACCCACTTGAGACTGCTTTTCTTCCTAACAGCAATATGAACCCTTGGACTGGATTATAGTTCATCAATGCTGCTCAATGTTCTGCTACCAGTGTGTGTGTTCCTGTGTTTGTGTATCCTTCTTGTTGTTTTCTTGTCCTTTTTTCTCTACATTCACGACTTTTGCATGTAAATCCAGAAACCCTAACGGCTGAAACTCTTGCACAGGCTGTCCCGTAACCACTCTGCTCTTTGCCCTTTCGTTCTGCTTCATTTTCACTCTGAACCATCAACAAAGTGTCTTTGTTGCTGCAGCAGCTTCTCTGTCCTAGTAAGGAGCTAACTTTGGTATGTTGATGGGTTACCGTGGAAACGGGGAGTGAGCATCCCTGACGAAGGAGTCAAACCTTGCTCCGGTGGAATGACCCCTGAGATGGCTGAGCGCCTGTCGGATTAGATCTTTCCATCCGATTACATAATTGTTTTTTTTTTTGACAGAACAGATGATGAGACGGAATCAGAGAAACCTGCAGCTGCAGCAGCAACGCAACTCACACGGTGCATTCCTTCGAAGAGACGTCGCATTAACTTCGCCAAACTAGGTTAATCAAGGGTTATACTCGTTTTAGAAGGAGACACTGATTACAGTTTTAATGACTCTAATCAAGGCTCATTAAAACGCTATTAAACAAATTTAAAAAACATACTTCATTAGTAAAAATTGTAAAAGAAAATGTAAAAAAAAAGCACTTAAAGCAAGGAAGGATGTACTTACATTATTCACTGGTGAAGCAAGAACAAACCATTTTCTAATAAATGCGGCACCAGTCGGTTCTCCGCTCCCGTCTGGGGGAGAACGCTCACTGTGGGGGGTCACGGATGTTCTGCTTCATCACCAACCGGCTCATCGTGGAGTCTTGCTCATTCTTGTATGATGGCTATTTAAAGAGATGGACCCTCCTGCCCCCACCTCCCTCGCACCCTCCGCCAGAACCACGGGATCGCTGGTCTCTTCACCCTTTCACATGAAGGTCTCTCCTCCAGGCAGGTGGAGCAGCTTCCGCAGGGTTCTGAAGCTAAAATGACCGATTACACTCCAACGTCTCTCACAGAAACCACCATTACTCTCTTCTTCTCTGAAGCCAGGTCCTCTCTCTCCCTGATCGCTCTTCTACTCAGTCTGTAGAAAAATCAGTGTTTATTTCATTTGTAGTCTTGGGGTTGCAAAAACCTGAATGTTTGGACCAAAATTCTGCCTCACACAATCCTGATGCGTGACCCCCCCCAAGGTTGGCCTGGTGTGATGGGATTCCCGCTGTGCCTTTATTAACCCGGGCCATGCTCCCTCCTAACAGCGTGCAAACGCTGCCGCTCCAGCCTGCGTCTGGGCGCGACGGCAGCCCTCTCCTATCTTCAGAGACGCTTCAGCACTGAGGTCAAACTTCACGGTGACATCGCTCATGTAATCGGCTCACTAACATCGCCTCCATTTGCATTTTTAATCTTTAGCCAGCCTGCCGCCTGTTTTCGCTCATCCCAGCATTAAAACATGACTGGCTGACTGTTTTTCTTGTGTTGCAGGGTACAGTCGGCAAGACAGATCCATCAAAAAGACCAGTGTCAAAAGCACCAACTTAAACAGCCGGAAACGCAGCAGCAAAAGAAAAATGTATTGATTTGGATGATGTAGTTTTATTTTAAATAAACAATTTAAAAACCTAAAGAATTAAACTTTCACAATAATTGTGTGTATTAATGAGGGTTTAAAGGAAGCAGCGAATCAGAGTTTCTGTGTAAAGGATTTTTTTTTAAGGTTCCTCGTGTTAAGGTCATGTTTACGCATGACCTCAGGCCAGGTGGGGTCCTTGGGTCAAAGGTCGTTGACCTCTGGTTCTCTACAAGCATCACCAGGCCGTTTGTGCGGCCACACAAAGGAGAAAGCCTCAAACAGGTACTTAATTACAGTCCTGCTGATAAGGAGAAGTGCTGACGAGCATTTTCTGTGAATAATAATTAACACACACAGGCTGGTCTGGGCCTGCCGCAGGATTCCGCCTCACTTTGGCTGCAAACTCCAAAACAGCACAATGAAATTTGACGACGTTCTCTCGGAAGTGAACGGATTTGGGAAATTCCAGATCAGGCTCTTCCTGATCCAGATGCTGTCTCGGATCACCCTCCCGCCTCACCTCCTGCTGAACAACTTCATGGCAGCTGTTCCCTCTCACCACTGCAACGTCACACCTCTGGATGATCAAGGTCTCTTCTGGAATTTAACTCAGGAACAGTTGCTGGCCGTCAGCGTTCCTACAGAGCCAGATGGATCTCCGAGCTCCTGCCAGATGTTCTCCAAGCCTCAGTATCAACGTCTGCATGGCCTCAACAGCAGCGAGGATGCGGTTGCTGTTCCGTGTCGGGAGGGATGGGTGTACGACAACAGCACCTTCGCATCCACAATAGCAACCGAGGTGAGCCGGTTTAAAGACGTCAGCACCAGGAATGGACCCTGTCTGCGGTTCCATCCGTCCTTTAACGGAGCATAGTTTCACATGTTTAAAATCGCTAGGAAAAGTAATTTATCTGTCTGACTTTGTTTTTTGACTGGAATGCGGTGACTGTTTTCTTCTCAGTGGGATCTCGTGTGCAGCCGAAAATGGATGAACAAGGCGACGGCCACCATTTTCTTCATCGGTGTGATGGTCGGGGCTCCTTTGTGTGGGTTCCTCAGTGATCGGTAAGATGGAAAAACAGATGTTCCTTCCCGACCAGGCTCAGTCTGGGGGCTTGTAGCAGCATCAGGACTTGACTTCATCCCAAAGTGAGCATTGATGTCTAAAATGACGGGGATGCATTGAGGGAATATCAAGGTGGTGTGAATCCAACCTTCCCCCACCAGAGGAGGTCTTCACAGCATGGGGCGCCGGGGCTCTGCTCCTATAAAAGTTTGTTCTGTATTTTGTTAAATAATGTTTGTTTTGTAATTGTTTCTCTGACATTGTTTTTCTTCAGATACGGTCGACGACCGCTGCTCCTGGCGTCGTATCTGGGGTCCATATTGTTTGCGGTTCTGAGCGCGTTCTCCCCCTCATACATCATGTTTGTCATCATGAGATTTTTCACGGGGGTGGCCCTCGCAGGGATAGCTATCATCTCCTTTGTTTTGAGTGAGTATGCAAATGAAAAGCTCATGTTTAATGCCAAAGGGGGCAGTAAACATCCAGGTGTTGATGTTCCTCCAGATGTTGAGTGGGTCAGCGTGGAACACAGGACCTTCTCTGGAATAATTATCTGCCTGGATGTGACTGTTGGAAACTGTATCGGTGTTGGCATCGCTTACTGTGTCAATGAGTGGAGGATGCTGATTCTGGCAGTCACGTCGCCGCTGGTGCTGTCTGTCATCGCCTGGAGGTACCGACATCATTTAAAAAAAGAAAGAAATCAAACATGTTTGTTAAAGCCGGCTGCTGCTGCTGCTTCAGGTGGCTTCCGGAGTCCGCGAGGTGGCTCCTGGCCAACGGAAAGGCCGAGGCTGCCCACCGCTACATCCGAAAATGTGCCGAGATAAACAACAGAACCAAGTGTCTGGAGTCGGTCACGCCAGAGGTAGATCTCGGCGTCGTCTGCATCATCTGCCGGGACCGTTGGGGTGATGATGGGTTTTTTTCTCGCAGGTGTTGCTGGAATCTGCAGAAACACCGTGCACAGATAAGAAGTACACCTTTCTGGATCTCTTCAAGACCCCAAATATCAGGAAACTCTCTGTCTGTATCGGAATAATCTGGTGAGTGTCAGTGGTGAGGCGGCGGCAGGAGAACGGAAACTTTATGAAAAAGACATTAAAAACTGGAATATAAAATAAGTATTCCCCTAAAACACACAAATGTGGAATAGTGATCATTTTGTGCCTTTCTTCTCCTTTTTCTGCAGGTTTGGAGTTCAGTTTACCTATTTCGGGATCTGTTTAAATATCGCAGGCTTTGGATTGAGTCTGTACCTCACACAACTTACGTTTGCCTGCATTGAATTTCCGTCGAAGATTTCTGTCTATTTCTTCGTGGAGAAAGTTGGAAGGAGAGCTTCTGAGGTGGGGGCTCTGCTCCTAACGGGCCTCTGTCTGTTTGTCAACTTGTTTATTGCAAAAGGTAACATGTTTTTATCATGTGATTCCATTTGCTCGTCCTTACTGCAGCCGTTTCTTAGTTCCAACCGTTTATTCGCCCTCAGACAAATGGATCTTTCGGACTGTTATGGCAGTCCTCGGAAAAGCCCTGTCTGAAGCCTCCTGTGCCAACCTGTACCTGTACACAACAGAGCTCTTCCCCACAGTCGTTCGGTGAGTTAGGTTTGAGCCCTGCTGCTGTGCCCATGCACCTTTGTGAGGATTCTCCTTTCTTCCAGGCAGAATGGTTTAGGCTACAGCTCCTTTGTGGCTTGGGTGGGTGTGTCCATATCCCCCCTGGTCATGCTGCTGGAGGACGTGTGGCAGCTTCTCCCTCATGTTGTTTACTGCGCCGCCGCGCTTGGCAGCGGTTTATTGATTTTGTTGCTGCCTGAAACATTAAATAACAAACTGCCAGAGTTAATCGAGGATATTGAGAAACCGAAGTAAGATTTAATGTATTAATTCTAATTAAAAATAATCATTTACGTGCATAAAACAATCCAAACATTGATTTTCCAACTTAATGCACAAGAAATTTGTAATGACTATTCTGTTGTATTTTGGCATTGCAGGGAACAGCCATCAAAGGAAATACAGTAAAAAAAAAATGTGCAAACACAAGTGATGTGTGTTTATTATCCACAGTTGAGGAGTGGAATACAGCGTGTATCAATTTAATACTTTTTTTAAACCCAGTAAACAACTGACTACTTCAAGTGTTAAGTCTTTTAGTCCTCGTCTTCTCTCCCTTTGTCTTTGTCTTTTACTCATCGGTCCATCTGCAGGAGGGTCCGTGCCATATGGGCCTAGTCCGAGTCCAGGTTACTTCTTGTTTGAACCGAGTTTTTCCTGTAGCTGTTGCTTGTTCAAGGGTCAAACTCTGGGTTTCTGTCAATCATAGCCAGGATTGTACCAGACGCTGGATAAATGAAGTTGCTTTTAGTTGAACTAAACTCCTCACCCAAATGGAAAGCTAACAGAAACAGATGGATGGGTGGATAGATATGTATTCACAAAAGTGTAAAATGTGTAATATTTGTGTGCCTATGTTTGAAATAAACCAAACTTTTGTGATTTCTGTTAGTGCGCCTTTAAAAACACGTTACCGCTGCGTCAGTACCCGTCTCGACCGGTAGGTGGCGGTAACGCCAAGACTATAAATCGAAGAAGAACGCGGTGCTCGCACTTCCGTCATTTCCTGACGTCGCTTCCGCTGTGTGCCTTGTTTGTTTTGGTCGCTGCTGCTGCCGCCTCTGTTTTCATTCGTGTCGCTTCTGCTGCTTTTATTGTTGCTGCCGCAGTAAGGAGCTGTGCTTACTGTTGCTTCTGTCGCTTCTGCCGCTTTTGCTTGTATCATTGTTGCTTCCGCCGCTTTCATTGTTGTTGTCTCCAGCGGTGAATGGTTTGCGTAGCCCGGTCATCCACGCATGCGCATCAAATGTAAACCATGGGTCACGTTTTGAAGTAAGTATAAGGAGCGATAAAAGCCTCAGATTTTGACCGATAGAGCGACGCCACTTGCAGGGTTAGGGTTGTGAAAACAGGTGTGCAGGTTAGCCATTTTCGCTGGTGCGCAGTCCAAATATTGGCTCCTCGGGGGAGCCTGCAGACCAGGAACCGGCTCAGGGAGAACCGTTAGATGAAGGAATCCCGCTACGGATATTGTCTGGACCTTGACTCGGTAGTAGATAAAGCAATAATATGCTGACAAACCGTCTTTGTGGATAATAATTAACACTGTAGTCGATGTGTCTTGTCCTTTAAACTACGTCCCGGTGCTGCAACCTTAGATTGGCTGATAGTGTCAACACGGCAAAATGAAATTTGAGAATATTCTCTCGGAAGTGAACGGATTTGGGAAATTCCAAATCAGACTGGTGTTGATCCAGATGCTGTCTCGGATCACCCTTCCATGTCATTTCGTGCTGAATAACTTCATGGCAGCTGTTCCCTCTCACCACTGCAACATCACACCTCTGGATGATCAAGGTCTCTTCTGGAATTTAACTCAGGAACAGTTGCTGGCCGTCAGCCTTCCTACAGAGCCAGATGGATCTCCGAGCTCCTGCCAGATGTTCTCCAAGCCTCAGTATCAACATCTGCATGGCCTCAACAGCAGCGAGGATGCGGTTGCTGTTCCGTGTCGGGAGGGATGGGTGTACGACAACAGCACCTTCGCATCCACAATAGCAACCGAGGTGAGTGAATTTCAAAAATTACTGTTTGGAGGAGACAGAAATTCTAGTTTCTCTCCACTGCCATGTTAGAAATGCAGCAATGACGGTCACAGATTTAGTCGTCTCTTCCCAGTGGGACCTCATCTGCAGCAGAAAAGGGATGAACAAGCTGACGGCCACCATTTTCTTTGTGGGTGTGATGGTCGGTGCCCCATCGTTTGGATTTTTCAGTGACCGGTGAGACTGTCGGGGGGACTCCGTTCCCCCTTTTTATCTTATAGATGATGTTAAATCGAGAAGTTGTGTTTTCAGAGGATGCCAGTGCAGAAGCAGGTGTGTCCAAACCTGACGTGACTTTTCAAACCCTGCTCTGGTTCAGGTTTGGCCGCCGACCGCTGCTCCTGGCGTCCTACCTGGCAACCACACTCTTTGCAGTCCTGAGTGCGTTCTCCACCTCCTACATCATGTTCCTCATCATGAGGTTCTTCACGGGGCTGTCGCTGGCGGGAGTCAGCATCATCTCGATAGTTTTAAGTGAGTATGAAGCAATGTGGCGCCATATTAGGACTAAAAATAGAGGATTGTAAGTGGCTTTTTGGCAACGTGCTCCAGATGTGGAATGGGTCAGTATTGAACGCCGAACCTTGTGTGGTATCATCACGAGCTTGGATGTCGCATTTGGAAACTGGTTCCTCATCGCCGTCGCGTACTGCGTTAATGAGTGGAGGATGCTGATCTTGGCCGTCACCTCACCCCTGGTGCTCTCCGTCATTTGTTGGAGGTAAATCTGTTCATCTTTCCTCGGTTCTCAGCCTAAACGCGTGACTTGTGTTAACGCCGCTGGCTGCTGCCTCAGGTGGCTCCCAGAATCTGCGCGGTGGCTGGTTGCCAACGGGAAGGTGGACGCTGCCCACCGCTACCTCCTGCAGTGTGCTGAGATGAACAACAGGACCAAGTCCATGGAGACCGTCACACCTAACGTAAACCTTTCTCTCTCTGGAGAAACTGCTGACTGAGCGCTGTGTGATGGTGTTTTTTAAATATTTGTTTTTTTCTTTCTTTTTGCAGTGTTTAATGGAATCTGTACAAGTTAAAACAAAAGAAAAGAAGTACTCCTTCTTGGATATTTTTAAAACCCCAAATATTAGGATGCTGTCCATATGCCTTGGGATAGTATGGTAAGTGTGTTGTGTGTGTTGTGTGTGTGTGTAGGTTCCTCAGCATAACTTCATATTGAATGAACAGAAACCATAAGGAAGGCGAGAAGGTCGGGCTCATCTCAGACCGAGGAAGGTGTGAGTGAGTGCGGCTCACACCCTTTAAATAACTACAAAGTCACATGGAGCCACAAACGGCACGTTTGGGGGCCGGTGACACCAGAGCCCCTCTGAACGGGACTCTCGGGTTTCTGTCACTGTGTTTAGGTGTCCAGACTGTTTGTTCCCCTTCAGGGTTTGTGTCATCTGTTATCATCAGAAAAACAGCTTTTATCACAGTCCAGTAAACCTCCTGACTCTGGCCCAAAGAACCCAGGACCAGGACCCACGGCTGCGGCGCTGCTAACAGACCTGCTAACTGTTTTTGTTTCATGCTGCAGGTTCGGAGCTGAACTCACGTATTATGGAATAAGCCTGAATATCGCAGGGTTCGGGCTAAACCTCTACCTCACACAGTTCGTCTTTGCATCCATGGAGTTCCTCATGAAGATCTGTTCCTACTTCTTCCTGGAGAAAATCGGCCGGAGGAGTAGCGTCATGGGAGCTTTGTTCCTGACTGGTCTCTGTCTCCTCGTCAACATATTTGTTCCCAAAGGTACATTTTTGCCGTCATCCTTTGGAAGCGACGGGACCTCTGAGCAGCGGTAATGTTGGATTCTTTTATTTCTTCTCAGATAATTGGATCGTTCGTACCACTGTGGGATCCCTCGGGAAGGGATTCTCAGAGGTGTCGTGCACGGTGATGTACCTGTACACGACGGAACTCTATCCCACGGTCTTGAGGTTCGTCAGCGGCGACCGTTGGAGGGAGTCGCTGCGTTTACGCTAACCTCGCTCTTTTGAAACTCCAGGCAGAACGGCATGGGCTACAGCGCGCTGGTGGCCCGGCTGGGCGTGGCCATCTCACCTCTGGTCATGTTGCTGGAGGACGCCTGGCACAAGCTGCCCGCCGTCACGTACTGCGCGGTGGCGCTCGGAACCGGTTTGGTACCTTTACTCCTGCGCGAGACGTTGCACACCGAGCTGCCGGAGCTAATCGAAGACATTGAGAAACCGAGGAAGAGAGAGAACGCGCTGAAGGAACGCAGCAGGTAAGCAAGTGGGCGATGCAGCTCAGGCGACCATGGCTGCAGCCTGTGGCTCTCATCAGACACAGATGAAGGGCTGGGCTCAAATTATTTAAAGACTTTCTCTAGCTGTTAGACTCAGGTAACAGAGGTGTCTGGACAGTCTTTTCTGAACGCTTCTTGCCAAGTTCTTCACTTTCTCTCGCCTGTGTTGCAGGAAACTGACGACAGCAGAGACACCTGATGCCTAAACTACAAAACTGACCACATCCATCCACACAACTTTCTGTAAAACACTACATGAGGTGTGTGTGTGTGTGTGTGTGTTTTTATGTATCCCTGTGAAGTTTTTAAATGGCAAATAAACGTTTTAACCAAAAGTCTGTGTCTGTCGTACTGTAGAAATATTTTGCTGAAGGATGTTTTCAGCCACTACTCAGGTAAATGGAAGTCTTTGCCCCTCCACTAACACTTGTGACATTAGGGCAAATATTTTTTAAAATTCTGCAGTAAGAACAGCTAGAGGGACGTCCAACTTGATCTCAAAACTTGCTTGAGGCAGAGAAAATGGGGGTTGAACTAAGGAGCTCCTGACATGAAGGTGGAGCGTCTGTGGTGAGATAACAACTGCAGGTCTGCCTATCGCTATCGGAACATCCCTGATGGGAGGGGACCACCCCACACACACCCTCTACCTGTCAGTCAAGTGATACTACAAGATGTATATGTCCAGTTTTTTTCACTACAACATGTCAAGTAATGATGCTTTTTTTTAACATATCTTCATCTTATGGCAGGTTAGAGCCTCACACAAACATAAATACAAATACTTTATTTCATCACACTGTCAAAGCCTGGATGGCTGGAAATGACAAAGATGAAGAAAGAGCACTATTTAGTGCTTATTTAGGTGCAGTAGCTGAGGTTCTGGAAAAACGCAAGCAAGGCGTCAGCCAGGTCTGCACCTATACCCCTCAAGCAGACGGGCTCAGGTGATCAATGACCTGCATCAGGAGGTCATCAGGACTCACCCGGCTCAGTCCAGCAAGGGCCTTAAATCAGGGCTTGAACCTTGGTGTTGAGGCTGAGGTAACACTGTCCACAAAAGGTCTGTGCATCCATCTTCTACACCTGCTTTATCCACGCTTGGGTCGCAGGGCACGGAAGGTTAATTGAAGGAATAAATCCTTCTCCCTTTAGCGTTTCAGACATCCAGTGAGCAAATGGCGACATCTAGCAGCTAACTGAGCATCCAACAGCCTCATGACTGCACCCGCAAGTAACCCAAATGTCCATTTTTATACAACAAAAGTGATAGATTTAGTCAAAGAATAGTGAGTTTTCATATTCATGTGTGTTGACTCTCATCTTGAATACCTTGTTACCAGTGATTAGAACTTTTCCGTTTCTGACTATAAATTATTAAAATTCTTACACAATGGATACCTAATGTTTTACCACAACCAAAACAGACAGCTATTTTAATGGTTGAAAAGAAAAAATCACTTGCGCACGTCTTTGGTGAAAGTACAGAGGTTGTCTCCCAGGTCAGGTTTTTCATCTGCTACCTTTGTTGAGTTGCACACTCACTCCAGGACAAGTGAGCAGAGGCTGGTGGGATTCACACCGACGGACAGCCATGAAGTTTGAAGACGTTCTAGCAGCTGTGAATGGATTCGGGAGGTTTCAGATCATGGTGGTCTTGCTCAGCTTCGTCGGCCGCTTCACTCTGCCCTGTCACTTCTTTCTGAATAACTTCATCGCCGCTATCCCGTCTCACCACTGTGATATCGGCCTCCTGGAGGATGGAGGCCGCTACGGGAACCTGACTCAGGCCCAGAAGCTCCTGGTTGCCCTTCCCGTCCAGGAGGACGGGACCCCAGATTCCTGTCGAATGTTCCTGGAGCCTCAGTATCATCTGCTGATGAACTCCTCCCACAGCAGCGGAGCGGCGACGGTGCCGTGTCGGAGCGGATGGGTGTACGACAACAGCACCTTCAAGTCCACGCTGACCTCAGAGGTGAACTTCACACAATCCAAGCACGCGCAGAAAGCAGGTCTGACGGTTCTCCTCTTTCTTTGTGTGAAAGTGGGACCTGGTGTGTGACCAAAGAGGGAAGAACAAAGCAACAACCACCATCTTCTTTGTCGGAGTGATGTTTGGAGCCATCTTCTTTGGAAGTCTGAGCGACAAGTATCCCAGCTCCAGCGTCTGCGTCTTCGACGGGCCGCAGTCGTGACACTGATCTGTGAACCTGTCTCTGACCTCCGAAGGTTCGGGCGCAGGGTCATGCTCCTGGTGTCCTACGTCTCTGGGATGCTCTTTGCGGTGGCCAGCGCCTTTTCCACCACCTACCTGATGTTTGTGGTGCTGAGGTTCTTCACCGGCTTCTGTATCACCGGCATCGTCATCATCTCATCCGTTCTCAGTTACTCCACACTTTCACCAGACACGTTTTAGCCGTTTCTGAAACGTGCACAATGAAGAAGGGTTTTTTTGTTTTGTTCATTCCAGCTGTGGAGTGGGTGGATATCAAGCACAGGAAGCTGATCGGAGTGATTGACAGCCTGGCTTGGACCTTTGGAAGCACAATATTTGTAGGAATCGCTTATCTGGTGAACGACTGGCGTTGGCTCATCGTTGCCGTCACCTCGCCTGTGCTCGTGGCCATCTTCATTTGGAGGTAAGAGACAGAAACCAAGCAGATGCAGCTTGGACACGCCCTGTTTGCCAAAGCCTTCACTGACCACGGAGTGGACTTGGGCCTGGCTAATTTTGCCGTATTGAGTGGCCATGCAGGACATTGTCTTGTCCAGCACCTCCAGTGTGCCTGGTTGTACAGATCCTGTCCCACCTGTGCAGCACCCAGCTGGGACTGGTGGGATTCATGCGCTTCTGTCCTCCTCTAGGTGGGTCCCTGAATCAGCCAGGTGGCTGATTGCCAGCGGGAAGCTGGAGAAAGCTCAGGCCTACTTGAAGACGTGTGCAAAGATGAACCGGGCCGACGGGTTTTCCGAAGCTCTTAGAACGGAGGTGAGTCCATTCCAGATAATCAAGACGGAGCAGAGATCAGAAAGATCAGAGGAGCATCGTCACATCGTTGCTGGGCCTCTCTTGCAGACCTTAGCCTCCATTGTTGTCACGGAGGAAAAGGGTAGAGTCTATACCTACCTGGACCTGGTTAGAACTCCAAATATGAGGAGACTGGCTGCCCGCACCGGTTTACTCTGGTCTGTATTTACCTAAATCTTTGGAATCACACTGGCAGAAATTCAGAGAAATGCGTTTTAATAGGGGTAAACCGCCTAGTTTGACTGACTGTGGGAGGTTTCTTTGTCCAGGTTTTGCGTGGCGACCACATTTTATGGCATCAGCTTCAACATCGCAGGCTTTGGCCTCAACTTGTACCTCACCCAGCTGGTTTACGCCTTGATCGAGTTCCCCACCAAAATAGCCATTTATTATCTCCTGGACATGATTGGAAGAAGGTCCAGTATTGTGGGCGCGCTGGTGTTGTCTGGCGTGTGTTTGGGAGTGAACATCCTGATTCCCGAAGGTAAAATGTTGTGTCGGAAGCTGCGACGAGCGTGGCGCTGATCTCTCCTCCTGGGCCTGTTTTCAGACATGTCTGTGGTGCGGACGGTGGTAGCTGTCTTTGGAAAAGCCTTCTCTTCTGCATCGTTTACAGTTCTTATACTCTACAGTTCCGAGCTCTATCCCACTGTAGTCAGGTACCTGAGCTCACTTCCTGTTAGCCTTTAACGTGCACGATGAAATGAAACGGTCACCACTGTTGGAGACCGCGCCCCTGTGGTTCACGCTCTCTGCATGATTTCTCCTGTCCAGGCAGAATGGCATGGGCTTCAACTCCTTCATGGCTCGCGTTGGCGTCGCCGTGGCTCCTCTCATCCTCCTTCTGGATGAACTGTGGAAGCATTTACCCCAAGTCATTCTTTGTGGTACAGCGATACTGGGTGCAATGGTGGCAAAAACGCTGCGTGAGACACGCAACCGTTGTCTACCAGAGACCATAGAGGACGTTGAGAGACACTGACGGTCTGTGCTCTCACGCGCTCACCTGTCCAGGTGCGCAGCAGCCAGCAGATCTAGGTTTGGGTTTACTCCCTCTGCCCAATCGAGGCTGCAGTGGCCAAAATCGGCAATTACCACTAGGAAAAATGATTGATTGTTACAGTTGTTAACATTCTGTGTTCCTCCTCCTTTAGAGCAAAGAAGAACTTCAATATAAACTTATATTTATCATCGTCATCTTCATTTAGTCACTTAGTCACATAGTTTTATGCAGCACAGGCTGCATAAAACTAAAAAAGCACTGTAAAAAGCAATGTAAATGAAAATAAAGTTCTTATGTCAAATGTGGTCAGAATTTCTTCCTGCATTTTTAAAACATTTGGTTTTTGTATTAACGTCAGTAAAATAGCTCACTGAGGACTGTGATTTAATGTTTTACCACAAACCTACAGTGTTGCGCACTGCCGTGGATAAACATTATTTTACTGTTTATGAGACGTAAATTATCCGTCAGTTTACTGCAGCATTCACAGAGGCGACATCAGCTCCAATCCCACTGGTTTAGCCCGTGATGGAGTCACCGTGGTTGCCATGGTGATCATCACAGCAGTTAGTAGGCTGGTCATTTGTACTGAAATTTGTCCTGCCTCCCTTCCAGGAGGTCGTAGCTCTGCAGAAGCCGGTACAGAGCCAGAGCTGGGAGTCTGGACTCTTGTAGACGAGGAACAGTTCAGCTTGTCCTCGTTTGGCAGGCGGCGTCTGCCGAATATGCATTGTTAGGTTTTAGTCTTTTGGACTTGCTAACCAGATTTTATTTTAGTGTTGCATTCAGGATGTTTCGTAAAAAATATCGTTCACCTTTGTTGCAAAGCTTACGTCATATTTTCAAGCAAAGCTGCTTCATCGTGAAAATAATAAAAAAAAAAAATTCTGAATATCAGCTTTAGAAACATTTAAAGACAGTTACATTTGTATAGTTTTGTTTCCACGGGGTTTTGGTTGTTTCTGAATTTGCCTCATGCGTTAATACCTGCACATTTCAGTTTAAAATAAATATGTACCCAGGAATTAAGTCAAAGCTCCTTTATTAAAGAAACAAAGAAAGCAATTTTTTATGACTCAGCAATTCACTAAAGGAAGGTCACCAACATCTAACTGACGTTTCCGATTTTCCTTTTGAAAATTTTATTAGCCATGTCTATTGTTTACTGTTGATAAATTGACTTTAACACTTACAGAATCATCATTGGAGGAAAAAAAAAACAAATAAAAAACAAATGGAAGAAAAAAACAATTTTAGGAGACCACAATACATACTGATCTAAAACTAGAGTATGCAGATGTTTTTCTGGTTATTTTGTGTGCGTGGTTCAGTACTGGGAATATTCTTTGCTCTCTAGTTTGGCGATAATCCGCTCCAGCTGTCGTTTAGCTTCACACTGCGGGAAGTTGCTCATATCGTAGTATTGGGGAGCAATTTTCACCAGCCTGCGACACAGGGAGAAAGACTGTGAGCACATCTGTCAGGAGTTCATTCAGCGCTGTTTGAATGAAAGTGACACGTACCACTCTGGTTTGATGTCTGTACAAGTGCGAATGTAGTTTTTGGTAGTCAGAACAAATTCGTTGTAGAGAACCCACTCAGGCTTATGGTCCAGGACTGTAGACGGGTGCAGCTGGACAACTTGGTTGTCTTTTACCGTCAGATAATGACCTGTGCGCTCCAGGTGAGCCACCTGCAGGATAAAGATACAAACAACCACAGGTCAGGAAAAGGAAACTCGTCCTGTGACCAGCCGAGCTGAACCATCTCTACCTGCATGAAGAAACCAGTGCAGAGCGCTTTGCGAATGTTGATGTAGTAATCCCTGCTGGTGAATTCTGTGCTCCGGCGAGGCAGGTTGAAGCGATCCATGATCCTGGACAGCTGCTGCCGCACGTTGTCGGCAGACATTAACGATCGATAGTTAACAAAGTTGTCGTAGCACCACTGGTTGGACTCGTGGTCTGGAGAAGAGACAGAGAGAGCAGCGGTTCACATCATTATCATAGCTTATGCAAATTCAAGCTGTTTATATGGCAGATAAAATATGCATTTCTGAGTAAGAAATACTGCTAAAGCTGCCGTATCATTTCAGTTTTTAAAATAAATAACGTAATCTTTCAACCTCTGTGTGATTGGTATAACCTGGGGGTGTTAGTGACAACTGGAGAAAATTTCAGAAAAGCAGCATCTTTAGAAATATGCTTTCTGAGGAAATGGTGACGTGATTGAGTCAAATTTTAGTAAGAAAAGCAAGTTCACACCAGACACGACAGTCTTTCAGCGGGTACTCACTTTGTTTAAAGGCGTGATAAACGTTGAGCAGTGTCAAATGGTCTCCATCGATGTGAGCAAACCTCATCTTGGCCTCATCAGCCGCCTTCTTAGCCTCCGTGGGGCGGACAAAACACTGTGGGACTAAACAAGGTTGGTATGGGCCCCAACAAAGCCGCCCATAGGGGTAAGTCAAACATTCACTGAAACATGGAGCAAAGACTATGATGCTAGGGTGTTCGACACTGCGCTGGGACAGGGCAGGACCACAAGCTCTATCAAAGAGGGGCTGCAGCCTTTGCTCACGGTCACACCCAACCGTAAAGGCTAATTGCTGGTAAGGGGGAGTGTCATTTAAGCACGTCTGTAAAACAAGAGTTGGCACAACACTGCAGTGTTCGGCACACCAGAGATGTTTTAACCTTACGAATTTAAGAGATCTGACCTTTGTCCTTCAATTGAGCAAAAAATATACCTCCAGGATAAAGATAAGTAAGCTATTTAAGCTGGTATCAATAATGTGTTTTGATCGGTTTTGTAATACTTGAATAGGCAGAGGAATAATGCAATAGTCAGTGGAATTTAAGTGGTGCCTGCCCTCTCCACAATCAACACCATGGCAATAAAAGCCTGAGAGACTCAAGCACTGTTCATCCAGTATAAATGATGAGAATAACTGCCACTCTGGTGTCTACATAAAGGCCCAAGGCTGATGGGCACTGGCCTTTACGCTAAACTGGTGGAGTAAAGAGGCTGGGATTGGATCTGTGTCGTGAAAATAAATACTGGGATTTAATATTAAAATGTACTTCCAAAGCACCAACGTACAAGTCAACGGTACAGTATTTGATAGTGATGTTTCCTATTATTAACCGCCAAAAACTCAGGCCAGAGTAGTCAAGGCAGATGTAGGCCCAGTCCTGGGCATTACCTGACAGCATGGCAGTAATGGAAAGAATCTCATTAGAGCAGTTGAACTCGCAGCTGGCAATGACCATTTTGGCTAGCTGTGGGTCCAGAGGGAACTCTGCCATCATGGAGCCCAACTCTGTCAGGTCACCGTCGTCGTTGAGAGCTGCCAGGTAATTCAGCAGCTCCAGGGCTCTCATCAGGGTCTCCGGAGCTGCACAGAGAGGGTGGAGGGGGGGCCGGATGGTCAGAGCGCGGAAAGGGAGTGTTGTTAGAATACTCACATTTGTAGAGACCAACTCACCTGGTGGATCCATGAAGTCAAAGTGCACAAGATCATCGATACCCAGCTTCTTCAGCTGCAGCACCACAGATCCCAGGTTAGACCGAAGGATTTCCGGGTATGTGTTATCCTGGAGAGAGAAGGTTCACAAAGGTTAATAAGCCACCTGGAGCAGTCATGAACGTTCAGCAGAACAACACGTCAAGTCTCCCACTCGCCTGCATCTCGGTTTTGTAAGCCTTCTCTGTGTAGAGCCGGAAGCATTTCCCTGGGCGTGTCCTGCCGGCTCGCCCTGCCCTCTGCTGGGCAGAAGCTTTGCTGATGGCCGTGACCAGCAGCGACTCCACCCGGATACGCGGGTTGTAAACCTGGAGACGAGGTTGAAGGTTGAGTAAAAACATCTGAGCTGGACACGAAGCACAAAGCACAGACACAGAGCACGACTTCCTGTTTGCCTACCTTCTGTTTGGCGAACCCGGGATCGATGACAAACACCACGCCATCGATGGTCAGCGAGGTCTCAGCGATGTTTGTTGAAACCACAACCTGAGGAGGAACCAAGCGGCTGTCAGGAATCCAGTGATCACACCTGAGAGCGGAGGCGGTACACAGGCAAGCACACACCTTCCTTCCTATTGCACCGTTGGGTTTCCGTGGAGGAGGAGCTTCGAAGATCCTCTGCTGCTGCTGTGGCGGCAACGTGGAATACAAAGGAATGATTTTGATGTCCCCTACTTCCGGTCCGAGGTCATCCACTTCGCGTTTGATCCGTTTGCAGGCCTCGTCGATTTCCTGACGGGTCAAATTTAGATTTCACATCAGTGAAAACAGAAAAACAAATTTACCCTGCAGCTGCAGAAAGCCGAGAGTTGACAACACTCGCCTCCTGTCCAGTGAGGAAGAGGAGGACGTCGCCCTCCTCTTCCTCACACATGTGGATCTGGATGACTGTACGTATGGCTGCCTCAAGGTAGTCTCTTTCTGGTTCGGGGGTGTAGAAGATTTCCACTGGGTGGGTGCGGCCAGGAATAGTCAGGAGGGGACAGTTGTCGAAGTACACCTGGAACTTCCCAGCGTCGAGTGTAGCACTCATGACGATTATCTGCACATGCAAGAAAAATGCTGTAATTCACCGGTTATATTTAAACGCGTCTTTACGGCAAATCTAAAGATATATAATGAGAGTGAAGGCAAGCTGAAGGTACCTTAAGGTCAGATCTTTGACGGACCACCTCCTTCAGCACCCCCATCAGGATATCTGTGGCCAGAGTTCGCTCGTGGGCCTCGTCCAGAATGATCACCCCATATCTTTCCAAGAGTGGGTCGTTCATAGCTTCTCTCAGTAACATACCATCTGTCATGTACCTGAAGAACCCACACAAGGAGCACATTAGCGGGAATTTTTTTCCATCGTCACTTTCTTCATCTTTTTTAAAGTTTCTCCTACTTGAGAATTGTCTTGGCAGAGCTGCAGTCCTCAAATCGGATGGAGTAACCGACTTCTTGTCCAAGCATCACGTCCATTTCATCCGCCACCCTCTGAGCCACGCTCATGGCTGCGACTCTCCTGGGCTGAGTACAGGCAACAGCACGCTTTGGACCCGGCAAACCCCTCACCATGTCCACACACCACTGGGGGATCTGGAAAATAAGGAAAGAAAGCCTGTAGCACAAGGGTGATGACAGAAAAGTGCTTCAGGTGTAGCCCTGTTTTTGTACTGGTACTGTAAACTCCACAACAATCCAGGATTTAAAACCAGTGTTGTTATTTTCTTTTGATTTCACAAAACAAAGCCTCGCTTAATTAACTGCACTATATTAGGCCAAGTTTAGTCTCTGGGATAGCGAGGAATTGGATACATTTTTTAGACATTGGAAACAAAAAACCTGCCACATACAAGCCAGTTAACCTGCTACACAGTAACACCTAAACCTTTAGGTACTTTAGCATGCACTACCTGAGCTTTTAGTGTCCACTAGAAGTGAAAAATTATTTTCCAAACCTGTGTGGTCTTCCCAGAACCGGTTTCTCCAACCAGGACAAATGTCTGATGACGTGTGATGATTTCACTGAAGCTCTCCTTGTATTCCCACACAGGAAGCTGCAAGCGCTTCTTCAGGATTTCGTAGTAGCGCGGTGTGTGTGGTAGGTTGGTGAACGGGTTAATCTGCTGGTGCACACTCATCTGCTTGAGAGCAGGCATAATTGCTATGGTTGGTGGTATGCTGTTTAATAGGCCACTAGGAGGCTTTGTGTCTCGGTCTCCTCGGTCTCTGTCCCGGTCCCGGTCCCTGTCCCTATCCCTGTCTCTGTCCCGATCCCGGTCTCTGTCTCTGGAGCGGTCCTCGCGGTCTCTGTCCCGGTCTCTGTCTCTGTCACGCCTAAGAAAGCAAAAACAGAAGCAGTGAAGAAAAGTGTATGAAGAATATAGCAAATACTATACAACGCAAATTAAACATAAACATGGTGGAATGTGCATGCTGGCAAAGCAACAATGACAAGTTTACAGTGACACTATTGTGGTGCGGCGCATGAGTGTGTTGTGATTGGAGTGTGTTTACTTTTTTGTATCTGAATGTGAGGGTATGTGTGTGGTTATCAGTCCAGTTTAACATTCTGTGCATTTCCTCAGATTAAACGGTGATCATTGTAGAACGATGACTCATTCATAAATCACCATTATCCATCAGGCAGAGCGGCAGCTTGCACCTTTTAGAACCAGCACCGCAATAAATCTAGTGTTCAACTACTTTGATTTACCTTCAGGGCACGCACTGTGTCAAAAATATCTAGAAAATAAACACCTGCGTGTCCGTGTTCATAATGTCGGACTTGAATTCTGCAGCACCGCTACATAAACAATGATTAACAGGGCAACGTTTCCAGCCCGAAGACGGAGTCAAACCGCGGTCATTTATCGGACTATACCGGCGCACAACGGAAAAAGCGGGAGAAAAATATTATATTTAGAACTGACGACAGAGGCAGCGGAAAAGAACTCTGTACGATTTTAACAAATCGGCGGGACCGCGTTTAGCAAAACCTGAAGCAGAATCATACAAGATAACGTAAAAGTGGAGTGGTTTTAAAATATCGAATTACCTGTTTACCTTACAACCCGAGTTACAGCTGGTTAACTTATATCCATTGACAAAACCATAAAGCAGCTCAAGCTAATAACAATAGCATTCGTTAGCATCTTGTTTGCTTCACGTTAGCCACACACACGTGCCCCTGCGGCGACGATAACTACACGTTTTGCTGCTTAGCAAGCGCCGGACCAGCAACTCAAATAGTACAGTGATATCGCCAGCTAAGAAAATACAAACTCATATATTTTTATGTTTGGCTAAAGAATGAGCGCTAAGCTAAAGGCGTGTGAACAAAAATGTGTGCAATAGCTCGGCGTTTCCCATACATCCTTGGTGGCTGTTAGCCAAAATTAGCTAGCATCGGTTAGCTAGCCTATACCGGCTGAAACGGACGTAAACCTTTATTCTTCACCTACCCATCAGACCTCTTCTTGCTGGAGTAGTCATCGCCCAAATCTAAGCGATGCCTTTTGGACATATCTGGGGATAACACGGCCTGCTTTTAATCTAGAAACGTGAAAAGAATTCTACCGGCCAAAGAGGAGCAACCAGACCTCCAGTTTCCGACGCTTGAGGGTTTCGCCTTTCAAATTTGCGCGACAGCAGGAATCTATCGCCACCCAGTGGTCTGGGGGATGAACTGCTGTTTCTAATTTTCTTAATAAGTATTAAAATAAAGGACTGTACTTATTGAAAGGTTCAGACAATGAGTTTAGATTAAACAAATACGTAAAAAAATAAATAAAAACATAAAAACAGTCTCCCTATGTGAAAAGCGTCACCAATGTTTTTAAACAAGAACAGGCTATTGCCTTTTATTTATTTATCAAATATTGCCTAATTTCTATGGATAGAAATATATTTTTAAAGACATGGGAGCTTTAACTGGTCGTGTTACCTTTCATGGAAAGCAGGTTTCTTTTTGCTGTTGACGGTTTCTTTTTTTAAAAAGCAGTCATTAAAAATTAAACATTGCAATTTCTCATAAAAAACATGTGTGTAAACAAAGTGTCCACCCTTGGAAAATGAGCCCCACCTTCATGTTTCATTGGTCTGCTCAGAACAGCGAGCAGCGGTCGGATTGATCCAGACTGAAAGTCCACCTTCGTTGACGATGCGTCTGCACGGGTAAGTGCGCTTTCCCCGGTTTATTTTACTTTTACTTTTTGGTTTTTCAGGTTCTATGCGACTTTTTTCTAAATATATACGGTTCGATGTGAGGCAAAAGACTATTCTAGATGGAAACCTCGATCCTTCTGAGTTGTTTGGTCACACTGAATTCTTTCCTTCAGTATTTATAGTAGTATTAGAGTAGTATGAACAATAATAACAATAAAAATTTAATGATAATACTTTTACCCGTAGCCGCCTTTTAAAACCCCTGAGGACACAATACAATAAAAAAAATGTCAAGTACAAAAATAAATAACTAAAGTAAATAACTAAAGAAAGTCTGCATCATATTTATTTACCTTCACTTATATTCAAGAGGATAGTTTTTATTTTTAAATGTATGCATGGACATAGTATTTACACAACCTTTGATGATCCAAAATGTTTCATTTAGCAACCCAAATGAACTAAAACCATAATTTCATGTATAACAACATTTATATCTTAATGTGATAGATATTCTGCATTGCCAACTTGGTGGAGTCTTTAATGCAGTTTTCTTGGAGGGGTTCTTTTTAAGTTTGCAGGGATTTAAGCTGGAATGCACCTGTTTAGGCTTTGCGGCTCATTTTTTGACATTTTTTTAACTGTTGGAGGACGGTGTGTTTCACAGCATGACAGAGTTACTCTGCAGTAGATAGGCGACGACTTTGTAATGATGTCCGTCAGCATCGTTGCGCCCCTAATATCCGCCCTTCATGAAGCATTTCTGAAAGTAAAAGCTCGGAACTTGAACTGACTGTGTTTCAGGTGGGTGATCGCGTCGGCAGTGCTGCTGCTTCTGCTGGCCGGTTGTCAAGATTGCGGCTCAGCTCACGGTGACCCTGCAGCTCCGCCGGAGGCCTCTCAGAACAATGGCAGCCTGTATGCGGCCTGCAACATGAGACCCAGCGCCTTGCTGCCAGAGGACCTGCCCAAAGTGCACGGTCACGTGCTGTTCAAGCAGGACCACCCTCAGGGAGGACTCTCGGCCCTCCTTCAGCTTGGCGGCTTTCTCAGCGACGGCGAGCCCACGGCCGTCCACATCCATCAGTACGGGGACCTGAGCCAGGGGTGCGGCTCCACCGGTGGGCACTACAACCCACACGGCAAAAACCACCCCAACCACCCCGGAGACTTTGGTAACTTTGAGCCTCAGGAGGGGAAGGTCGACGCCGCGGTAGAGTCAAACGCCACGCTCTTTGGAGCGACGTCTGTGATCGGAAGGGCAGTGGTGGTCCACGAGAAGAGAGATGACCTGGGCCAGGGTGGAGACGCCGGGAGCCTCCTGCACGGAAACGCAGGACGGAGGCTTGCCTGCTGCGTTATTGGAATTTCCTCTTCCGATCTGTGGAACACCTCCAAGGAGTTTACAGAAAGGGGGTAAATTCCATCTTTGTATCCGGCCAGTTTGCCACCGCTCCGTTCGGTTGATGAGCTCTGGGCTCCAGTACTATCTTGATTGTAACAGAGGCTGTATAAACAAAGCTGAATTGTTGTCAATGATTCACGGATTTTCTGATTTTCCCGTAAAAAGCACGAAGACGAACATGCATCAACGGTCACGTGCAGCTCTTTTAAATTCATGTTCACAGATCAAGATAAATTTTTGATCTCTGGTTAACAAAAACATGGATGAAGAAAGTTTAAAATGATTTATTTTGCATAAATAAATCAATCACTGTCCACATTAAACACACATAAACATGGCACTTCCACAAGCCCGTTAGTGAGAGCAATGAAAAAATATGTTGTTGCCTTCAATGTGTCATAATTGATCAATGTACAAGTATTTTTCTTTAAATGATATCTATTTGGTGCAGCATAAACCAATAAAAAATGTGTCTGACTTCAAGAAAATACAGTAATTTACATGCAAAACATAAACAGCTGAGACGGAGGTTCTTTAAGAAAACGTCGCTTGAGTATCTTTTGGTTTTAAAGATGTTCAGCAGAAAACAGCAGCTGTGCCATCGCCTACGACTCACCTCATCTACCAACGTCTATCAGAGTTTGACAAGCTACGGTGGTGATTCTGTCCTGCTCAGCGCTGTTGATCAATGCTTTACACATATGGTTTCTTCAGAGGTAGGAAGATAAAAGAAAAGAGGTTTCATCCGACAGAAACTGTCGGAAAAACCGCCGTTATTGCTACAAGAGAGAAACCCTGAATCAGTCTGTCCCGCTGGAGTGGAGCACGTTCTCCTGCGCGTTCTCCTGGGCTGTCTGCTGAGGATCACTCCGTCATTGTCCGTCTATGTAGCGGTCAGGAGGGTCAGCGGATTCGTGTTTGGTTAAACAGAACAAACGCAGCTCTCTCTCTTTTTCTCTCTCTCTCTCTCTCTTTTTCTCTCTCTCTCTCTCTTTTTCTCTCTCTCTCTCTCTCTCTCTTTTTCTCTCTCCGTTTCTCAGGCTTGAGTCCAGGTTCTGACGGTCACACGTGGATATTTACTCACTGTCCTCTGCTCCGCTCTTCACTCTAAACGGACGGGTAAAAGTTAAAATGCGATAGCTACAAAGCTATGGGAGCTTTCTCAGGTTTAAACAAAGATCCTTGATGGATCCTTATTGATCCAAGCAGCATTATCGCCACTTCCACACTAGTGGCCAGTCTTTCCCTCTTTTTAATCTCTTGCAACAAACAAGCATCATTTAAATCTGACGCGGCTCACCTGAAGTCCGCCTCCTGACTTGACTCCGCCTCTACCTGCTCTCGGAGGGAAGCTTGACTTGTCGCAGCTGTTAAACTCAGAGCGACGGACGAAGCACCACCTTCCCGACGCTCCTCGAGCTCCTCGTGTGGGACCCCAGGCTCTTCCTCCGCCGGCGGGTCTGAGGGCGTCGTTGATGCAGCTTCTTCATGACCTCCCGACACATCTGGCGATGACCTTTCGTGCTTCTGGACTTGGGTGGGGGTCTGCTTGGTGACCCCTTCATCAGCTGTAAGCACAGAGGGAATGCCATATGAAAACACCGAGGATGAAGGTGTAAAGAGAGGCGGAAGCAAACCCGCCTGCTGAATGTTGACTCTTCGGTCCAGACGACTCTGTGGGCTCATCCTGCTGCACGTCCGAGATGACAGCATCTTTCTCTCCTATTACACCCAGCAAAAAGTGTTAATAAGAGACGGCGTCTTTAACACTCTGGAACATCACGGAACCAGATGGGAAGTTACGCTGCTGAAGCAACGTCTGATCAGAAATCCTAATCATAATCGGGAGATGGACATTAGCCAGATGAACAGGAGAGATGTGATTGAATACATTCTGGACAGATACAGAATGAAAATACAAGTTCTAGTGAAGGTAACATACTTCCACTTATTCCCATTGAAACATTGTAAGTGAGGCCTCCACGGAGCGAGAAGCAAAAGGACAGAAGAAGAAAGCAGCAGGAATTAAAACCAGAGCCACGTGTGCATCCCAGTTTCCAGGAAAACCGCTGTTATGATTTCAAGACTTACCTGGCAGACTCCATAATCCTGACTTTTCCAGGGTTTGAAACTTCTTCTCCAGCTCCGCAACTCGATTCCCGAGAATCCTGAAAAGACAACGACGACGTTCACCGGTTGTTGTTCCGGAGGCTGAAGGTGTCACCCAGCGCGTGAGGCGCGGTACTTGTTGATCTGCCGCTGGTGCTGGATGACCATGTTCTTCTCGTGGATGGTCTCCAGCAGAGCCGTGGCCAGAGACTTCAGGTCCGAGATGGACTGGGGGGTCACGGGTAGGCTGCAGCCATTTTCTTCTGACTGTAACAGTTCCTTCACTGCACACACGAAACAATGAGACGCCGACGCAGGAAAGCGCGCGCACGGACGGGAACGGGCCTTAACCTGACCTTGTTTGGTGGAGAGAACCCCCGTCAGCGCGCTGCTGTTGGGCTTCATGAAGGTTTTGGAGTTTTTCCGACACTCCAGGGCGCTCTGGAATCAGCAGAGAGGCAGCCTGAGCACCAGAAGAAGCAGCTTTTCTCCAGTAAAACCAACTTCTGTGTTGTAAACGAAAAAAAGAAATGTGCAACTACCTTGTATTTGACTATGTTCGATTTGAGCAAGATGACTTCTTCCTGGAGCCGGTTGAACTGCTGATGCAAATATCTGAAAGAGGACAAACACCGGCGCCGTGACCGAGCCTTCGGGAATTTCAGTCTTTTTACGTTTAAAAGATTACACACTTGATAAAAGATTAGACAAACAGCCTGGGCTTCAAGTTCTACTGTAATGTCAAGCTGACGGTAAACGAATCTGCCATAACGAATCTATTTTTTTATTTGAGCAACCATAAACAGAGAATATTGGAACGTATGGAGCCCGTATGTCGATGGCGATTCATTTCCAGCCGTTCTGAGTGAAGCAGAACCAGCAGAAACCTGTTCTCCATGCACAGAGCGTCCACGTCTAACACGCGGGTGTCCTCGTTGCCCACGAGGTGGTTCATCTCCACGTTGAGGCGGTGCGCCTTCTGCTGGAACACGTCGCGCTCGGCGCAGACGTCCTGGAGCTCGTCCGTCAGCGACTTCACGCTGTGCTCCAGGATCTCGCTCTGCAACCACACACAGCCGTCAGCTGGGCTCCAGCTGGTGCCGAGGGCCGGGCGCCTGGGTTCTCACCTGCTCCCGAGCTCTCTCCAGCTGCTGGACCAGATCTTCGCGCTCGTGCGCGGGAAAGTGCCGAGCGCCCACCTCTTCATCCCCCACCCTCTGCTTGGTGATGGTCATGCGCAGAAGCTGCGAAGGCCAGCGGAGCGGATGGGGTTAACGCGCGGCAGCAGCCGTATCTGGAGATGCGGCAGCGGCTACCTTGTTGTCGCCCTGGACCTCCAGCAGTCGTTGTTTCAGCTCCTTCACCTCCTCGGAAAGTTGGCTGTTCTTGTCTCTGCAGTCTCTCAGCAGCTGAGCTAAATTGACCTGAAATAAGAACAATAAAGTTTAACAGAGCCTCTCAGATGATAATCAAACAATTTAAAAAAAAAAAAAAACAAGGTTAAAATCAACATACTTGTTTGCGTTTCTCAGGAGGCAGAGACGGATCTCCATCCTGTCAGAAAGGTCAAAGGACAATAAACATGCCAAGGAATTAATGAGTAATAACAAACAGCAAACAGGAGCTGGGGGCCAATGATCTGAGGGACTGTGCAAACGCTCAGCTCACCATGAGCTCGCTGTACTTCTTCTTGAGGCCTTGGTGGCGTTCCCGGAGCTGGTTGGCCATCAGCTTGAACTGGTCCCGCTCCTGCTGACACGTGTCCAGCTCCTTGGACAGGATCAGGAGGGCTTCTGTCTTACTCTCCAGCTTCTGCTTACAAACCATCAGCTGTGTGAGAGACGCACAACACCTCTCAATACAAAGGAGGGACGCGAGGTCATGAGGGGTGTATTCATGACGCACACACGTTTGGCATCAGAGGAGAACCGCTCGGGCTCATCTGTCAATCCTCTCCGTGATTTACAGCGTGTGTGTTTAGCTGCACGGCACTGTGTTGCTTTTCCATGTCCACGCTCACGCTGCAGACTTGAATAGAAGTAATAATGTCGCCAGGAGGCGCATCAGTCAAGCCTAACCGTAAAAACGACCGTTTCCAAACGGGCGAACGACAAACACACATCACGTGGTTTCGGGCTTCCTGAAATCTCAAACCTCAGATCTCTAATCTCTAATCTAAAGCGGGCGTCCAGCTTCATGGAGGACCCGCAGGTGCTGAAGATGAAGATGAGCGAGCAGGCTCACCTCGCTCAGGAGCGCCTGTCCGTCCCCGGCGCTCCTCCGGGCCGCCTCCATCGCTCCCGCTCCGACAACAGGCGAATAACCACGAGGACGCTCGCTCTCAAACAAGTGTGTCCGAAATGGGCCAAAGCTGGGCTGGGGCGCTCAGATTTGCACGCATCTGTAAGCGGATCAGCGGCTCCAGGAACAGCCTCCCTGCGGCTCTTCCGTCCGCCCGCACGTCAGAGCCGCGTCACGAGGTTGCGTAAATGGAATTTACACCCGGGCTCTGCAACGCAAATGATGAGAGTTTAGGGCGAAGAACTTCAACCCGAACAGCAGATTCGTGTTGTTTCTGCTGTGGATGCTCGTGTAAACGTCTGTGGTATTAGTCAGTGTCATAGATGGATTATTCGATTATTCTCCGCTGATCTGTGTTGTGTTCCACATGTTGTTGTTGTTATTATTGTTATTATTATTATTATTATTATTATTATTATTATTATTATTATTATTATTATTCAAACACAGCAGACACGAACCTATGACGTTGCTGTACTCACGGTAGCCAGGTGGGGGCAGTGTTCTCCACATTGCACCAACGTTTGGACAGGAAAAAAAAAATCAACAATATTGAGTTACTGATTGTAATTAAAGCAATAAGTGAATGTAAATATTCAACCAAGAAGGCTTCTTGTTAAAAGAAGATAAATTAGCAGCTGTAGAGAGCTGAAAGGGTGGCTGACCCTGCACAAGCATGTTCCACCTCAGGCCTCTGTGCAGAAGGTCTCAGGATGACAAGGATGAGCCAGCGTTTGGGAAAATGCTGGTGCTTTCTTTCTTTAGCGCTCTAAGCAAAGTTAGGAACAAAATATCGGAAATGGACCACAGCACGTTGTGAAGGAAGAGCAGATCACCATGGTGACTCCTGGCACCAAGAAGCAATACTGAGTGTTACATCAATAAAAGTCAATTGTCTGAGTTAAATCAGCATAGGAAGCTGGTTATATCCTAATTCAAGCTGACTGCATTAAACAATAGGATGGCTGGTTATCCCAGCAGGCCCTAACAAGGTGCTGACCTTTTATGAGCAGGAGTGAAACCGAAGCCCCGGTGGGAGACGACGGCGACCGTACATGTCTGCCATTACTGGCATATTCATGACAGCTCTCACCAGGCTCTGCTGTTTTTAGGCTGCAGAAGATGAACCCAGATGACACCTCAGCAATCAAAGTTCTTTCGAGACAACCACTGAGATGTGATTAAAAAAACGGAAAATAATGTTCACTTTGTCTTTAGAACATTAAGCAAAAGCATCTAAAAAGAGGTTGAATTCCATGTGCAAACACCACATGAGATGCCTGTTAACGGTAACCTCCGGGGGGGGGGGAATGCCAGATTTTTATATTTTGCAAGTGTTCGGGATGCTTGAACAACTCTATGGAGACTATAAACTAGGTTGGTTTTTTTAAGATAAAAAAAAAAACCTCTGTTAATACAAACCAATTTTTCATTAAAGACCAGACTTCTCCTTCTACTTCAGTAATGTCTTTATCCATAGAGAAATTCTATTGTTAAATAAGCTGTTATGATTTTGCTGTGTTTTCTGACGACTACTAAGTAAATGAAAACAATGTTGGACACCTGAGTGTCTCTTATGTCTGATCCAGTCATCTAAATCATCTGACTCACAAACTTCAAAGTTTTCCACTGTGGGGGGTCTGATTAAATGATAATCTTTCTAATCTCTCCACCATTAAAAGGTCATTAAAAGTGAAATGCCCACAGAGAGCATAAATCCTCCTTAAGTGAATTGTCGATATCTGCAGTTTACAGTTACACTCTAATCCTTTACATCCACTTAACTAGCTCACGTATGACACCTTCAAATCCAGCGATGACCTTTTACCCCTTGAACTATGAAACCCCGGGGGGTTCGGAGGGTGTCACCCAGAGAAGTGAGGTGTCTGGCTGCTGGTGACTGCTTCACAGCAGGTGTTCAGGCTCTCAAACTTCTCCAGTTCGCACTCGAGCGTCTGAATCACACACTCGCTGCTGCCGCAAGACAGCAGAAGATCAGACACCTGAAAGTTGAATAAGCTTGATTTTTAATGGTTTTTCCCCTGATTAATGATACACAACGGTCAGATTTAGATTACAACAGTTATAACTCTTCTGCTGATATATTTGGACATTATATGACAGTCATTTTATAAAAATCTTTGCCTGGAAAAGCCACATTTTTGGTCTGCTGTGTTTGTCTCTAACATATCCTCTGTCCTGGTCAGTTCCAGGGAAGGTCTCCTCCAGTGTCTGGTGTGTGTGGGCGTGCACCGGCGTCCTCACGTGGGCTGTGAGACCCTTATTAATGTAATAACACCTGCTGCTCCAGTGTGGCCAGTGTAAGAAACTGATCTCAGTGTGCTTGCGTGAGTGGTCGTCCCCATTTTAAATAGCTGCCTAAATTTATCAGCTTTGTGGAAGTCAGTACATGCTGTGTGTGTGTGTGTGTGTGTGTGTGTGTGTGTGTGTGTGTGAGAAAGTCTTTTTCCACAATGATGTCAGCCTGGAAATCTAAAAATCTGCCTGATGACACGCTGCACCAAGGGCTGACTCAGGTAAAGTTCTCCTGGAGAAGGAACGACATCACTTTAATGTAGCAAAGATTAAAAAATCATTTCATTCGTATCGAGCGGTGACCTTTAAAGACAACACACGAAACAGACAATAAACCAAACATTGTATCTCCTTCATGACAGGAGGATGCAAGTCATTTGGGGTGGCGGGGCTTTATTCTGGTAGCCTCGTCCTTGATACTGCTGTCAGTGTGCCCTCCACATGGAGCAACTGTGGGCCGACCCCTCCCTGCTGCATACCACCCATCTGGGGCCCTGTCCAGGAACAACAGTTGCGTCTTCAGCCCTTCGGGCTCCAGCGACCGGCTCGTTGCAAAGGGAGATGGAACGATTCAGGATTGTCATTGATGATAACAGCAATCACCGAAGTTCATCCTTCATTTACGTTTTTCCGAGCCCACAACTCCCACGTGGCCTTTTAGCGAGTGTGAGAATAACAGATTCAATTTGAGTCCATTTAAACCATCATCTCCAGATGGACAGATACATTCATAATCTTTTTTTTTTTTTTGCTCAAAATGCTCGGCGGTGTATTTATACGTTGAGCATTTTTCCCACCCAAGAGCTGATTCAACATGATCTAGGACAGGGGTTTGCAGCAAAATCAGTGCAGAGCACATTTGGGTTTGTTTTAGTTGTTTTAAACATTACGTGTATGCTAAAAGTGTTTTAAAAAATCATTATTAAAACAGTTCAGAGGATGACTTGAAATGTTCCACAATTACCGCAACTTCAGAAAACAAGGCCAATTTTAATTTCTAACTCCCCCCCGCCCCCTCACACACACACACACACACACACACACCCTTCCCGCAGCGAGTCCCTGCGCTCTGCAGAGTTTTCCGTCCTGTGTCGGACTAACATCGTCAACGAGGACCAGCGCACGTCGAGGTTTATGGAAGCAGCGGGGGAAGCTGTCGCGTACCGAGATGTCACCGGATTTCACAGGAAGCTGCTCGCAGAGAAGCTCAAGAGCGACCCGGGCGACAATGACACCCTGGGAAAACGCGATGAGTCCAGCTATGCAGACTTGAACATGAAACCAGACGGCGTAAAAACCGTAAAAGTAACTTTCACCGGCGAAGGAAACCACCTGCTCTTCCAATACGACAGCGCGCAGCAAAAGAACCATGAAGCGGAGCAGAAAGTCCTCCCAGAGGACGCGGAGGAGCAGGCAGAGGACGCGCGCCCCTCCGTCCCTGGCGACCCATCTGTGGAAGCGCTGAGCAAAGCTCCCAACACCGATCCGGACCCCGGCCCCGGCCGGCGGCTGGACCCGAGCGAGCAGAGTGAGGCGGGGCGCAGCGGGAGCGACGAGCTGCGGTACACCGACATGTATCTGAACAGCAGAACCGAGTCCGACGACGGCGCCAGCGCGGTTCTGTCCGACTACTGCGGCTACGAGAGCGTCGAAAACGAACCTCACTACATCACAACGCACGAAATCCAGCCCACCGAACTGGACGACGACCTCGACTGCGACCAGGGCCGAGGCACCTGCTGGGACTTCGAAGACAACAATCTGGTGTTTTCCTTTGTGGATTACGCGTCTTTTGAGAGCGATGAAACGCAGGAGGGGACTCTGATCCTGGAAGGCATGAACCAGACCGAGCTGCAGCCTCGCCGCGGCGGAGCGGGCAGCACCGAGCAGGAGGATAGTGACCTTTGTGATTCGGAGAAATGTGCGAGCGAGGACGAGAGCGAGGACAAAAACAGGTTTGCTAACGTGGGGGAGATTCACTTATCAATTAAAGCTTCCTCCAGGGCGACGAATGATTCTGTCAGCATCGCGCACGAGTACACAAAAGACTTTGGAGACGGGAGCCGCTGCGCTCTGGTGAGCTCTGGCGCCATAGCGGAGCCGTTCCGAGACAGAGCCGAGTATTTCATTCCTGCCCCGGGCCGTCAGCACTTGGCAACCAAATTAAGACGGAAAGATATTAATGAGTATTCCAGTGGAGCGTCCAGTTCCATAAGCGAGCTGGACGACGCGGATAAAGAGGTGCGTAATTTAACCGCCAAATCTTTCCGCAGCTTGGCATGTCCATACTTTGATGCCATTAATCTTAGCACTTCTAGCGAGTCCTCTCTGTCGGAATATGGACTAAATCAATGGTCCTCTTATATGGACTGGAACTATGGAAACATATCGCGAGCTGAAGAGCGGCGCGTAATTGCGCACAAAACTTCGAGCGAAGCTCTACGAATGAAGAATACTGTGGGCGGCAAAAGGTACGGCGTGAGATCTACTCAGAACAAAATGTACGCAATACACAAGGCAACAATTTCTCAGCAGTCTTCTTCTTCTGAGATGAATGACACAACGCAGCGCGGAGTCACGTTGAATGTGCGATGTAACGTTAACGAGCCCGAAGTCACCAGACGCACAGTGTGTTCCAAAAAAGGGACCGTGTCGGCCAGATCAGGGTGTGCCATTCAGTACAATCACACGGACGGCGCAGGGGGCATACACAAAAGAGCTGTTTATGCATCGAGTTTGTTGAAAAATGTGATTTCTAAAAAGATGCAGTTGGAACAGGAGCGCAAATTGGAAAGGGGGGAAATTTGTGAAACGTACCCGGCTCTGAACCCGCGGTTCCAACTCAAAGATCACGATGGCGTGAAAGACAAAGGTCAGGAAAGAAGCTGCCACAGGCAAACGTCAGAATCGGGTTCTGGATTTAATTCCACGGATGATCAGCAAAGCAGATGCAGTTCCTGTGAATCCACAAAGGAGTCAGGAGGAAACAAAGTGCCAGAGGATTTCAAGAAGTCAAAGCTGCTTAGCAACACACAAAATAATGCTTTGAGTTCAGCTAATGAAGACAAACCTGAGCCGGTCGGGGAGGTTGAAGCTGTGAGGGACACGCAGACAGCAAAAGAAGGGCTGGAAACCATCAGCATACAGTCCAAATTGCTCTTTGTCCCAAGCTGCCAGCTCCTCTCAAAGAAGTGTTTCCCTAAAGACCTATCAGGTTCTGCAACGGACCCTGCGACAGACGCACCTGCCGCATCACACCAGTCCGGTCACATCTTCAGGAGAGGAGAACCCGAGAAAAGAGGAAAATCCCCTGAGATTAAAATTTGTCTGAGAAGTGTGAAGGAAAATAAAGGCTGCGCACTGAACATCGCCAGCTTGTTAACCCCCAAAATAAGTGACAACAGCACATTCAGGTCGCCGGCAGAGGCCGATGCTAAATGCCACATACTGTCCTCTTTAGATAAGATGCCACATTTTACTGTTAGAGACATCAGAGACACTAAATGCAAGTTTCACACACCGATTTATCAGGTCAGAGATGTGCGTAAATTGGTCAAGAGTTCATATCAGTTTGTTTCTCTGGATAAAGGTGTAAGTAAATGTACCAGCGCAGCGGACAAACCTGAGGAAAAAGAGGCGGTTAAACACGCTCCGCCTGCTCCCATAGTCATTAAATGTCAGTCAGTGAATACAAACGTCAAACCACAGACGGCCGAGGTGTCTCAAAAACAAGCGGGGAGTGTGTGTCACCCAGCACAAGGTGAGAATCCGTCGCTGCGCTGCACAGCAAGCAGGTCACCGTATGCTGTGTGCAAGCCGCCCGAAGTTCAGACAAACGCTGAAGGCAAACTGATAAAACACAGCCTGGAGAAATTTGAGCTGAAAGAACCGAAACAGGCAGCCTTGGAGAAGCTCAAAGCTGCCGTTAAAACAATGGAGCAGCTCTACATCTTTGACAGAAACGAGTGGAAGCGGAAAACTCACACTCCGCAGCCAGCCGCAGACGGCCAGGCGTCGGCTTCTACCGCCGCTGAGGAACGAGGAGCCGAGCAGGTGGGGCAAACCAAAGCGGACGGGACTCCTCGGTCCAACACGGAAGCAAGCAAACCAACGGGAGACAAGGGAGCTCTAGATGTGAAGCCAGCCAGCAACACGCGCGTGTCTGAAACACAGTCCCAGGAGGGCCAAAGATTCAGCAACAGAAGTAGTCTTCACTTTGGGAAGAAGGCGAGTGCTGGCAGCAGCTCTGCTCCACAGAGCTCCGCGCTGCAGACGTCGCTGCCCGCGGCCTCCAACACACCCGCAGCTCCTCTGAGAGTGGAGATAGAGTCCCAGGGGGAGCAGAGAAAAATCAAAATCAGCCCCATCCACCCCTCGGTGGCACCGGCCAGCTCAGATTCGGAGAATTACCTCACCATCCCAGGGCTGGGGGGCGCCGGTCGGGTCCGGCTGCTGAACCCTGAACCCATTCCACAGGAGGGCAATTCAGATGTGCATCGGTTCAAAGCGGCGGAGCAGAAAAAGTCCCCAGTTCTGCTGGAGTACCCAGCTGTGCCCAGCGTGCTCCATCCCTCAGGGCCCGCGGCGGCCTTGCATGCACAGCAGCACCTACTGTGTCTCTCTCCCGCTGTCCCGCCGACACCACCTGCCGGAGACGCACAAACCCAGCGCAAAATGCTTTTGGACCCCACAACGGGCCATTATTACCTGGTGGACACACCCTTCCAGCCTGCAACCAGGAGGTTATTTGACCCTGAGACGGGCCAATATGTTGACGTGCCCGTGCCTCGTCCGGCTGCGGCACACGTCGCCCCCATCTCCCCTGTGTCCCTCTCCGTGTCCCCTCTGACATTAGGCCCAGCCGCATACGCCCCCACCTACATGATCTACCCAGGCTTCATCCCCTCGCCCACTTTGCCCGCGCAGACGGTGTTTCCACAGCAGCAGTATCACCCTGAAAAACCGGAAGGGGAAGTAACGTCCAAAAGCCCCCGGCCGGAAGTCACGGCAACGGGAAGCGAGAGTGCGTATTACAGCGCGACGAGCGAAGCCCCTCAAGGGCCGCAAGCGCAGCCTGTGGGCCTGGGACATGTGACCACCAGGGGAGGCGTGCTAAGCTCCGACAGGAAGCCTGTTATCAGCATCACAACGCAACAAGGTCCAAGAATTATCGCCCCTCCCTCCTTTGATGGAACAACTATGAGCTTTGTAGTGGAGCATCGGTAACCAAGGAAACGTCTCGCCACATGTGTAAGACACCACATGTGCACGTTTATTGTTCTAAAAAATGAATTAGACGATATCAAAAGCATGTTTATAACAGTAGAACATTAAAACTTTTCCATGCGATGGAGGCTTTGAGTACTAACCCGACTTCAACTGGCAAAGTTCTGGTTTTTTTTGTCTTTGAGATTCAGGCTAAATGTGTGCGATATGTAGCTAAACATTCTAAATGTTAGTGAGTGGGAGTCATCAAAGCGAACCTGCATTATTACCCAGATTTTGACGAGAAATGTGGCTGAAGCGGCGGAGCAACTGCGGGGCGGAGGCATGTCAGCGGTAATAGAAATGCAGCAGCTTCCTGACAGGCAATCTGACTCCGCTGGGCTTGGTGGGAGACTGGACTTTCAACCGCAGTCCAGACTCAGTCCCTTTTCTCAGCATTACCAATCATCCGGCTATTTTGATAGTGTCAGACAAGTTTGTTGACATGGTTCTCCCTCCGTGATGGAAACTGTCACAGGAAACTCCTTTTTTTAGCAACAACTTCAGCGTTGGAAAGTATCAACATTACCCCTCATTGGTGGATCTGTGAGAGTTCATGAAGTAAGATAAAAAAGACAGAAATCACAGTCTTGGTTTTGATTTTAGAGCGTTCGTATATTGTTCTCTCTCTCTAAGGCCATAGTTCTTTCCTTAGAAGAACAAAGATCAAATGCATGCGCTGGGGAAAGGAAATATTATGGAGCATTTAAAACTACCGCAAGTATCCATGTTATCGTATAATTTTAATTGTCCCGGCATTTACACTTACCAGGCGTAACATTTATGAGCCCAGATAAGAAAAATGTGCAACGCTGGTTACCTTTGGTGGCACCAGGGATGCGTACGGACACATCATCCTCAGAGTTGATGACAAGCAGAGAAAATGGGCTTGAATGAGGATTTGAGAGGCCAGACCGAGGGCTGGAGGATCAGGCCAGGGCGGTTCCTGGGGTTCCTGGTCTGCACAGGTCCGTCCCTATTAAAGAAGGGCCGCTGGTGAGCTGGCGACGGGGTCACAGGGTGACTGATGGCCGTGAGGAGCAGGACGGAGCGAGCTGAGCTCTGCTGGGAAACCAGCGTGCAGGTGTTTGATCTCATACCTGTCTGGACCTCGGAGACCTGCTGCTCACCTCCTGGTGTCAGAAACCGCTGCACACCTTTGTGTTTTGGGCAGGTATTAGGCAGGGGGTCAGGGTGTTCGGCCTCGTAACTGCATAAAAAAAAATAAGCATACATTAGACATTGCATATACAGATTAAAGTTAATGTTTTTATTTGCAGTTATCTTTTATTTACTTGGTGCTACGATTCCTAGTCTGTTCTCAGCTATGTGTCAGAGTAAGAATACAACTGCATGGGGATGACAGATACATGTCAGCTGGGTGCGTGCAGTCATGGGCTCAGATATGGTGTGAAAAGGTGAGCGTATATGTGTGTGTGTGCGCGTTGGGGGTGTATGCAGACGTGTGGGCATGGCTGGGATAGTGATGCGGGAGGAAAAGGTCAGGCAATGTAAAGTATTTGTTGTGCTGATGCAGAGACAGCACAGCTGCTGGGGGACATCAGATGCTGCTGCAGCTCTCGCTTGGACGCAAGTCTGCAGGGCCGAGACGGGGTCAACTTTTTATAGCCCCCTCCCCCTCTGTTTTTCCCTAAACGGGAAAAAGGAGGTGGAGAGCACCGCTGACCTCCAACACTCCTATGTAAACAAAGCGCAGAAGTGTGTCATAGCAGTAAACTGGGTTGAATCGAGTCCATTTTCTCATCACCTGCCAGATTATCCAGCTGCACTGGACAGTAAAGAAAAGTGGACGTTTGTCTGAACATTCTCAGCTGTTTAACACATTTCTATGTCTGCTCTGTCACCTTACAGATACCTCCACTGAAGAACCTGCTTTCACTGAGTGAAAGGGAAGTTTTCGCCCTCCATTCTCCCTCTCCCGGCTGCTTTTCCCCTCCCATGTGCTGCCTACATTACTTGGAGATATTAGAGCACTTTGCAGGGTAAACAAGATGCAGCTGCACAATTTGGCTGACAGGATTTTTCTTTGAGGATATCTCTAATCTGCTGCTGTCTAGAACTTCTGGATGCTGTTTGAGCTGAACAAACATGTCTATTCAAAAGGAAACAAAGAAAACGTGTCGCAGGTCAAAATCTGTCAGGTCACAATTTTGTTGGGAATTGAATTGTTTATTCAGCATGTGCAAACTGGACATTTGTAGATTTAATAGGTTAAAAAAAAGCATTATTTCCCTACTTTACCTTTGATTTTGTTGCATTTGATAGCTGAGATGGTCCGCCCCTAGTGGCCAAAGGTAGTACTGTCGCAAAATGTTAATACTCATGGTGCCCTGAAATCTCTCCCCAGTGTAGATCACCTAGATCACCTAGATCACCTAGATCACCTAGATCGCTTTGAAATGTAATGGCACTTATAGCCTTTACTGCGGTATTTGCTTAGCGTTTGCGGTCAGAAAGTGCCAGTGAACACAAAGTGAGGAGGTATTAAAAGTGTTTTCATGAAGACTTTAGGTATGTCGAGGTCAGAATGGTTGTGGGGGTGTGTTTGCCCCCTGTGGTGTGTGAGAGATTCAAGAAGGCCACAGACAGGAACCTTCTGGTCACTCTGACAGAGGTTCTGCCAAACTGTCATCTGACCCTGAAAGGTGAAGAAGAGCTTAACCTCGGCTGTTTTCAGCATGCGATTGTGGCTTCTGACCGGGACTAACAATAGTGCTGGACAGTCGAACCTAATCCGCAGACAGGGCGCAGGGGTGGCTCGTGGTGGCTTTCTTCACTTTCTTTGAAGGCCACGAAGAACTTTGCTCTTTGTGCAACTTCTGGGGCTTTAAAAGCCGTCAGACACTGACCATTGCAGCCGACTCCAGCCGAGGCTGAATGGGACACCGCTCACGTCACAGGCTGATCTCCACCCTGAAACTCACACAAAACTTAAAAATAAGAATGAATGCACGAGTTGCCCGAAATTCCTCCTAAGACGTCTCAAACGGTGGTCTTTGTGTTGAGCTGAGGAGGTTCATATAACTGACCTGGATGCCTGCTGGACGCTACACTGTGGAGGTATCCCAAACATCTCATCTGGCCTTCATCATGATCCTTCATGAAATGATGGAGGACGTGGCAGAAAGGGCACAGAACCGACCTTGCTCAGCTTGCTGCCTGGCTGAGGTCAGAGTCAGTGTTGATGGATGGATCAGCCCATCAAACATTTATATTTGGAGGATCCAGAAGACGGAGGGAGGGGATTTTCAGCTCCCTGCTGTCGGCCACAGACCTCCATCTAACTCTGGTTTCTAGGGTTTGGGGAGAAATCACATTATCAAAGTTCTATTGTGTCTTTTAATAACATTTGGACAAGTATGATTTTAATTCCTGTAAAAGGAGGAACAGCAGCAGTACTGTAAATAAGGAACTTTGGTCACCATGATGGACGTTCGAATAGTGAAAGCTCCAAATTAGAACAAACTAAAGTGGAGACTCTAGAAAGATTAGGTTACTGCGAATGATGCGTGGATGGATGGATGGATGGATGGATGGATGGATGGATGGGAAGCACGCATCCCATGACAAATGTATTTGCTGTCATACTGAACAGTGACGTCACCAGAGTGTCCGCCTGCTTTTGTCAAATTTCTGCTTCAGTCCAAAATAAATGTTCCCAGTTGTAACAGCCTCTCCACGTTTCATGTGTGTGCGGCCGCGATTTCACCCAAAGTGTGTGTACTTTCTGTCAGGCCACGTTTTTGCCTCTTGAACGACCATGATTTAACAAAAAGAATAAAGAAAGGCAGACGTGCAAATCCCAGGCAGTGGAGACGTTTAGGGGAGAAAGTCCTGCGCGGCTGCCAGTTTGCTTTCCACGTCTGTGTGATGAGATGTGAGTGGAGTGGATGTGGACGTGTCCGTGTCTCTGAGGTATGTTTGGCATTTCAGCATTCTGCGAGTGTAAAACCAGGAGTCATGTTACTGGGACGCAGACGGGAGCCTGCATGTGTTGGGTGTGTCAATCTAACACACACACACACACACACACACACACACACACACGCATGCACACGCGCGTCATTTTCCCCGTTCAAGCGGCGTTGTTCTTCCTTTTTACTTCCAATAAATATTCACAGGTGTTTTTAGTAGAGACCCGTTAACCATATTTTGCTCTCTGTGCACTGAACCTTTGTTTCCTTTTGAAGAGGCATTGTGGCACCATTGTGATTGACTTAATTCATGTAAATATTTAAATTCTCTGCAGGTCAGATTATGCCTTGATTCTGTAAAATACATGTTTTTATGCTGCTGTGAAAAGCAGACTTTGAAATGCCCTGAAAGCTGGTTTGATATAAAAAGTCCTTCAGTGGATTTAAGGATTTTTATTTTTCAGACTGTGCAGTAAAATGAAAATGATCCGTGTTAAATCATTTTAAAATATGTGCTTAAAATGTACATTAAATTTAAGAAATTGATATTCATTGCCTCAAGATGACAAATCAAAAATCAGAAATTGACCAGCAGATATAAAGACATGATAAACTACCTCCAGGCAGAGTTTTCAAAGTACATGTTTGATTCAGAAGCTGTCCAGAGATAACGGATGCATCGCCTAGTTTTGTTTAATTTAAGATGGCTCACGTTTGCCCATCATTTTAAAAAGGTTATATTATCACTGAAAATCAATTGTTTATGCATTATTTCCCAAATTTTGAACTGTGCTCCACTAGTAGAAGAGACAGAATAAACCCTTAAAATAATTCCCATACTTTCCGGGAAACCTTGAAATAAACATTGGAAACTGACTACCTAAGCTTGAAAAGGAGTAAAATCTGAGATGGTCCGAGAAAAGTGGATTTCTGAATGTAAAGGAAAAGGAGGAAAGGGCTTCAGTAATGAATGGAAGAGGTTATAAAGTACATATTATTACATGTTGTGCAGATTGTGTAATTTATGTCTGTGTGAGGAAGCCACATCAGGAAGGACAGAGAGAACGTAGAAGGATGACTTGAAAGGAGACGCAAGTGCTGATGAATCTGAGGAATGAGTGTGACGTAGACCGACGGAGGTCTGCTCCTGTTTGCAAATAAATTCAGATGCAAGCTACCCAACCTGGCTTCGTCCCTGAATTTCAACCCAAGTTTCCACCACAGGCGCTCATTATCAAAACCCAAACGTTGGTCTTATTTTTCCCCGATTCCCGCGGCTGGTGAACAGCTACCGACCACCGGAACCATACAAAAGGAAAAAAAAAAGAAATGGCAGAGGTCAAAAGGGATCAAACAGATTTATGCCAACACAAGTACAATTTTGGCCTGTGGCAGCAGGCGAGGTTAGCTTTCTGGTGACACTGAAACATCACCCGGGCCGAGGCTTAAGTTTAACCTGACAGTTTGCTGCGCTGTTTACATGGTTGCTGTGGCTGCAGCGAGACTGGCAGACACCGGTTTGCCCTCAGCTGCTCTCAGTGGTTGCTGAAGAATCTCCATTAAGGCCCAGTATTTAGATGCCAGTAAAGGCTCTGATGTCACAGCTGCCGCAAGGATTTGCTGCTTCACCTGCATCAGTAGCAGCTTTTCCCCATATTTACCATTAAGCGGGAAACATGACCGAACCTCAGCGTCCAGAGGTCACGTCAGGGCCGCTGTCCCACCTACCTGTCCCCGGGTACTTTCCAGTCATCATTGCACCTACATCCTCAGCCTGGTAGCCCCCAGAACTTTCAGGAAACCTTCCACGGCTACAACAAAGATTGTCAACGACAGTTAAAAGTCCGTTTCTGCCTAAAACCCTGAATTTCACATTAAGAGTGATGTTAGGGCACACATTTAACTAAGAAATAAGGGATTAGTGACAGATTTCCTACTAAAAGGAAATGAAATTGTTGTATTTAGAGTCATATTTACATGTAAAAACGTTGCGTAACTGTGTGGACGAGAGTGGTTTTATTAGCGTTTTAATGAGACGTCCTGTGTTTGCCCAGCATAAATACAAAAAAAACAAAACAAAACAAAACAAAAAAGACAACCCAAAAACCCTTCATTTCCAACAAAATGCAAAATTAAAATGTCTTAAATAGTCACAGGAATGTAAACGCTTGTGCTGGAAAAAAAAAAAAAAAAAAAAGAAGAAACCACCACTTTTTTTTATAAAATAGTTGACTAGCGGAGTTCTGATCAGTGTTCCTGAATGAAAAAAGGCTTTTGGCGCAGCAGCACTCAGCCATTCAAAGGTTTGTGGTTCCTGGTTTTTTCACACCTTTTACCAGCTGGAGTCAAAAACCTTCTTGCACATGTTGGAATTCTCCTGGTGAAGTGGGAATTCGGAGCCGGAAACCAGCTGCTTTCGGCCCCTGCGTGACGTCACGCTCTTTCCCGAGGCAAGCCCTCGTACTTGGTTACGTAATTACTGAAAGAAGAACATCGAGGAGCGATGAAGGTTGTGTGTGTGTGTGTGTGTGTGTGTGTATTTTTTTTTTTTTTTTTTTGGGCAGGGGGACGCGGCAGTAAAATGCAGCATCTCACAGTACCTGATGGGGAAGGTTGCTTTGTCCATCTGCATGCACACGAGGAAGGGATATTCCGAAAACTGGACGGTGGTGATGAAGTCGAGCGCGGCCTCGGTTTCAAAGCTGACCTCCACGCCTGCCCTCATAAAGTCCAGATCCACCGTAACATTTCCAGTGACCACCAGCGCTCCCCTGAGTGACAACAAAAAGAAGCCGTCAGTGACTTTGGCACCAGTAATGGTTTCATGTTTCATCAAAGAGCCTCGGGAAGAATCTTTTGCCAGCGTGGTTTGTTCCGCTTCCAGGAAACGACAACGGTCACGTGTTAAAAAGGCGCTTTCTTTCACTCTTTAAAGTCAACTCATCCTAAAACTGTTCTGATGTCACAAAAATCAAACGCTGCTTCCTGAAAATCAAAATGCTGGCAGGTAACACAAGCGGCTGTGCTTATCTACGTAAAAGTCGGACCTAATTCGAAGGCTAAAGGCCGTGCTTCCAGAGCCGTTTCCGGGGCAGCGAGCTAACCGAGGCCACTGGGCTCCAGTTTCAGCAGCTCTCCGTTGTAGTGTTTTAAAAATAGACACGCAGACAGAGGTGATGTCATATCTGCAGAAACCCGCAAACGAGACAGGCGTGAGGCACAACGCTGGCGCGCCACCTGTGTGCCAACCCGGCAGCGCTCAGAGCTCAGCTGAAGCAGATCGGATCTATTTGCAGGGGCGTGACACGGCTCCGACCTTTGAAATCACTTTCCATTTAGAAAAAAGGGTGTTTTGTTCCAACAATTATCTGGCTGGTACGAAGTTCACTGCCCTGCAGGAAGTGTTAGGTCATAGTGCACATGCGGTTGTTGTTTGTGAGGCTGTGACCTACTAACAATGTACAGACCCTCGTGTAAACGTACATTAACGATCCACAGTGACAGGCCAAAGATGAGCGCTCCGGCTGTGTCACGCCATCGTTCGGTGACCGTACCTGTTGTTCACGCTGGTCTTGGACTCTCGGTACCACAGACTGATCTCCATGCCTCCGGAGATGTCGATAGCGAGCCCACCCTGGAACTCGGCGCTGGCCCTCAGACCAGACTGCAGGTGGAGGACCTGGAGGACCAAAATATGAGGAATAAAGAGGAGCAGGGAAGGCGGACCGTGCGGTTCAACCCACCTCCGAGTGATCGCTCAGCAGAATGAGGCCCTTCACCACGTTCATGGGCTCCCCGGTCATAGAAAACATCTTGGACATGAGGTCGCTGTAACCTTTGAAGAAAGTGACGGGACGCAGCTGGATGTCGAAGAGCAGAGCCGACATCCCGGCGAAGGACTCCAGGTCCTCCTCCCCTGCGTCGGCTGTGGCGGCGATCAGCGACTCCAGACCCTGCGCTTCGATCGCCACCTGACAGAGAGCGATGGCGGCGGCGGTGATGACCATCTGCTTTGTGGTCGAAATGTCACCTGTAGTCCATCCGTGTCACCTGTAGTCCATGTAGCGTTGCTCCGTTGCTAGCACCGAAGATATTCATGTTGCTTCTCCTCAAGATCCCAGAGCCGGAATACAAAATGTCCAAACTGTAGGTGGAGGTCATGTCCGCAGATTCTGGAGATACAGGTGACTCAGCTTGTGCACAGACGCACGAGCAAACGCCTGAAATGTCCGTGTTACTCACGTGCCATGAATCCAGAAAACGCAGAGGATGACCCAAGTTTGAAAAGCGGTCATAGTTGTGTGAAATCATGTCTTTCATGGCTTTCTGTAACATTTTGCTGCAAATTATAATAAAAAAAAGAGATAAGTAACGCATGAACGCTGAAAAAACCATCCAATCCACTCAGTCACTCAAATTCATCTCCATTTTCCAAGCGGCAAACCTGGCCGGGAGCTGGAAGCGGAGGATGTCCTGGATTTTGGACAGCATGTACTTGTTCATCTCGTGAGGTAGGTGTCCGATGGACAGCAGCAGGTTCTTGACCTCCACGTACGACGGGTTGCTGCTGAGGATGACGTCAGCTGCGGCAGCTCTCACGTTCTTCTCGTAGATTCTTCTGTTCTGGTGGTAAACCCTGTTGACTGTGCGTTTGACCTACAAAACCACAACATCTTCAGTTGGGAAGCAGATCTGCTCTGCATCCGTCTGCAGACGTTGGTCTGCTCTGGGTCTTTACCTCTTCGGTCAGGAGGCTGACGTGGTATCTCTGCAGAGCGGTCAGGGCGATGGTGCTGTACGCTCCCACCTCTGACTCCGCATATTTGGTGAAGGTGGGAATGGCCTCAGGAAGCATGGAGTTTTTCAGAGCCAGGAGGTACATCTGGACCTCGGACTCCACCTGGGTGCTGCTGGGGCCGTTTAAGATCAGCTGCTTTGCCTGCATCACAGCCTGAGCGGGAGCAGAGGGGCGTCATTCCCTCTGGTTAAGTCTCACAGCGTCTTTTCCCTAAATGCCTTTTTGATGTTGTGGAAGCTCACCGGCGAGCTGCAGCCTCCTTTCTGACACAGCTTGTGGACCAGGGCACCCATGATGATCACTACGGATTCTTTAATATCAGTGCTGCCGATCTTCCCCTTCGAAATATCCTAAAAGAAAAATCCCCATTTAAAGGCACTGCAAAAATACGGCGGCCAGTTTGACCAGTTCGGGGATAAGGAGGCGTGCCTCACCAGCAGAGCCTGGAGCATCCTCTGGTCAGGATGTGAGGCGAAGCCGCATGCGTACAGAAAGCGCTCCTGCAGAACTAGACCCTTAGCATCGGTGAAGTTTAGGAACTCCAGCATGGCGTCCAGAGACGCATCCGTCTGGGACGACGTCACCGCATCCACCACCTGAGGGCTGCAGCCAGCACAGACAGCAAACCTGCTGGGTCTGACTCCAACGCACAGCTGGACCAAAGATCCAGCACCGGTCACAGAAAGCTATGGCAAAGAAGGGAGGAGCTCATTTACAGAGACGTCTTGCTGGCGCTCTTCAGAACTTTGAGGATCTCGTCCTTGGACGCCCTCCGAATGCTCTGGATGAGGGCCAGGAAGCTGCGAGGAGCCGTGGCGGAGGACAGCTGATCGGGCTCCAGCTGCTTCTGCAGAGTCTGCCAATGCTGGAAAAGCTAAGAAGGAAAACACAGGGAGAGGAAAAGCGAGACTGCCTGTCAGTCAGTGCAGTACAAAAATATACAGCGTATCTCCTGATAGAGCCATTCAGCCATGGAACATCTGAGTTACTGATGCTGTCCAGGCCAGGAGCCACCTAAACGAGTGAAGGAGTGAGGAGAGGAACACAACAGCTGTTTTGATACACATGAGGATTGATTTAGAACCTAAGTTTACTTTGCAATGAAGTGAAAATGTCAATCCATCCCCTCGTCAGTCGTCTTTTTACAGAGGTCAACACTGACTGGACGCACTGACTGCTGCAGCTAACACCAGCCCTCCCAAAAATGGACCCTGGTTTTTTACCATCCCGGCTTCCCAAACGATCCAGGCTTAAACATGATTGGTTTGACTATTGCTTCTTCTGAGGACGGTTTGGTGTTGGTGGGACTTGAAGAGAGACTCACCGCGGGGCACCCTTTGCACTGGGATTTGACCTTCTCCAGCATGATCCCCACAGCCGCCAGTTTCGCATCCACCGACTTGACGACCCCGCTCACGTCCTTCCCGGGGACTTCCAGAGGTCCGGCCTCTGTCCTGACCAGAGTGAGGGTCTGCCTGAGAGGACAGCACCGATGTCAGCTGCGTCTGGATCAGGAAGGGGGCTGTTTTGGATCGCGGCGCTCACCTGGACACCACTTGAGCGGCAGCAGATCGGCGGGCGTTGACGGCTAACGAGTGCGTTTCCTCAGCCACGGCGGAGCGGATGAAGCCGTCCTCAAGCGTGAAGACTGTGACAGAGCTGGACTTTCTGCTCACACCCAGCACCTGGAAGGGACACACACCGTTCCAGTCGAAGAGCAGGAGCGAGGCCCGGCGAGAGCCGTGCCTGCACCAGCTGCTGTGCTGGCCCTCCCACCTGGCTCTGCGTGGTGAATCCCGTCTCTGCAGTCTTGCACGTCTCCAGGAGTTTGGTCCTCGTCACGCGATGCTTCTCCGCCTGGTACGCCACCGTGCACCTTCCAGACACGTCGTTCTGTTCGCAGACATTTAAACTGTTCACACGGTTTGCAAACGGGTTGAAAACACGTTTCCGGTGGTTTTTACCTCGACAACCTTTCCGCTTTTCAGCTGTACTTGGAATAAGCTGGCCAGGCCTCTTTTAAGGTTTCTGATGGTTGCAGGTTCGCTCCAGTAAGAATAAAAGGCTTTGGCCTGCGGCAGACATGAAAGGAGACTCGCATGACTCTCCAGCTCTCAGGGTGTCAGTTTTTCTGAACCCAACACATGTCGATGACTTCAGGGGCCATTCCCGGGACATGCAGGAACCAAAGACGCATCGAAAATGAACACAGAATACTACGGCGTTAGCACACTGGAAGATAAAAAAGACTGAACTCAGAGCAGAATATTTCCTCTAATTATATTCTCAGCAGCCATCAGCACATAGCAATGACATCACCCTTTCTGTCCGATGCCTCCTGACGTTACTGATATAATAATAAACGATGGAGCCAAATGTAAGTCACATGAGCTGACTTATTCCTGGAAGGAATTATGAGTAGAGAAAGCAGTCTATTGCATCATCTCACACTGTCTCCTAAACACTATGTCATTTATGTGTGGCCCTGGGCCACCATATCAGCACAGACCACCATAAATAGTCTGTCAACTGCTGCTCTGTATAAATAGGTGAGGCCCCCAGGGAGACCACCTCCCATCTACTCTGTTTCCGCCATCACCCACCTAGAAACGCCGAGCTTTCCTCCATTCCCCTCAGATGTCAGCTCAGCTAGGACTCGTGCACTGGTTTAGATCTAATCCAGGACCCATGCGGAGTACATGCTGTCTAACGTGCATGTAAACTTGGGATATTTCTCATTAGAGACTGAGAACTTTTATCAACTACTCTATCTGTGCTGCTGCAAACCGGTGTCACCCAATTCTGCTCTGAAGTGAAGAAGATACGAACCAGTCGGCCCTGCTGGTGCAGCGTTGGTACCAGTTATCCGTAACTCTGAACAGTAAGCAGTGATAATGTCGCGATAAGAGGCTGAGATCACAGATATGGCACAGGATGAGCGTTCTTACTGAGCGGTTGGTTCATCCACTGACCCCCCTAACCTGCTGACCTTTGCACACACACACACACACACACACACACACACACACACATGCGCGCACACTTCCTGTCTGGTATTTCTACTGCCAACATCATCACTCTGCTACAAGCAGAAAACCAGTCAACCAGAGGCTGGACTGGGCCAGCGTTTCAAAATAAGAGTTTTCCGCCTGTTACTGAACTGAAGTCCCCGTCTGAAAGCACGGCGGATTACCTTTCCGTTTCTAAGGTGCAACAAAAACGGTTTGGTCAGAGCCGCCAGGCTGGTTTTTCCTAAAAGACTCTCTGCTGTGGCTCCATGGAGGATGTTGCTCTTCTCCGGTCGAGGGGTGGCTGGCTCCAGCTTCACATTCGAGACCTGAGAAACAGCAAGAAACGAGACGACGATGATGAACTTTTGCAATAATGAGCCACGTTCTCCTCTTCCGGCAGGAGGAGGTGAGGCCAGCTCCTCTCTCGGTGTGAGGGCGTACCGCCAGCTGAATCAACTGGTCGTCTTTGCTGCTGGGATCCCTCCAGACCAGGTTGGCGTCCACCTGGCTGGAGATCTTGTAGCCGGCGGGGTTCTCCTTGGGACCCCTGGTGCTGTCCAGCAGCACCTCGCTGATGTAGCTGAATTTGTACAGCTGCTTGTTGTTCAGTCGGGGTCCAGCGGCGCCATCTGAGCAAACACAGGAGACACCGGCACATTTTCACAGCTCGGTCTTCCCAGGATGGTAAAAGACCGTATTTCAAAGATATCCCACAATATTTTTTCTGATCTTCAAGGAACCGACTCAACAATCAGGCGTCAAAGTATAATATGTCACGAGGAACGACAGTCTTTGGATTATTAATCAGTTATCAACCGCGATGCCTCTGACTGGAATGAATTATTGATCGTTCTGCTCTTGTGGTGCTTCTCATGTGAGCATTGAAGGTGTGTCCTTCAGCTTCTCCATGACTGACGTGTCAGCACTCGATGTCATCAGCAACAGTTTGGTTGATTTGGCCAATTCAAACAGCTGGTGCAGGACAGAACCAGAACCTCGGCAGCAGAAAAGTGACAGACTGGATCACGGATGCGTGGACGCCAGTGACGTCACGTCCCATTCATTTTCTGCTGTGGCCGAGCACAAAGCAGGAGCCCCTCCGACATCCCATCATCACACACTCGCATCCACTCACCTTTGACAGAAGCTGAGAAACAAGAAGCTGAAGAAAGCAGGAGCAGAACCAGGGTCAGCATGATGCCCTCTCGCTGCTGGCAGGAGGAGAAAAGCGGAATTAAAAATGGGTGGCTGAAGCTGGCTGAAGGGCCACGGAGACAGATCAGCTTCTGCTAATAGGTTTTATCGGAGGGGAGGGCAGACTCCAAACTCCACGCACCAGTACTAAGTACGAAATAACCAGCAAATGATTAACCCGAGAGCGCACATCCGACAGGGACTTGTGCGCCGGGGCAGCGGTGGGCGGGTCGATCCGCGGGGTCGGTGGCGACGTTAATGTTGCCGTTGATCAAGACTGATGAGATCGATACTTAACTTTCAGTTTCCCTTCTCAAAGTTCAGCGCACACGCGCGGACACCTCATCCTCTCATGCCTGTTTTCCAACATTCCGTGTCTGCGCGCCCACAGCGTGCGCGCACGCGTCACGGCGTGCCAATGCGCGCGCCCGTCTAATGGATCAGTAAAATTGAATTTCCAAGTCGATTGTCTCCGGCCGGGCCTGTCTTTGAATGGAGACGTTGACCGGGCCGCGGCTCACGCGTGTCCGCCGACCTCCGCCTCCTCCCGGGACACACAGAGGCCGCTTTGTCGGTCCTGGTTGGGGAAGGAGGGCGTCTGTCAGGGGAACCAGCCCTACATCTCAGATTACGGCATCTCAGGGGCCCCAGGAACTGTGGTCATCACTCCCATCAACAGAAAGGCAGCTTCCACTTAGAGAGCAGAAGCCGTTAACGTTTTCACACAACTTCAGCTTCCTGAAATAAATATCAGAAGGTAAATAATAAAAACCCAAATCTAGATGATTTATCGTAATGATTTGGTCACATATAACGCAGAGAAAGTCACTGGTTCCTCTAAACCAAATGTAGTTTTTACACCAGTGTGTAATCTCATCAGACCGGCTCTCATACATCAGATTCTGGGCTTCACTGGAATCTAGAGTGGCCCTGAAGGGGTCCTGATTACATTAACGCTGATGCATTTACTGATCACGGCCATCTTCGCTTCAGGCGTGTTCGATCATTCTGGGCCACCCGGGCGTCGTTGCCACGCTCCTTATCTGCTGATTCCGTCAGGGGCCTGCTGGAAGCTGCAGATTCCAGCTTCAGTCAAGAAGTGTTTTTTTCCCTCATCCCTCGTCTCACTAAGCATGTGGAAGTATTTCATTGAGAAAATGACTTCCTTCAGTATTCACGGGGTACTACTTCAAATTAATGTTTAACAAAGGTGTGAGTGGTTGGAGGACTTACTGACAGAAAAACAACCAGCCCCATGATGAATCATTATCATTCCGGTTGATAAGAATTTCTCTGTTCACCAGTATAGATTCAAAACCTGAGCAGTTACCGGAGGTAGAAATGTGGAGGTACCCCAGCCTTAAAATGCACCATATGTCTTGTCTTTACCAGGTAGAATATGCATGGTGGTGACACCCTGGTGAAGACAGATGTCACGATGCTGTCATCGTTCTCCTCGCTGCTGCCGAGCGTCAGCGCCAGCTGGACAGATCAGCTCGTGTGTGCAGAGATCACGGAGGAGCACAGTCGGCCTGTGTCTAAGAGGAACAGAGGTTAAAGAGGGGAGAAAACGCCAACAGCAAAAACCTGAAAACCTGACTCAACCGCGGAGAGATGTAACCGGAGGCTGCTGGTCAAAGGCCACTGCAGAGATCTCCAATCAATCCCTGATAACATGCTGAGCAGATACTCTATCGACGACAGGTGGCTAAAATCACAAATTATCGGTGTTGTTTTGAAAGAAATGTGCCTCTTGAACCAAACTGTTTCCCTGGACCAACCCCTGTTCCTCAGGCGTTCACCTGCATGCACCAACTCGAAGTATCAGATAAAGAAAAGATTATTGTCCCTCACCTGCTGAGTGACAAGTACAGACATGGGGTGATCACAGATTCAATATGTCAGGTGTTGTAATCATGTTAGCCACCCCCTGGGTAATGCTAACGAGGTAAGCCCCACTAAGGAAGCTCTGGAACATGATTACCGAAGCCAGACCACAAGAGGCCGTCATCCTCTACCTTTTCTTTGGTTTTATTTTAATGTTTGAGGACAGGGCCGAAGCCGTCACAGCATCTTCTCACAGATCCACTGGATTGCTGTGCTACAGTTGAGGTCATTTAGGCCGTTAAAATAACGCAACAGACGGAGTTCACCGCAGTCTTCCCCTCCAAAAGCTCCATCAGGCTGGCCCCTGGCCCACTGAACCCTGCAGCAGGAGAAGGGGACAAGCAGGAGAAATGTTCGACGTTCGTTCACTTTCAGTGAGATTTCCACCAGGTACAAGCAGCTTCTGTCAGACAGAAACATTCAGCACAGGCCAACCCTCCCCAGACATCTCACCGCTCATCCTTCACTGGTGTTCCATCCACCCAGGTCCACTTTCCTTCTTCCTCTCTGTCAGTCATACCGACCCATGCTGCGAAGCCAGTAAAGCCAGCAAGAAATTTCTGCCCAAATCAGAGAGCAAAGGGCAGAAAGTAAACCACTTTGGGAGGAAAATGCGTCTGAGAAGGCTGTTCCGGATGAAAAGGACCTGCTCCTGCGTGCTGTTGATAATGACCAGGTCGGCGGCGTTCTGCAGGCAGTACTTCCGGCTGGCGTCCCAGCTCCTCCTCTGGTTCTGGGGGGAGAAGTAGTAACAGCTGGAGGCGAACATCAGCCAGTCCTGTGGGCAACGCTTCGCTTCCGCCTCACAGCACCCGTCTGCTGACGCACAGTGTCACAACACAAAACATGTGGAAACGTCCGACACAGGAAACTGCTCATTTACTTAACAATTAACAAAGCTTCACTTTGCCTCCATTTGTAGCTTTAAAAAAATGTCTGCGCCTATTAAGTAAAAATAGTGATAATTACATGAGTAGAACAGTGGGAATTTTATATACACATATAAAATAAACACTACAAATTAAACAAATTGGCGCAATCACTTGACCTTGTGCTTTAGCTGTGGGTGTTGTCGGCGTGAGCCTCAGGCAGATGTTCAGAATCCCCTGAAGAACACAAAGAAGTCCGAAACTCAGAAGAACCACAGAGTGAAGCTGCAGCTCTACGAAGGAGATAGATCCAAATTACACACTACAAACAAAAGCTACTGTCTCACCCTTCTCTAGGTACCTACTCGGCTTGTGCGCAGTCTCCACGGGAGCATCTTTAGGTTCGCGTTCAGCAAAATCACGATATACACCAACTTCTAAAGTCACGCTGGATCCGGTGGAGTGCAGGATCGCAGCCATGGCGCCACTGTGGTGCTCAGCTCTGCCTCGCCTCTGATGCTGTGCTGCACAACAGCACCATTTCTGTCTGTCAGACCAACTTCTGGTTTTTGTGATTGGACATTTACAACTTTTGACAGCACAATTAGCATTTTTTTTTCTGAAAATAAACAAAAAGTACACTCAAACCTAAATCATTCTATCTTACTATTTTGTTTAGACATCAGTGTCGCAAGCGCTTTATTTTGATATGCATGTTTTGTTTTGCTGATTTTTTATAAAATCATAATTATAATAATCATAAAAAAAATTGTATTTATTTTATTTTATTTATATCTAAAACAGTCACACAATTGTCTCATATGTTTGTCATGTTGGTGCCTCATTTAACATATTTGTACATTCAACTTAACACAAATCCGTTTCAGTGGAACTACCGGGAACGTATTTACATTTACTGTATTGTAACATTAATTAAATTAAATGAATCATGCGTAGATTGTTATACATTGCTATAAAAGACATTCATAATTTATCTATTCACTAAACAATTTATAAACGACATCTAAGTGAAATGCATTTTTCCTACCAAAGGGGGCGCTGTCTTCAATTGTACAGATTTGAGTCGCATGGTGATGACGCCATCAACAACGGTCAAACAATTGTCGAAACCTGAAAACAAATTAGCACTGAAAAAGCATATTTTTCAAAAAATACGACACAAATTAAACTGTTTGTTGATCGTTACAAGAGTATGGACCAATATAATTAATTGAATTACGAACTACAACCTACATTTGCAGTTATGTTCATATTTTCTGCCAACAATCTCCCACTTTCCCTTAAACTCTTTAAGTGTCCCGGCTCAATCTGTAAAGGAATACTGCCCCCAAGTGGCTACAGCAGATAAAGCATTATTAGTTCTTCATTCCTGCTCTGTGGTCATTTAGATCCGGCACCATTAACTGTTTTGGGACGGGATTATGAAATAAACACAGATACTAAAATATTATATCATTCATAAAAAATGGCAGACAGGTTTGTGTACGACGGCAAATGAATTAAAAATAATTAACTATAATTATAATCAGCAAACAGCGAATAAGCCACGTTCAGCCCCATCTATATAACATTTTCTGACAAAACACCTTCCACCAACCTCTCCATCCCACTCAGTAGAGTCGAGACTCGCTAGTTCTTCTCTAGAGCTGACATGGCCTCTCTCCTCTGCTTTTCCTTCACCACAGTGGACAAACGCCTGTCTGGCGTGGATAGCGTCAAACTTGTGGTGAGGCCAAGCCCGGGAGCAAAAAGGATGGTGCCCCGCTGGTGCTCTGTTGAAACAGATCAGGGTTTGTCAGATCACATTTTTATCATCTTCAGAAAACGGTTTAGTACCGCTTACTAAATACAGTATGTAGTTTTGTCACTGGGGGGCGCTCCTGCTCTACACAATAAAGGACGCATTCCCCCGACAAGCGCTCGTACGTAAGCCCCGCATTATCATATAAAGGGCGACAGCACCGCCTAGTGGACACACACACAAACTTCCTAAAAACAGCATAGTTGGGGAAATAAGTAAAATTTTCAGAGAATTCTGCATCAACCCATTGTCAATGTAAATAATCAGTAATATACCTTTTCCATATATCATTATTTAAAAAGGTCCAATTCTCTCCTGACCTTATCTGCTAAGCTTCGACTCAGGTGTCATACCTCCACATTGGCTTCAGAATTCTGGACAATGCCGCCTCTTCTCAGAAGATGTGGTGACTTCCAGGTATTGACGCTTTTAAAACTGTGACATTGTTGCATGAATTATAACAGAAAATCATAATTTGACAATGAGCAGGTGCTGTGAGCATGTTTTCTTTTGGTTAGGGAATGACGTGTGTATTTTAGTAAGTAGAGGTACCAGTTGAGGAGAAACCACAGAGTGGCCCCAATGCTTTTGTTGAGTGTTCTACCAGCCAAACCTGAGGGTGTGGGACCATCCAAACATTTCCCAAGGCAAGGCAGCAGTGGGGGTGCCTGTCTAAATTAAAATTGGTAGCAACTCATCGATGGTGTCCACCAGAGAATATTATCATGTCATTCATCAGTTATTACTTTCTGCTGGCAGGGAAGAGAGTTTAAAAGAAAACTAAAAAAGGCACCTTAAAAAAGGAATCCCAGATTCTAGCTAGTTTTTCACTGTTTTGTATCTCTTCTTTGTATCTTTTTTTTTGCCCTTATCGGTCCCCAGGACTCCTTTCACACCTGCATCAGGGTGTGTAGAGGTCCTTTTGTATGGTCTGTGGTCTGGAAGCAGGCGAGGTTTTCTTTTCATCCATAAAGGTCTTATTCATTCAAACGGGGGTTGCATGCCACTGTACAAACACCAACATGTACACAATCACAAATACACATATACCGACAAATGTACAAAATTCTACAACTTACAAAAAAGAAATAAGCTTGTTTTCAGGCGCTTTATAACTTATTGTTACAGATCTGTTTTATTAGAGGTCTTTCTGAATCCAAGAATCCTAACCCTAACCATAGCCATAACCCTAACCCTAGCCCTAACCTTAGCCCTAACCCTAACCCTAGCCATAACCCTAACCATAGCCATAACAGTAACCCTAAGCCTAGCTTTAAGCCTAACCCTAAACCTAGCCCAGGCATGGGCAAACTACGGCCCGGGGGCCACATGCGGCCCGTTAAACGTTTTAATCTGGCCCGCCGAACTTGAAAAAATTAAATGACAGTAATTTAAAAAAGGGCACATTTTTTCATTTGATTTTCAGTGTTTTGAGACTCATTCCAAAGTCAGATAGTTTGTTGTAATGCTTTACTTCATTTTAATTTGAAATTAAATCACGTTTTCTCCATATCCCAAGATGTGTATTTTTTTCTCCAATGAGGTGGGGTACCAAAGCACTCCATCCATCTGCTCCTGGTCCAGCCCCTTTGTCAAATGTTAGAACCCATTGTGGCCCACCAGTCAAAACGTTCACCCAAACCCTTGTTCCAACCCTAACCCTAATCCCAACTCTAACCCTAGCCCTAACCTATCTTTAGTGAGGGGTAGGGTTGGGGTTAGGGCTAGGGTTAGGGTTATGGTG